>CM067524.1:9739917-9784337 GCA_034509495.1 Acestrorhynchus altus | reverse complement strand
CTCCTCCTCATTCTCATTATGGTATCAGGTACTCAGTGTGAAGATGTACTTTCATATTTCACTCTATTATTTCTATAGTACTGTACTGGATTTTTTTTTTTCAGGTGTGTTTGCTGTTGATCGAATTGGACCAGATCACATGAATACTGCTGGAAAAGAGGGAGAATCTTTTACACTGAGCTGCTCTTATGAAACAAGCAGTGAATATATTGTGCTTTACTGGTTCAGACAGTATCCTAACAGAGCTCTACAGTATTTACTGCAAAAAGATGCCAGAAAATGGACTCGTGACCACATTCCAGACAGCAGATTTGCGTCGGCCTCATCCTGGACATCAACTGAGCTCACCATAAAAGAAGTCAGACTGTCAGATGCAGCTCTCTACTACTGTGCTCTCAGAGTTGAAGCACGGTGATACAAAGTCTCTGAGAAGCTTTACAAAAACTCACACCTTCTGTTTGCTTTGAACACAGGAGATTAAAGTAATAGACAAGCCACACTGCTTATCTGTTACTTATCTGTCTGAAATGCTGTTCAGAAGAAACACCTGCAAGTAGTAGTGAACACAAGCTACAGGATATTTGGCTTTCATTTCCTCTCCCAACAAAAATGGGTGAAAAGCACCCCTTGAAGGGCCAGTCTGAACTGAACTGAACTGAACTGAACAGATCGGAGGAACTTAATATGTTCCATCAAATCAACGATGTGCTCTGATTTCTCAAAATACACTTAACTTTCAATCTATGTTGAGACCAAATAAAATACAAATTGTGTCCTTTCTTAGTTTGTAATAAGATATAATTATTTAATTGATTCATTCTTAATTTTATCATAGCGATCTGTGTTTGAAAATCTTACATTGTAATTACACCTCCTGTCGTGTTCGGGTCAAATCTGACCGATTTACAACTTAAAACACTCATAAATATTGTGTTTCACATCTGATTGCCTCAAGGCCTTATGATATCCTCCACACTATGCACTTGAACATATAAAAGAGATGATCACCCTTTTCATTGAATTAGGAGTGTTTTAATCAACTTTGTTACACATGTGGTGTCAGCGGTCAAAAGTGACTGCCATAGGAAATGAATAGGTATCCAGACTATATTCATCCATCACTCAGAAAACATCCCCACACACACACACACACGCGCGCACTTTGAGCAATGTCTGATGTGGGTACACATCTCTTTCCTGTGCTTTTGTGCCTATCCCCCACATGAACCACACCTTCCAGGCTAATCAATGTATCATCTTCACATAAACCCCATATCTATCTATCTATCTATCTATCTATCTATCTATCTATCTATCTATCTATCTATCTATCTATCTATCTATCTATCTATCTATCTATATATATATATATATGAGAAACTACAATTAGAACAAAACAGGAAGACAAAGGTGAACGGGACTGGCAGGTTACACTGTAATATGCAATGTTATATAGTAGTCCTTAGTAAATTGAGCAGATAGTTCCATTATTTTCTAATAATCCTATTAATAGTAAATTAATAGTAAAATTTTGAAAAAGATTATTTAGCAGGTTTCCTGTAGAACATCAACAACCACATAATTCTGGAGTCTGGAGATGAAGTGATATTATTTTGTGAAAATAATTATAATAATAATGACTAAAAACAGATGGAATAAAACTTATGTGATGCTTGATTCAATTTGGAATACCAGTTCGACTTATGTAGTGCACTATATCGAGAGTAGGGAGAAATTTGAGATTTAGTGTATGATAAGTGTGTATGTAGCCCTCTCAGTCAAAAGCAGTTTAATCAGTTCACATATCTAATTAAGTACACATACACAACCTCTATAAGAGTGAAGGGCTATGACAGCAGAATTTCTGGAAGAGGAAGAGGATGGAGAGGAAGGACTGGAGCTGTTAAGTGTTACGTTTTCATTCTGGTAGCTGTTGATGGGAAAACACGATTGAAAGAGGTGCCAGAGCAACGAAAATGTAGTCATTATTAGGCTGAAAATATAAAACATGAAAACAGAAGAAAGACAGCAACTATAGGGGAGATTTTATATGAATATAAAATCCTTATATTTATTTTAGTTTTTCTAATCACTCTTTGAGCCTGTGAACATAGACATTATGCTGGAAGCCTACACTTATTTTATTTCAAACCCATTGTGGTTGTGTACAGAGGCTAACACTCCAGTGTTATATACAGTCTTACATATTGAAAATACATATGAAATGTATTCTAAAATGTGTTCTCATAATAGGCATACATGTTTCTCAAACAATATATATATATATATGTAAATATAATATATCTCCTATTTACTATGTTTTAGTTTTAGTATCTATCTGTACATAAAGTTAAACTTGTGCATTTACTGATTGCTGAGAAAGATACAGTAAAACCCTGTAAAGCCAGAAGGGGGAGATAGACATACACTAAATTCTCAGTATGTATGAGCATGTATGAGCTCCTCCTTTGTGCTCCATCAGTCAGTTTGTTCACTCTTCTTCACTCTATCTTTCAGACAAAAATCAATCATGAAACACGTGTTGAGACATCTGCTCATTTTCACTGCTGTTATTATTGGTATGGAAGACTTTGCCATTTTCAGATCAACAAATTATTTTTAACTTGGTTACAATTCTGTTGTTCTGCTTTTCACAGATTGCAGTGGAGAAGACAGAGTGGATCAGCCCGTCAGAGATGTGACTCGGTCTGAAGGAACATCAGTGATATTAGAATGTAATTATAAAACATCTTCAACTTCAAACCAAATAAATCTCTTCTGGTACATTCAGAGATCAAACGACTTTCCTAAATACATTCTGAGAAGAGAACAATATTCACCAGGAGATAATGGCACAGAGTTCCATGAGAGAATGCATTCTGCCATCAACTCAACATCAGCTCCACTGACAATCCAGAAGCTGTGTGTGAGAGACTCTGCTGTGTACTACTGTGCTCTGAGGCCCACTGTGACATCACCACATTCAACCATCATACAAAAACATGCAGCTCTGAACAACAAGACCACAAACACACCTGAACCTTCATCTTGCTCAAAGATGCAGCAGAATATGTCACAGCTCCCTCTATTTTTTTAGAGTTTTATTGTTAATTATGTCACTGCATAGAATGTTGTCAGCACACTCATCTACGACCACCAAACACTTCTACAAATCAGATTGACAATCACTCACAGCAAATCAGACATTGAGTTTTACAATGCTGATGGTTTGTTTGTAAACACAGAAGGAACTTCATTCATCTGGGCTGTCCGCCTCTACTTCTCTAATGTACAGTCCCTGGACAACAAATTGAGCGAGCTTCTGGGCATGGATCTCTTTCCAATGAAAGATAAGGGACTGCTGCAATATCTACCTTGTAGAGACATGGATGTCAGTGGAGATCCCTAACCAAGCCATTGAGCCAGTGGAACACCAGTGTCACTGTCTATAGTCAAGCAAGTGCTGCATTGCTATGGACTCAGAGCCTTGTTGCACAAGAAAGAAGCCAAATTCAGTACCTTCACACTTGACTACAGTGTGTTTTGGTGTTAAGGTTAGATATTAAACCACAAGAACATTGTACAAACTGTTAAACACGCAGTAATGATGTTCAAAAACATATCAAAATCACATTAACACCAATGTGAAGGGGAGTGAAAATCAGATGTGAAATACAGTGGTGATCATGGTTTGGACCTGTTGCTGGATTTGGGCCAGGACGGATTCTGAGTTATATATTATATTAAATCACTAATACTAAAGGAAAATATCAGGACATTTACATTTACATTTGCGGGATTTAGCAGACGCCCTTATCCAGGATGACTTACAAAAGTGCTTTGCTGTTTACTTAGAATATCCTTAGCTAGTAGACAAGGCTGGAATCTAGAGATTCCTCACGCTTAGATCCTGTTGAACACAAATGTCTTTATGGAGTCAAATACTCCTGAAACAGATGAGTCTTCAGTCTGCGTTTGAAGACAGTGAAGGACTCAGCTGTTCGGACTCCCAGAGGAAGTTCGTTCCACCATTTTGGTGCCAGAACAGAAAAGAGCCTGGATGCATGTTTTCCTTGTGTTCTGAGGGATGGAGGGTCAAGCCGAGCTGTACTTGAAGCTCGAAGGGCTCTTGGTACAGCTCGAGTTTTGACCATAGCCATCATGTATGGAGGGGCTGGTCCGTTTTTTGGTTTTGTAGGTCAGCATCAAGGTTTTGAATCTGATGTTCAGCTACAGGGAGCCAATGAAGGGAACGCAGCAGAGGAGTTACATGACTGAATTTAGGAACATTGAAGACGAGCTGCGCTGCTGCATTCTAGATAAGTTGCAATGGCCATCTGTCTGTGGAAATCTTCAAACATCTGAGCAGATGTTTAAAGCAGAATTAATGTTTTGGAATGGCCCAATCAAAGTCCTGACCTTAATCTTATAGAAACATTGTGGAAGGACCTGATGCAAGCAGTTAATGGGAGAAAACTTACCAACAAGCTGTTATGAAATGAGTGCAAGACTAATCAACAGTTACCAGAAAGGGAGTCACACTTGTACTGAAAGCAAAGGTTCACATACTTGCCACTCATGGTTATTTTATACTGGATAACTGTCCTCTATAAATACATGAGCAAGTGTATTTGTGTCTCATTTCTTTGATTTTGTTCTCATATCTACTTTGAAGTTTGAAGTCAAATGTATGAAATCTAAAATAATAATAAAAAAAAAAAAAACACAATTCACAACCAATCAAGCAGGGCTGTATTTGCTTATACTCCTTACAGTGAGAACCAGTCTTAAAAAATTATATAGATTTACATTTCATTTACATCTGAAAGAGGATTGAGCTCACTGCTCTTTAGCTGTATATTTGGGTAGTAATAATATCGTTCTGATGAATAACATAAATGCTCTGAGAATACAGAGATCCTCTGTCTGTGACAGCAATAGGGAGGAGCTTATAACTGACTGTACAGCCCAGACTGAAGGAGAGATCAAAATCCACCCTTCTGAAGAGCAGTTTTATCTTTAGAACCTCCCTGTTTATGTCATCATGCTATTCTTTCTAATTATATTAGCGATATCTGTTAAAGATAAGATATTTTAAATACTACACACGTAACACTGCATGATCTCTGTCTCATTTTTCATTTATTTAATTAATTCACTCGTTCATTAACATAGTCTCTCTTCTCTTGTTCAGGTATCAGAGCTGCAGATGAACTCACTCATCCAAGTCCAAAACAATCAATATGTTTATGTCTTTTAATGATGAATTATTATAACTGTATTCTGTACTGTAATATTTTACTCATTCAATTACACATTAATAACTATTACATTCACTTATTAATGCATATTTATATTGCTTCAAAATAAAGTGTTTCACATTGGGAGTCACACTATTGACTTTCAACTCTATTGCTCTAGAACTGAAAGAGCCAAGCATACTGGCCTGTGACTCACCGCCAACAAACACTGAATGCCTTCACTTACAGTATGTTTTATGGACTGGTGAAATAAAGATTAACCTTTACCAATGAAGAGAAAACTAAAGTTCTGCTCAAGATCACATCAGACAGGTTCACACCAAAGGTGATATCTTCTGAACTGTGTATCAGAAATTAAAGCTGAAATGTTGATCTTTCTTCTCATAATCTTTTCGTCTCATCTTTTAATGTCAAACCCAAAAATGTTTCAGTCTATATCATAGGTGTCAAACTCTGGCGGGAGGCAAAAGCAAATGACTACTACAGCTGGCCTGCCGGTATTATACAGCGCATTCACCCCTAATACTAAAAATCCCATAATGCCCTGCCAGAAATGCCCTCTCCTCTGTGACAGTCGTCATAGCAACCTCATACAACAACTGTCAGCGTCTTACCCCTTTCCCAAAAACGGTGAAAAAAAAGGCAGGAAACAGGACCTTTATGGACAGGTGTGAGACAGAATATCTATATATCTATCTATATATATATATATATTGTTCAATGTTGGCCCGCGACTTTGTTCAAGTTTTAAATTTTGGCCCACTGTATATTTGAGTTTGACACTCCTGGTCTACATCAAAAATAAAGGGTTTGGCTTTACTGTATATACAGTGATATATGGCGTATTCTACTTAAAAAACTGAAATGCATTTAATCAATCAATCAATCAAAGTTTATTTATATAGAGCTTGTTACAACAAAGGAGTTGTCACAAAACAGCCTTACAGAAATCCAGGTCCAAGCCTCAGTCGAGCAAGCCAGAAGGCGACAGTGGCAAGGAAAATCTCCCTCGGGGTGTTGACCTCAAAGAGATATAAAAGGGGTGTTAAAGAGCCATTATTTCAAAAGATGTCAACTGGTAACAGAGTGCAGAGAAGCTTATAGATACAATGTGCTTGTTTGGAAAATCTAGAAAGTTATGTGAACACTGACTTATCACTGAAGTTAATTTAGTTTAGAACAAGACAAACATACTAAACCTGAAGTTAAAAACACACTCTCGGTTTATTACTCTCAGTTATAAAGCAACCAAAATGACTGTTTCTCACACATGAATATTGCGTGCAAAATGATAATCTAGTCAAAGTGTCGCAAACCTTCACTGCTTCACTACTTCTCACCTCAGAGTGTCAGAGGGTGGAGCTGTTTGATTAAGTCATGAAGAAAGTTTTCCAGGAGACAGATCTCAGTTCTGACTCTTCATCTTGCTGTCATTTCTTTACCACCATGTTCTTCTGTGTGTTTCTGATTCTTTCAGTTCTAACAGGTAAGAGATACGTTTAACTCCTGTTTTCGTTCCATTCATCACCTGACCCTCACCAGCATCGTACCTTCTCATCTTCTTTACTTACAGGTGACTCTTCTGAAAACCCCATAACATCTCAGGAGTCGGTTAAACATGTCAGAGATGGTGAGAGAGTTACTCTCTCCTGTAACTACAGTGGTTCTCCATACATGTTCTGGTATCGTCAGTATCCCAGATCCAAACCAGACTACCTCCTCTCCATCACTGAATTTGGAGACCCTATTAAAGCTGATCCTGAAGCACAGATATCTGCTACAGCTGATAGAAACAGTAAAGTTCTGAACCTGATGATCTTCTCTGCTGCAGTATCAGACTCTGCTCTCTACTACTGTGCCCTGCAGCCCACAGTGACAGGAAACACAGATACACTGGACAAAACTTGATCACTGCGTTGAGCTTTACAGCACTGTTAATGCTGTCTTATACGCTGTCATACCTGTTGGTGCAGAACTTTCCTGCAGTGTCCGATTCAGTTATGCACCACTCTGTCAGGAAACCCATTTCAGGAACAACATTTCTGTAGTGTTTCACTGATACAATCTTAAATAAGCTAAACTGGAAAAATATAAAAAATAAAATGAATTCACACATACATAATGTAACTTCTATAACATTTATACCTGATAAAAAGTTTCATATCCTACTTTATGAGAGCTGATTGTTCACTAATTCATCATACAGTATTGTTTCACTCAGCATCCAGAAATATTACTAGGTTTGCTAATTGTGCTGAATTTATATTGAAATCTGATCAGATTGACAGCTTTGATTATGGCATGCATTCGCTGTGGCAGCATTTCCACCAGCTCCTGTAATGTCACAACATGTATTTATGTCCAGAGTTGAATTAACCTTTCCCTAACAATTTGTATTGATGATGGGAGATTTGTACCACTGCACTTCTCAAGCACATAGCACAGCTTCTAAATGGGGTTCAGGTCTGAACACTGGTCAATCCATGTGTGAAAATGATGTCTCATTCTCCCTGAATCACTCTTTTACAAATTGAAATGATGAATCCTAGCATTGTCATTTTGGAATATGCCCGTGCCATCAGGGAAGAAAAAATCCTGGGAGGGAATAAACTGGTCATTGAGTATATTCAGCTGACCTGACCGACTTTAGCAACCCCAAATCATAGCACTGCCCCCATAGGCTTGTACAGTAGATACCAGGCATGATGGGTGCTTCATTTCAGTCACCCCTCTTCACCTCTCGCCACCCTGATGTGCCCATCACTTTGGAACAGAAAATCTAGACTCATCAGACCATATGACCTTCTTCCGTTGCTCCAGAGCCAATCATTATGCTCCCTAGTAAACTGACCCCTAGCTCTCTACCATTTTTGCCAGTTAGCCTCACTGATAAGTGGTTCTTAACTCCCAATCCCCTGAGTTCCCTTTGCATTGTGTCTTTGTGTGGAAATGCAAGTATCTTTCACTATTAAACATATCCCTGAGTTCTACTGCTGTTTTTCTACAGTTTTGCTGATCACAATCATTCAAGATCTTTTTCTGAAAACATTCGTTAGTCAAGATGATGTTTCCCCACTGTTCTTCCACTTTTTAAAAATGCATTGGATAGTTCTAAACCCGATTTTAGTAGTGTCAGCAATCTCAGATTTTTCTTTTTTAATTGATGGATGCCAGTAACATGACCCTTCTGAAACAGAATAACATCTTTTTCATGACCACAGGGATGTGTCTTTCAACATGGTTGATTAACAAATGAGAAGCTTCTCCACTGAAAAGCATGCTTTGGAGGGAGCAGATGTGACTCTCTCCTGTAAATATACAATTTCATTAGAAGCCTTTCAGTGGTATATATATATATATATATATATATATAAAATCATCAGTGCTTCCAGAACATTTGTGTTTTCAAACTCATTCATTTACACAATGTATAAACTTTACAATTGCCATTTTATTTCTTTCAAATCACCAACAGAGGGAGCCATTTCTCCATCAATCACTGTTCTGACCTTAGAAAAGGTGTACCAGTCTGAATGGGTACAAAGCATATGTACATACATAAAGAATGCAATTGAGGGCAGGCAGAGATCAGCTCTCATGGTGTGCTGCTGATGTGTCTTAACTATGAACTGCTTCACCAGAACACATTTTCTGAGGACTCTGCTGATACTTCTTGCATGTCTCTTAGGTAATGTATTTCATGAATGTACTGCTTTACTGTTCATGTCATATATTAAAGTTTTGCGCAGTGGAAATAGATTTCAACATTTTTACAGAATGTCAAGGAAAGGACGCAGTTTTCCAGCCAAGAAGACAGCAGTGGGCTTCTGAAAGAGGAACCGTAACTTTAGATTGTGAATACAATACGACAAGCTCAGATGCAACTCTGCTGTGGTACCAACAGAAAGATCATCACTCTCCAAAATATATTTCACTGAAATCTGTTTATGGAACTGAAGATACAGCAGCAGAGTTCAGAGACAGGCTTCAGTTCAAACTCAATTCCACCAGAACAGCTTCACTGACAATCCAGCAGCTGAGCACGAGTGACTCTGCTGCGTATTACTGCGCTCTGCGGCCCACAGTGACGACATAACACTCTGTACTCCAACAAAAACCAGCTCAGCTCACACCCAGCTCAGTAAAAATAATGTTAGTGATGTCATTGTGCTGTTTATGAAGTGTAATGATTTTGGTTAAGAATGATTTATTGATTCTACAGTGACTACAAAATACAAACTGGTGCATCTGTATCAAATAGCTGGCCACTAAATTACAGTAAAGTGAACTAATATAGATAATTGATTACCTAGTAACAATTTCCTGTTTCCTGTTGGAAGATAAACCTTCAACCCAGTCTCATGTCCAGAGTGCTCTGGAGAAGGTTATCAACAAGGATGTCTCTGTACATCGCTGCAGTCATCTTTCCCTCAACCCTGACTAATCTCACAGTTCCTGCTGCAGCACAACATCACTGCCACCACCATGCTTCACTGGAGGAATGGAATTGACTAGGTGATGAGCAGTGGTTTCCTCTAGACATGATGCTTGGCATTCAGTCCAAAAATTAAATCTTTTTGTTTCTCATGGTCTGAGAGTCCTTTAGGTGCCTTTTGGCAAAATCTTGATGGGCAAAATCTATGCCTTTTACTGAGGAGTGGCTTCCACTTGGCCAACCTTAAAGGCCAGGTTGATGGAGTGCTGCAGAAATGGTTGTCCTTCTGGAAGGTTGTCCTCTCTCCACAGAGCAATGTTGGAGCTCTGCCAGAATGACCATTGGGTTCTTGGTCACCTCCCTGACTAAAGCCCTCCTACCACGATTTGCCAGCTCTATGCAGAGTCCTGGTGGTTGAAAACTGAATGATGGAGGTCAGTGTGTTCAAGCTGTAGAAAATTTGAAGGGATGATCAATGGAAACAAGATGCACCTGAGTGTCATGGAAAAGGCTGGGAATACTTATGTATATATTATATTTTTGTTTTATTTTTAATAAATTTGCAAAGATTTCAAACAAACGTTTCTCACTTTGTCACCATGGGATATGTTGTCTAGTATTTTGAGGGAAAAAATAATTAAATCCATTTTGGAATAAGGCTGTAACATTAGAAAATGTGGAAAAAGTGAACCCGCAGTGAATACTTTCCAGATGCACTGTATATAATTATATACAGTGAGGAAAATAAGTATTTGATACACTGACAATTTTTCATGTTTTCCCACCAACAAAGAATGGAGAGGTCTGTAATTTCCTATCATAGGTACATTTTAACTGTGAGAGACAGAATCTCACAGACCTGTTAGTTTTTCTTTTAGACGGCCCCCTTTACTCTGCACTCATTACCTGTATTAAATGCACCTGTTTGAACTCGTTACCTGTATAAAAGGCACCTGCCCACACACTCAATCTTACTCCAACCTCTCCACCATGGCCAAGACCAAAGAGCTCTCCAAGGACAGATACAGAATTTGAGACCTGCACAAGGCTGGGATGAGCTACTGTTGGCTCAATTATTAGAAAATGGAAGAAACATAAGACTGTCAATCTTCCTCTTTTTGGGGCTCCATGTAAGATCTCGCCTCGTAATTCTGAAAAAGGTCAGGGATCAGCCAAGAACTACATGGGAGGCCCTTGTCAATGGAAGAGAACAGGGGCCACAGTCTCAAAGATTACTGTTATTAACACAGTCATGATTTAAATTCCTGCAGAGCATGCAAGGTCCCCCTGCTCTCACCAGCACATGTCCAGGCCCATTTGAAGTTCAGTCCAGAGGAGGCATGGAAGAAGGTCATGTGGTCAGATGAGACCAAAATAGAACTGCATGGTATCAACTCCACTGGCCATGTTTGGAGGAAAAAGAAGGATGAGTACAACCTCAAAAACACCATCTCATCCATGAAGCATGGGGGTGGAAACATCATACTTTGGGGGACCTTTTTCTGCAAAGGGGACAGGACAACAGCACTGTATTGAAAGAAGGACAGATGGGCCCATGTATTGCAAGATTTTGGCCAACAACCTCCTTCCCTTAGTAAGAGCATTGAAGATGGGTCATGGATGGGTCTTCCAGCATGACAATGTCCCGAAACACACAGCCAGAGCAACTAAGGCGTGGCTGTGTAAGAAGCATCTTGAGGTCCTGGAATGGCTTAGCCAGATCTGAACCCAAAAGAAAATCTTTGGAGGGAGCTGAAACTCAGCGATAGCCCTGAAACCTGAAAGATCTGCATAGAGGAGTGGGCCAAAATCCCTGCTGCGATTTGTGCAAACTTGGTCAAGGACTACAGGAAATGTCTGACCTCTGAAATCACAAAGATTGATACTTGTTTCATGCTATTTTGTGAAAGTCATACAATGTTATTATTCTGGATTTTTTTTAGATTCTGTCTCTCACAGTTGAAATATACCTACGACAAAACAACAAAGACCTCACCAATCTTTTTAAATGAGAAAACTTTAAACACTTATTTTCCCCACTATATATTGAGTAATACTTGGGTTATTAAAAATAAAGAAAATTCACACACTAATTGAATTCAGATGTACAGATTTGAGTAAATATATGTCTTTAAAGGATATTATATACATCATTTTGGTAGTTGCCGTTCTCAAACACACCTCACGGTGTTGGTGTATTCTCTACATACTGTAGATCAGATCGTACTGCATTCTGATTGGGTAGGAAATGAAAGGCTGGAGTAAGTGAATGTATTCAGAAAGAGAGCTACAGAGTGTCTCCAGGGAAGGAAAGTAGAGCACAATGTTTCTCTGTTCATTTCTGCTTTTTGCAGCACTGACAGGTAAGATTTTACTGTCCTTTACTCTGAATATCTCATTTCAATGTTCATAATTTATTCATTTATTAATGTCAATATCAAACCACAGTGGCTTAGAGATGTTAGTTTAGAGAATGTGGATCAACCCTTAAATCATCTCATTACTTTCATGAAAAAGAAGCCTTATAAACACACAGATGTTGAATCAATATGACTAATCAATATGATCTTATTCAGGTGTCAGCATTCAGGACAGTATTACTCCTACATCACCTGCTGTCAGTGGTAAAGAGAAGCAAACAGTTAAACTCTCCTGTGAATATAAATACACAGTGAGTTTAAACAATCTGCAGTGGTATCGCCAACGTACCAATGCTGAACCCGAGTTTCTGGTTCTACTGATGGAATCAGGCCAAAACCAGACAGCAGGTCCTCCTCATCCTCGTTTATCTGCTACAGTTGATAAGAACCTACAACATGTGAATCTGGAGATCTCCTCTGCTGAAGTATCAGACTCTGCTCTCTACTACTGTGCTCTGCAGCCCACAGTGACAGGAAAAGCAGAGACACTGTACAAAAACCAAGTGCCATGAACTCTGTTACACCAGTAACAGTGATCGTTTCAGCCCATTGGTGTGGAAAGCTTTTCACTACACTTTCACTGCACAGTATCTGTTCTTTAGAAACACACACCAGTTAACTTTAAACCTTCACCACAGACAGCGTTATTAGACTTGAGTTTAAATAAGGACATCCAAGAACCAAGTGACCTGACAACTATAAAGAACTATAAATACATATTGGAACTTGGTCAGTGCAGTTTTATGTACAGTTACACTGACCATTACAACCACTGCAAATAAGACATGCTTCAACATGAACAATGAGTCTAGTAACATAAACATGTAAAATAAACACAGGTTGCTAGCTATCTTGGCTACAACTAAAGTTCAGACCCTGTCCACATTTTTAAATAATGTGATTCTTATCTCCAGCAGTATTTCTGAAAAGCTCTCCATCCACATGAACAGACTATCTTTAACTTGTATCTGTACTTCCAGGTACAGTTGAAAGATGCCACCTTCCCCCCCATTATAATTTGAATACATTATTTAGGTAAATGCAATGATATTTTAAGTCATTAATTAATATAATTTAATGATCTAGTTTGTTCATTGCATCATTGGTTAGCATTACTAGAATTAGTCACTGTTGTGATTTAGAGGAAATATTTTTTAAATATTAAGTTAATTTAAATATTAATATTGAATTAAATATTAATATATATTTTAATTAATATATATTATATATATTTAAAATATTTTTTTTTTCAGATAATTGTGATAATACTTATGTACAAATGCTATTGTTACCTGTTTTTGTTACAAATTTAGAGAGAGAAAAAAAAAGAAAGGAGCACCATGCAAATGCTTGGTTGTCCAAAGAGATTTAACAATTAAACACAACTTAGACCTGAATGACCTTTTTATGGTTTGTTCACAGTTTTAATTAGGAAAGACCATCTAATGCCAATTTTAAACCTTTCTAAATTCTCCTTAGAGTCATCAATTTTGGGTCCCTCTAAGCAGCTCTGCAAATTGAAATTCTTGATGTCCATAAAACAGGAAAGGAGACAATGCATACATTTAAAATGCAGCATACCTTTAATTTGCATCATTATCTTGAACAATTTTTGACTGAAACATGGCAGTAAGCAACTATTCTTTCTGCAGACATTAGATCATTCACCATTCATATTTATGTGAATGCATCAAACAGCTGTTTTCTGTGAAAACAATGAAACAACTGGAATAAATACATAGCATTAATAGAATTAGTCATTGTTGTGTTTTAGATGAAAGAAATGTTATACTGGGAGTTAAATTAAATATGGGATTTTTTTTTCCATAGAATTGTGATAATTAGTGGAACAGTTAAGGCTGGGATTAGGTATTAAAATTCAAGGCCTCAGCATACTTACTTCCTGTGACATGACATTTGCGCAAGGATTTGCACAAAGCTGAAAGAGCTTATTATTATTAGAGCCATTTTACTCTCATACACTTCATAACTGCTGGTGTCACTGTGATATTTTATGATGTTAAGATGACTGAACATTATCACAGTTCTGTATTTTATGCTTTATGAAGCCAAACAGTCAGGACAGAGCTCGGCGGGAGGGATATGGTTTCCACACAATCATACAGAAACATCTGTACCTGCTCTGAGAGCTGCTTGGCAAGTCGGCACAGCATGAATCTTTTTTTTTTTACTTACCAATCACATAACGTGATTGATCTACAGAGCCAGGCGCACGACACGGCCAACAAAGCCCCTGAACATCTGTGGTTGGTCATTTTCTCTGCAATAATCACATTTTTTCCAAAACCAGTGTGAGGCTTTGAGGCCTTTAGTCACAATGTGTAATTGTAAATCGTATTGTATTATTTTAAGTTTTCATGCAATATTTAAAATATCTTAGTCACAAAACTAGGAGTATAAAATATAATGTGTTGAATGTGAAATTAGTCAATGAGCAGCCTATAAACTACACAGTTTACTACACGATGGATAGCGCTGTTGCCTCACAGCAAGAAGGACCTGGGTTCGATCCCTGGGTGGGATGACCTGGGAAGTTTCTGTGTGGAGTTTGCATGCTCTCCCTGTGTTTGCGTGGGTTTCCTCCGGGTACTCCGGTTTCCCCCCACAGTCCAAAGACATGCATGATAGGTGAATTGGTGACTCTAAAGTGGCCCTTAGTGTGTGTGTGTGTGTGTATGTGAGCCCTACGATGGATTAGCGCCCTGTCTAGGGTGGGCATCAGCTCACCCGTGACCCTATTCAGGAATAAGCGGTTCAGAAAATGGATGGATGTATAAAATGTTTCACCAATACCTTTAGATCTACAGCACACATAGATCTAAAACATGCTTGGACCCCTCTAAAGTAAAGTGCATATCACCGCTGTCAATCCAGGAAACTTCACAGAGGAAAAAAAAATGAGTGGAAGCCAAAGTAGAACCATTTTTGCATAAAGTATTTTGCACAGCTGCTAATGTAAGAGACCTTGTATTACTATAATTTAAGAATATAAAAATAAAGGACCACCATGCAAATGTTTGGTCACCCCAAGAGATCTGAGCTCAGATCAGACCTAAATTAGCTACTTAGGTCTATGATGTGTTCACAGTTCTGATTTGGAAAGGCCAGTTTTATAAATACTCTATAATACTCTTTATAAAATCCTTTAATTACTCCTCACACAATCAGCAGTTGTGTGCTCCTCTAAGCAGCCGTGTAAATTTAAATAATTGATGCATTTTCAGCAACTGATTATTATACATGTATTCATAAACAATTTTTGAGTGGGGCAATGCATGATTCTCTAATGCATTAGATGATCTTTATGCATCATCACCAGAAGATGGAGCTCTAGTCTTCTTTTAAACAGAAAGGAGCAACTGAGCCTTTGTCAGATTAAATCACTGGCCTCTTCACAGAGCAAACAGTGCTGCCTCTTTAAGTCATTGTGTCTCTGAAGATCAGCCATGGTGTTGCTCTATGTTTTGGTGATCTTTACTCAGCTTAAAGGTAAGGAAAGTAAACTACTTCTGCATTCTGGCTCAAAACATTTTTATTCATTTTTTTTATTTTCTGATTGGATTATCATTCTGATACAGATCTCACATTGCTGTAAAATATTTGTTTTTCTTTCTTTCTAGAAATCGTTGCTGTAGATGTAATAAAGCCATTTTCCACCGAAAAGCATGCTTTAGAAGGAGCAGATGTGACTCTCTCCTGTAACTACAATGCAACTTACATAAATGGCTTTCAGTGGTATCGTCAGTATCCTGGATCTAAACCAGAATTCCTCATTTTTCTCACTGAGAATGAGGGTGCATCCAATGATGCTCTCCGTCTGACAGCAGCAGCCAAGAAACAAATAAAAGTGGATCTGACGATCTCTCGTACTGTACTGTCAGACTCAGCACTCTACTACTGTGCCCTGGTGCCCACAGTGACAGGAAATTCAACTACACTGAACAAAAACACACTTCACTTACACTTACTTCACAATGTGGAGGATTTAAGACGACTGTATGTGACTATATAGAGCTCAATTGTTAGAGAGAACAATTGCCTTGAGTTGTTGTTAAAGACCCTGAAGTGTGAATAGTTGTTAAAGGGTCTCTCTCTCTCTCTCTCTCTCTCTCACACACACACACACACACACACACAAACATGTTACTTTGACTAGCTTAAGACCAGTTTATAAATCAAGTTGAAATTTATTTCACTTCAGTTGAGTTTAATGAGTGTATATGTTATATATGTGTAAGTTGGACAATGAAACTGAAACACCTGGTTTTAGACCACAATAATTGATTTGTATGGTGAACTAGGGCCTCCTTTTGCAGCCAATACAGCTTTAATTCGTCTTGGAAATGACATTTTTTTGGATACAATCCGGGTTAGCACCTTCTTGGTGCTATGCTGACATTACCCTGGATAATGTGGCTCTTGATACATCACAAAGACTTGCTGTCTTGGTCACAGATGCGCCAGCAAGACGAGCACCAACAATTTGTCCTCTTTTGAACTCTGGTATGTCCCCCATAATGTTGTGTGCATTGCAATATTTTGAACAAAACTGTGCTCTTACCTGCTAATTGAACCTTCACACTCTGCTCTTACTGGTGCAATGTGCAATTAATGAAGATTGGCCACCAGGCTGCTCCAATTTAGCTGCTCCCACACTAAAATGACAGGTGTTTCAGTTTCATTGTCCAACCCCTATATATATATCACACGAAGATTTTAAATAATTACATTCATTTGCGATTATATAAAACAGAAGAAGACAACTACAGCTCTACTATTACTTGTGTTTTTTTATTTTTTTATTACAAAATTTATAAGGATGACATCCAAAAATACATATCCATTTTTGGCCTCAGAATATCCTTTGTGTATTCAGCAAAAGTTTCCCGAAAACACTAACTCCACTGCGTTTAGTTGAAGTGAACGGAGATCTGGTTACTGGGAAAACCATAACAACATTGAACATCTTAATCATCTTGTTTGTGCATCTTGTTGGCCCGGGAGTTTCAGACTTCAATCGTCTACATTGGTATCAAATGTTCTTCTAAAGAGTCCTGAAAATACACCCCCTCCCATCATAGCACCACCAACCAGGCTGGTGAATATGTGGACTCATTATTTACATAGGTTGATGTCAATTATCTACTACAAATCTAATTGTGGAGCAGCCATGGCCTGGTGGTTAAGGAACCAGCCTTGTGACTAGAAGGGCTCTGGTTCGCCAGGACATGGCTGAAGTGCCCTTGAGCAAGGCACTGAACTCCCCAGCTGCTCCCCAGGTGCTGAGGATAGGGCAGTCCACCGCTCCGGGCACGTGTGCTCACTGCCCCCTGGTGTGTGAATTCACGAGTGTGTATGTGTTTATCACTGTGTGTGGATGGGTAAAATATGGAGGTCTAATTTCTGTGTGTGGACAACACAGTGGGTCAGATGAGTATAATTACTAT
This sequence comes from Acestrorhynchus altus, assembly GCA_034509495.1. Taxonomy (NCBI): domain Eukaryota; kingdom Metazoa; phylum Chordata; class Actinopteri; order Characiformes; family Acestrorhynchidae; genus Acestrorhynchus; species Acestrorhynchus altus. The sequence goes on along the minus strand of CM067524.1, from coordinate 9,766,753 downwards.
TACTAATTACTACTATTACATTGTACAATCATTTTACAACCATAGACAGAAACTGCATACTAAAGAACAGTCTTAAAATGTAAATTTCCAAATTTCCAAATCAACATATCTTAATTCACAAATTCATAATTATAAGACCACCAATTTCTTAAACATCTCTGATGTGCTGGTTCAAACTGTCCTGTCTAGAGAAAGGAGGTAAATCTTTCTGTTAGAGCAAATTTGGGTGCGGAACAAATGTCCTTCTTCATGGACCAATTGCTTTTTGAAACACTAACAACTTTTCATTGTGTCGACTCTCTGTCCACTGTATTAGACATTCATAGCTGCTCCACCTTGTCAGTGTAAAGTCAGAGACAAAAGCTCATCTATTTCTGCACGGTTTATGTTGGTCATCTTCTAGTCCTTCACAGGATGCTGACCACAGGACCCTGTTAAATGGATATTTCTGGTTGTGGACTGTTCTCAATTCAGCAGTGACACTGAGTGGTATAAACACTCCAGTAACACTGTGGTGTCTGATCCACTCTTACCAGTGCAACACACTCCCAACGCCACCACCATGTCAGAGTCACTGCAGTGCTCAGAGTGACCCACCACCCACATAATACCTGCTCTGTTGTGGTGCTGACCATTGAAAAACAGGGTGAAACCAGGGTAACTAATATGCAGAGAAACAGATGGATGACAGTCTCTAATTATAGAACAAGAAAGTGCTTGTGTCAGCAAAGTTTGTCAGTGGAGCTGATAGAAACCAGTACATATGAACAACATTATTACAGAATTTGTACTTTTTGCTCTCTGTGCGCTAAAAATATTTGAGCTTAAAATAACCAGTTCACATAATTCACAAAATAAACAACTGCAAGAATGTGCAACAATACAAGTATGCAGCTAGCTAATAATATATTTTTAATTAACCAACAGCTTGCTTCCTTTCATCTCTTCTAACTCCAAAAAGAGAAGGCATGGCTGTGGGAGTCTTTTGTTGTATGGAAACCATCTCATATTAATACCCACCTGGTGCGATACCATTCCACTTCAGCTGTTTACTGAAACCAGAATTTGGCCAGAATCTAGTTTGATGGAGAAACTAAGTTTCTGACTAAGATCATTTTTTTTTCCTCGTTTTTATTTTATTTTTCTGCAGTTGTGGCTGTGCTGCATCTTCAGCTCTCTCATAAGTGAACAGGCCTCAAGCAATTAACTTGCTATGTATGGTGGGTATTTGAAATACTGTTTATACCTTTGATATTTCTAAAATCCTGCCCTTGTAAAGGAAGATGATGCTATGCTTGTTTTACTGATAAACAATGTGGAGTATAGCACATGAAAACCAGAAATCCAGTATCAACCTTATTGGCATCAATTCAAGGCCAATAACAGAACATGGACATGTTACTAGCAGAACAATATTCATCTGATCTTCTGAGTTGCATCCCTCTACTTTATAAGAGACACTGTCTTATGTAGGAGGAGTCTTTACATGCTTGAAAAGTAACACCCTAATCTCTCCTCATTATCTGAACTGGAGCCATGATGTTTCTGTGCTCTCTGGCTGTGTTTATCATTTTACTAGGTATGTTTGAAACATTTCTATCTATGTAAACAATGTTTTGTCCTTCACCTAAATCTACAGATTAACAGTGTTTTCTTACAGGGAACTGTTCTGCACAGTCAGCATCACCGGTGGACAGTGAAAAGGTTCATGTGACCGATGAAACGGCTACTCTGTCCTACAACTATCAGGGCAATCTGAACAATGTGTTTTGGTATCGTCAGTATCCTGCATCCAGACCAGAGTATTTGCTGGTGATATATTCAGGATCAACTGCTGTGAGTGAAGGACGATTCAAAGCTACAGTGATTAAAAATGAAACAAGGCTGGATCTGTTGATCTCCTCTGCTGCAGTATCAGACTCTGCTCTCTACTACTGTGCCCTGCAGCCCACAGTGACAGGAAACACAGATACACTGTACAAAAAGTCTTTTACAGCACTCATGCAGCGTAATGCTGTTGTCAGGAGGGGGAGCTGTTTACCTTTTTGCATTAAGAAATTCAGCTTCAACTCCCAAAATATAATTTACACTCTACAATGTGGACCAATAAGGTGGATATACTTCATATAACTACCAGTGAGTTTAGGCTGAATATACTTGCATGAAAGAGATGTATATGGTCACATTGTTCTTGTAGTGTAAAAGGCAAAGCCTCTTGATGTGTCTCTTGATGTCTCGACAGCAAAGCACTGCCCACATCAACTGCATCTCCACCCTAGCTGGAAAATCCATAATAAACAACCACTGTCAGCACAAGTTAGCTGAGCACAGTACAGTAACAAACTAAATGATGAATAAAGGCAATACTCACTTGACGTTTTGGTGTTAAAACAAAACCAGTGGCTGAGGTCACAGGTATAAACAGCAAAGCATTCGCGTTTGTGCTCATATCACCCGGAACACATCTTAAGGCCAACTGTGAATATGACCTTTCAGAATGTGAAAGCTGAAAAAGATTACGAAGGTAACAAAAACCTGTGTGAACCTCAATCTATGGTTGGGCTTCATTTATAAAATGTAAGCAGAAATAATTTGCATGTAAATTGTTAGTAAAACATTTTTGGTTAGAGAACCAGCCGTGTGACTGGAAGGTTGCCGGTTCAATTCCCTGTACCAGCAGGACATGATTCAACTGCCCTTGAGCAAAGCCCCTTAACTCCCCAACTGCTCCACCACTCTGGGCATGTGTGCTTACAGCCTTTTAGTGCCTGAATTCACTGCATTGGTGTATTTTCTTCTGTGTTGCTTCCATGTTGCAGACTGGTCACATATAACCACAGTGACCTGGTTATACACAAGGTAGCATGTTTTTAAAGGAACAGAACATGAACACACAGTGTGTAAAGCAGTAAGCCTGGGTGTAAAAAAAAATGTGTCACAGTGTTTTCTAACATTTCCATGGTTATACCCTATATGACCATTTTTTAAGTAATGGATTCATTTATTTAACATTTGTTTAATTTCCTCAGTGACACAATGAAGGATTTGAGGACTATCAGTAGCAAATTCAGTCTATATCCAGGGAATGTGAAAACAGGGTCCTTGTAGAGCATGTGTGTGTGTGCTAGTCTACTGTTGCAAACGGTGCAAAGTATTTGTGCTCCTTATGAGGAGCCTGAATTAAACAGAACTAAGTTCAATTTTTATTGCTTTGTTGCATAATGGTATTACAGTATGTAAGATATGCAGAACCGTCTGCCACATGTAGTATTTAAATGTAAATGCTTCCTGGGAGGGAGTCTCACTTCCTCCCATAAAAAGTAGACCCACACACAGAGACCCCAGAGAGTGACCCTCAGATCCTGAGAGTAACCCTCTGAGAGTAACCCTCAGACCCTGAGAGGCTTTACAAAACGTATTTCCTTACTAAAACACAATATCAGTGAACCACAAACCCACATAAAGTTCCCGTAAACACCTGCTGTCATACAAAAGAGAAAACATGAGTTAGAACATGACAAGCACATTTAAAACTGAAATGCAGTGTAAGAGCTGAAGTGAGTCAAACATTTACTTTTTAAGTTATTTAAATGTGTTAATGCATGTGTACATGCATGGATAAATATGAGTAAATGTTTTTATTATATTATCTTTTTCTTTAACCTTTAGATTGCTATGTCAATTGGGTGGAATTCATAGTTTGACATCATTTTATTCGCTAATAAATTAAAAATCTATATCTAGGAGACATGCATGCCAGATATTGTTATTTTCATAAAATGTAAGCAGAAATAATTTGCATGTAAATTGTTTGGTTAGTAAATTTTTGGTTAGTGAACCAGCTGTGTGACTGGAAGGTTTTTATTATATTATCTTTTTATTCGCTAATAAATTAAAAATTTATATCTAGGAGACATGCATGCCAGATATAGTTAGAAGATCCTGGGCTATTCAAATGTGTCTTCATTTGAGATGTAAATATTAACAGAACTTGGATATTTGTATGATTTTGACAATGCTTTGATCAACATTTACTTTAGTGGTGCGACACTGTCTAAATTAATGATCTAAGATTAACCTGTTAACAGTCTAACTGTCTAACTCTACTGGTTCTGATGGACAGTAATCTGGGGTCGATCTGTTTATGCAAATATAATAACCTCATTCAAATAATTTGTTTTTATTGTAATATTAACTGCCAACTACTTGATTTGTATTGTACGGATGATTTTACTGTTACAGAGCAGAGCAGGCTTCGGCTTTTAAGCACTTCCTGGGAGGGAGTCTCATTTCCTTTGATAAAAAGTAAAGTAGAGACTACGTTCTTGCACAGAGACCACTATGTTCCAGAATGGCTCAACAATGCACTGTATTACACCTGAAGAGATTTGTACCACTTTATCTCATTGTAGTGTCAGGTAATGTAACACGGAATATTAATCTAATGCTGTGTTTCAGTTTCATTAAATGTCATAAAGCCTTTATTTGTTTGTTTATACAGGAGTGTTTGCAGATACAATTGGACCAGTGGAGGACGATGCCAACCTTAAAAGAAAAGAAATGGGTGATGTTTCTCTGAAATGCTCATATGAGTCGACCAGCAGCAACATTCTCCTTTACTGGTACAGGCAGCGTGCTCGTGAAGCTCCAGAGTATTTACTGTATAAAGGTGCAAAATCACTCAGGACTCAAAAGAGTACCCCCGGTGACACTCGCCTGAAGGCAACAACAACCGATACGTCTACTGAGCTTATTATCACGGGCCTAAAGATCACAGATTCTGCGCTCTACTACTGTGCTCTGAGAGTAGCCCAGTGATACAAGACCCTGAGAGCCTGTACAAAAAGGTATTTCCTTACTAACACCTTATCAGTGAACCACAAAGCCACATCAAGTAACTGCAAACACCTGCTGCTGGAGAAAAGAGACAATGTGAGTTGAGCACATGACAAGCACATTTAAAACTGAAATATGGAGCATACGCTGAAGTCATTCATATAATTTCCTACCTTTAACAAAAAAAATGTCTTTTTCTTCCTGCAGGTGCATTTGTCCATGACGTCAGGGTGATGCATGACATGGTCTGGTTAACACCTGCGGAACACATACAGTGGATTGTGAGAGCATTTTTCATGATTAGCCACCTTACAACCTGAAAATAAAATGGATTATTGGAGCATCGTTTCATTTACAGAACATGCCTACAACTGTGAACATTCGATTTTTTTAATTATTATGAAGCAAACAACAAGTAGGACAAAATAACAGAAACCTTCAGTGATCATAACTACTCACCCCCCTAAAACCAGTACTTTGTAGACCCCCCTTTTGTGGGAATTATAGCTGCAAGTTGTTGTGGATATGTCCCTATGAGCTTGCCATATCTTGCCACTAGGATTTTTGCCCAGTCCTCAAGGCAAAACTGCTCCAACAATCTTCAAGTCTTCAAAAGATCTTCAAAAATATTCTCAATATGCTTTGGGTCATTGTCCTGTTGGAAGGTGAACCTCCGTCCCAGGCTCAAATCACTGACAGACAAACAGGTTTTACTCAAGTATGTCCTTGTATGTAGCACCATCCAGCTTCCCCTCGACTTGGACAATTTTCCCAGTCCCTGCTGCTGAAAAACATCTCCGACAACATGATGCTGCTACCAGCATGTTTCACTGTGGGGATTGTGTTCTTGAGGTGATGAGATGTGTTGGTTTTGCACCAGACACAGTGTTTTCCTTGGTAGCCAAAAAGTTCAGTTTTGGTCTCATCTGACCTCTGTCCCCCACATGCCACATGCCTTTTCGCAAACTCAAAACAAGCTATTTTTGTCTGTAAGTAAAGGCTTTTTTCAGCTTTATGGAGTCTATGGCTTTTTATGGTTGCCCGGACAGATATTCCAGTCTATGTTTGGGAACCCTGCAGCTCCTTCAGGGCTATCTTTGGTCTCTGTGCTGCCTCTCTGATTAATGCCCTCCTTGCTTTGGTGGGCAGGTTTGTTGTGGGCAGGTTTGTTGTGGTACCATGTTCTTTTAATTTAATGAGGATGGATTTGATGGTGCTCTGAGTGCAAATGTAATATTTAAGGTTTTGCACTTTGGGGCAGTGGTGCACTGGTTCAAAGTGGTGCACTGCTCCCAGCACACCTCAACCAACTAATAAAGGCTCGTCACCTATAGAGTCCAGCTTGTGTCTTGTTTTGTTTTCAGTCCCATGTGCTTTTGAGCACATGTCATGTCTCCTCGCATTCCCAGCTGTGTTCCATCTGTAACCCTGCCCCATCGTTATCATGTCCCAGCCCAATGTGATTCCTGGTCTCTGTTGGTCCTTGTGGTCTTTGTGACTACTTGTGTGCCTTGTCTGCATGTATACTCGTCTTGATGGTCCTTGGTCCCTATCTGTTTGTAGCTTGTCAATAAATACAACCCAGCGTGTACGTCCACCTCCACCTACCTCCTCTGTAACGTTCTGGACTCACAGAGGAGGTAGGTGGAGGCGGACATACACGCTGGACTGACTGAAAACAAAACAAGACACAAGCTGGACTCTATACGTGACAAGGCTCCATGCCCCAACAGACATCTTAGAGTTAAGATGGGACCGTTTAGGACTGTAAGACAGAGTTCAGCATGATACTCGCTCTAGCAATTAAAAGTCTTTGTGCCAAGATGTTTTTTTGGGAATCACAGATTATTTTAACTAGTTTTTATTATAGAACACATCTACAGGAATGTGCAGGAATGTGTGTGTAATACCAATCACCACTTTATAGAAAATACTCTAAAGAACTTATCATGTGAGTTTATGATCATGTTAGGTATGGATGGGACAGTGATGTCTACAGTGGTATGCAAAGGTTCTTGCATGCACTGCTCTTTTGAAGTCTATCCACAGTTTTTCAATGACTAAGATCAGGGGACACTGAGGGCCATGGTTAAACCTTCAGCTCCAGGAAGTCTATTATGGATTTTGGGATCATTGCCCATTTGCAGAAGCTATCCTCTTTTCAGCTTCAGCTTTTAAACAAATGGTGTTTTGTTGGCTTCCAGAATTTGCTGGAATTTCATTAAATTCATTCTTCCCTTTAACTGTTAAATTTTCCAAGTGCCACTGGCTGCAACACAACCCCAAAGCATGATTTATCCACCCCCATGCTTAATGGTTGGAGAGGTGTTCTTTCCAGAAAATTATGTGCCCTTTTTTTCAAACATACATTTAAGAGTTCAATTTTAACCTCATCAGTCCACAAATCTTGTTTCCAAAACGCATCAGCACTTCTTATGCGGAATGATGATTGTGAGCAAGCAATAACCCTTTCAGACTTGCAAAAGTATAGTTCTCATTTTTTCCAAAGATACTCCTTTGCTTTATTTCACTCTAAAATTGTACAAAACAAAATAAAAAAACACTGTTTTTGGCAAACATGTTGAAACCTTTGCTTCCTCTTTAACTTGATGCCTTTTGGAGATCATTTCATCTTCAACTTTCATAACTGTTTACAGTTAAAGTTACAGTTTACAGTTAAGCAACAGATAGTTAGCTGGTGATATTTAACAATAATGTTGACCAGAGGTGGCCATACTTTTTCCTGCCACTGTGTGTTCATGCTTTTTTCACTGATCAATAATGAAGGTAATGTTTTTAATGTAATATAATAATATTTATATAACTATATTTAATATAGTTATTATTATAACTATATTATATTATAATAATATTCTCCTTCTACCTTTTCTGTACTGTACTTATGCTGCGGCTGGAAACTTAATTTCCCTGTGGGAACCTTCCCAAGGGATCAGTAAAGTTCTACAAGTCATTTAACCTCAGTTCCAGAGTTTAATTCTGACTGAATTCAAAGAATTGATCTGTTGCCTAATTCTGTTCCCTACAGCCAACAGTGACATGAAACCCAGCTACTCTACAGTAGGTGCTTCCTATTAATTACTCATGCAGAGCAATGCAGTTGTCAGGAGAGGAAGCTGTTGGCCTTCTTCAGCTTCTTCAATCACAGCTTCATAATTTTGCTGAAGATATCTTTACAACAGTTCTTTGAGTTTTGTATACAAGAACATTACTGCAACTCAGAACATCGTGTTGGCCTTCCTATGCGGCCCTTGCAACTCGTCCAGAATGCAGCACCATCACCAATGTCCCACTATTCAGTCATGTAACTCCTCTGCTGTGTTCCCTTCATTGGCTCCCTGTAGTTGCCCACATCAGATTCAAAACCTTAGTGCTGGCCTACAAAGCCAAAAATGGAGCAGCCCCTCCATACATGATGGCAATGGTCAAACCTCAAGCTGTACCAAGAGCCCTTCGAGCACCAATACAGCTCGGCTTGACTCGCCATCCCTCAAACTGCAAGGAAGACAAGCATCCAGACTCTTTTCTGTTCTGGCACCAAAGTAGTGGAGCGAACTTCCCCTAACAGCTGAATCACTCGCTGTCTTCAAACACAATTAATATCCAATCTGATATTTGTTTTCAACAGCATCTAAACATGAGGAATCTCTGGATTCTAGCCTCACCTACTAGCTAAGGAAATCTAAGTGAACAGCAAACCACACTTGTAAGTCTGTCTTGTAAATGTAAATATGTCTTCTACCATATACCAGATAAAAATCTCAATATTTTGGAATCACGTCCATTAAGAACATCATCTCTGCATCTCTAATCCCTGATTAAAGCTAACATATTACAATTTGCATTAGAATTTTTTGCATGAATGTTGTAATGAGGAACCACAGTTCCTCATAATGTAAAATGAGAAAAGAATGATCTCATAAAAGACAAACAACTTACCAATGTTTACATGCTTGAACTGCAGAACCCACATCTCTCCTAATTATTTGAACACTGGAGATACCATGATGTTTCTGTGCTCTCTGGTTGTGTTAGGTACATCTTACCCTTTTACTTACTAATTTTCACTTCTTTTTCATGTTCATTTATGTTTATATAACACTACATGCAAGTGATCATTATTAAATTACAATGATTTATCCTAAAAGGAACTGTTCCGCAGACTCAGTAGCACCACTGGAGAATAAAACATGGCTTTATGCTCATAAAGATGAAAGAGTTCATCTCTCCTGAATGTATGAGGGAAATGTGAACAATCTGCATTGGTTTCGTCAGTATCCAGGATCCAGGCCAGAGTATTTGCTAACGATATATCCATCTGAGGTAAAAACAGTGTTGCCTGCAACCCCTCCAACTGAAGGATTGGATGCTGAAGTGAATATAACTTAAAGAAGAGTGGATCTGTTGATCTGCTCTCTGCTATTGTGTGCTCAAGACCAGAGTGACAGGAACCTCAGCTACACTGTACAGACAAATGCTTGTATCAGAAGGACGAGCTGTTTTTAGACCTTCAGCTTCTTGAATCCCCAGCTTATAATGCCAAACCAGTTTAAATCATGTTGGCTACAAGAATAATGTGCATCTTTTTTATGTTGAAAAATAATTCGTAGAACCATATCCTGAATTTACTCATAATTAATGAACTCATTACTCATAATTAATGAAGTATCATTTGTTTATTTTTGGTTGGTGGTGTGCCTCGTAATTTTTTCAATGAAAAAAAAAGGTTGAAAAACACTGTGGTAAAGAACATCATTAATCATGTCTAATCTCAGCAGATAGACAGTTAATAGTAGTTGTCCAAATGATATAATTCTATTTCATTGTAAAATAATAATAGATAAAATGTTCAGACATATACATGTGCACATGTTCTATTTCAGCTACTTACACAATGGATTCAATCCCTGTGCAGCTCTCATTTTACTTTAAATATTACTTTAAAGGTAATACTGCCACATAATATTTTATGAAATTGAAATTAAAAGCCTACTAATTATGCCATTGTGTCTCCGTATGGTCTCCTGCCTGTCCCTCAGGAAACTAAAGAGTTCTATAATATATGCAGAGGACAGGCATAACTAGGGACATAATTCTACTGGATTTTTTTTAGCAAAATTTTAAACAGACTTACAAACAAGTGAACTGACAGGATCTCTACAGAAGCTTGAGGACTGAAAAAGACTGGCTGAAACAAAGGGTCTTAAAGACATGGACAACATTTACCGCATCTAGGACACAATGATGGACGAAGGGTTATGAATGAGACACAACTGAGAATGGGCAGAGACAATACACATGCTCAGAAGCATGTGGGGAATAAACAAACAAAGACAAGATGGTAAGACAGGGGAGTAGAACAGGACAGATACTTTTTTTTTAGCATCTTTTGCAGAATACACATGATTGTATATCTGATGGTGCCAAAGAAGATTATCTGATGCAAAACAGCAGCAAAGTGACATGTTGTGAATGCTTATTCACACTATGTACATTTAGTTTTAACTGGAACAAAAGTAATGTTCAGACTTGTGTTGTAACACAATAAAACCGTCGTCAAAGAAATTCATTGTTACACACAAAGAAATAACCAATTGCAATGCACAACTGCAACAGTGTCGTTTGAGACTTGGAGTCACTCAAAATGGCAGCTGGTCATCTTCGGTGAACAGTACCGCTTTTGTCTTGGTGGAAACAACCAATACATTTGTGTGTGAAGGCGCTGTGGTCAGCATCGAGAGGAACAGTTTGTTATTGAGCAATTGCACATCCAGGAGGCTTGATGTCATGGTGTGGGGTGAAATTTCGTATGATGCCAGATCAGATGCCAGTCTTTATTATAGACACTCAGACAGCCTGACGTTACATTAGACAGCCCTGCAAGCCTTTTTCCTTGTCTGCATACTTCTGCCCTATCAAGAATTTGCCATGATTATGCTATGGCCAGTCACATCACCAGACCTCTCCTTGAGTGAAATTGTGTGGGACGCAATTATATGTTCCACCAATACCAACACCGACTGCAAAATATGCAGGAGTGAGATTTTTTTCAGGAGGTCATTAGTTTCTATATATGTCTCAATGTTTATATAATGGTGACACTATTCATTCAGGTATACATTTGTCTCGTTTAATGCTGTATTCTGTATTTGTATCTTCCACAAATACAGAAAGCCCAGTGGAGCAGCTGCACAGAGCAGGAGTTGTAGTTTCTCATAACTGCTCTCACTTCAGAGAGATTCACATCATGAAAGCCAGCAGAGGGAGCCAATACACTGTGGCAATGGAGACTGAATAAAGAGTCCTAAGTGTCCCAATACTTTTGCCAATCAGTTTGACAGTTTGAAGCCTTACACTTTATAAGCACTAGCAGGCATCCTGGAACAATGAAATCTTCAAAGTAACATATCCAGCCAAATTTACATTTTATAATATAAATAACTGGCTTGTTGATTCATTTATTTTTGGATTCATGCTTGTTGGTTTTTTTACTCTCCAACTTTTCAAAGGAAAGCAGCTCCCCAGAGCAGGAGTTTCCTGTTGTAGTTTCTCATAACTGCTCTCACTTCAGAGAGATTCACACCAACACACAGATCAGCATTGGAGCACTGAGAGCTTAAACACACTACTGATTCCATCTGATCATATTCACAATGAAGACTAACCTCCTCCTCATTCTCATTATGGTATCAGGTACTCACTGTCAACATGTACTTTAATATTTAATTTTATTATTTTAATTTAATTTAATTTAATTTTATTTATTTTTTTTTTTTTTTTCAGGTGTGTTTGCTGATCAAATTGTCCCAAATCAGAAGACTGAAGTTTCTAGAAAAGAGGGAGAAACTGTTACACTGAGCTGCTCTTATGATTCTAGTAATGATTATGTTTTGCTCTACTGGTTCAGACAGTATCCTAACAGAGCTCTACAGTATTTACTGTACAGAGGAGCTCGATCACAGAGTGGTAGTAACACTGCAGACAGTAGATTTGATTCTAAAGCATCCAGATCATCCACTGATCTCACTGTTAAAGTCAGACTGTCAGATTCAGCTCTCTACTACTGTGCTCTCAGAGTTGGAACACAGTGATACAAAGTCTCTGAGAAGCTTTACAAAAACTCACACCTTCTGTTTGCTTTGAACTCAGGAGATTAAAGGAATAATAAAACCACACTGCTTATCACTTACTACACTCTGAACCAGTGTGAAACTATATGCAGTAAAGCAGTTTGCAGGAAAAAAAGAGTAAATGCACATGAAGCAGGTAAAAATATAGTTCAAACCAGCACACACTCTTTGCCTCACTTTCCACTGTAACAGAGGCAGAGGCAGGCTGCATGTGAAGAGGGCTTTTAATTGGGGCATTCAAATTCTCGCCATCAGGACAGACAAGCGTCAAGAACACAAACAGGAGGTCAAAAACACAGAAGAGACAACAGAATAACTATGGTAAGAACACAGGTAGCCACAATTTTCCTGAATTAGTGGAAAAAGTAGTTGGCTGCTGCTTTTTATTATACAAACTTCACCACAATGTCATCAGTACTTGGACAGTAAAGATGTTTTAAAAGCTGTGGTGACTGTTGACAGTACCCAATCTCTCTTACACAGTGGTCTGGTGACTTTGCCTTCTCCTAAGGTCCAGACGATGAAGAACAATAAAACTATAAAGAACACCAGCCAAGGCTTACAACATCAGCCAGACATACCACCTGATGGTACAGTCGACTTAAACCAAGGGCAGTTTATGCTTAAACTAAACCTCTAATCTTCACTTTAAAAATCGCCACCATTGTCATTTTCATCCAGTTTCCTTTTCATCCAGCTCTTTCAATAATGTTGGCCTTCTGCTCACTTAATCAACTCCAAATTCTCACTCACAAATTAGTTTTATTTATTCTCATTTAGTAAATATCTGGAGAAATACCACAAATACATCTTAATCGGAATCAGAATCAGAATCTCTTTATTTCGCCAAGACATTGTTACACATACGAGGAATTTTTCTTGGTGAGAGCAACACATGTATGACATGTAACGAGTACACAGACTATTTACAAACATTACTATAGGATGGAGGTACAATAAACAATAAATAGAATAGAGAATATAAGTTAAAATAAACGTTCTGAAGAGCAGCGGAGCTGAGAGATGCATATAATGAGTCTGTTTCTGAGGTAGTTATTCTGTTAATTATTATATAAAATGATATGTATATAAAAAAATATAGACATTAATACTGTTTATATGGATGTAACCATATCCAACAAACATTACATTCTTTCTTCACTACCACGTTTGGACCTTCAGTGTGGAGCAGCCATGTACAATCAAATGTATAACACCTTCACATACTTTTACTGAGGAGTGACATTCCATCCACTAGACAGACTGATGAGTGTATGACACTGAAGTAGATGATGTTTTAGAGGAGGTTGTGAAGCAGCCAAATATGTTTATGTTCAGCTGAAATTGGACCAAGAGGTAATTTGTTTAAAATTTAATTTTAATTTGTTTAATTTTAATCCCTTGGATGTATCAGGATATTCAAGTTCAGTAAGTTCATTAGAGACTACAAATGAAGAATCTGATAATAGACATGTTGATGTGATTTTGCCACATGATTATTAGTGGAGCAACGTGTTATGAAGTTGCTGCTACTTTTGAAATATAAACCAGAACACAGGTGGTTGTGACTGGACATTTGGGGATACACCTGTGTAGTGAGACTGTGATTTTGGAACTTCTTTTTCATGCATGAAATTGCTGTCAAATGTTTCAAGAGGCATTTATTAACTTAGCTGATTAAAATATTTCCTAAACATTTACCAGTTACCAGAAAAGTACCAGAAAAGTAGAAAAAGAGTCCAGTAGGAGGGGACATTGCACATTATTATTATTATTGCACTTGAACAGTGTATTGCACCAAGTCCAGATGTGTTATGGTTGTGGGATGTGAGTTACTGGTTGGTTCCTACCCGTTCCCATCCTCCATCCTCCTGTTAGCACTCCTCCCCCCCAGACAAGAGTTGTACAGTCTGATGGCGTGCGGGACAAGAGTTTTTAAGTCTGTTGGTCCTGCACTTGGGAAGGAGCAGTCTCTCACTGAACAGGCTCCTCTGGTGGCTGATGACAGTGTGCAGAGGGTGACTGGCACTGTCCATAATGTCCAGCAGTTTTTTCAGAGTCCTCTTCTCTGCCACTGACACCAGAGTCCAGCTTTGTACCAACCACAGAGCCAGCCTGCCTGATCAGTTTGTCCAGTTGACCCAGCCCCCAGAATACCACAGTGTAGAACAGGACACTGGTGACCACGGACTGATAAAACATCCCCAGGAGTTTCCTGCAGATGTTGAAGGACCGTAGCCTCCTCAGAAAGTAATTGCTTGTTCGCAGATAAAACATTATCCACGATGTATAAGAAATATTGGGCCCATTGTTCATGTGTGGTCGATACATTCCTTTGCAGACAAACGTGCTCTCAGTAAAATGGGGGAAATATCAGGCCACTGAGTATCATCCTGACTTGGGTATTTGCGGTGAAGTTGCCCTTGATTTGCCAGTGTTTTACACAATCTAATTTATTGTTGAAGATGAGCAAGTAGTACTGGATGCAGCAGTTCTTCAAACAATCTGTTTTGATGACCGTTTTTTGCTTTTAAAATTGACCAGAAATTGAGTGATCGTTCTAAAGTGTTCAGTGTAAGCGACTTAACATACTGTAAGCCGTTTGATTTGCAGAGGTCATAGCTCTGAAAACCTGTTTTGGTATATTGTGCCATAACTTGCTCCATGTTTAGGCTTGAACTACTTCTGACCCTGCAAGTGTCTTTAAATTGTGCTATGCTATTAAAATTGCTTCCTGCTGCCTGAACTGTAGCCTATGGATCTTGCAGCCATCTTGTTTATTAAACAGATGACTTGAGCAGTAATATTATACTTTACACGGAGGACTGCTGAAAGTTGATAATGTTGAAGCCTTTCAATAATTTTTTTGGACATGAATTTGTTCATTTTATATTTCAGCTTTAAAAGAGGGGTAACAATGCTGTTAATAGAAAACAATTAATTAAAATCACGAAATCTGAAGACAATGTTTCATTGTTGACACTTATGAGAGTTACCAAAGGGACAAAAAAACACAGTTAAATGACCCAGAGTGTTAATTGTAAACACTAATGGGAGTAATATTTTACATTCTGAGTGTTCTTTTTAATGCAGTTCATAAGGCTGGAATAAGGCTCTAACAATGTGCAAATACTTACTGGATGCATGTACATGATTGTAACAATACTGTACAGCCTACGTTGCAGCTCATCTCATTATAAAACTCCAAAAACATTCTAAAAATATTTCTGGATGCTCACATTTTCTACTCAACCAGGTGCGAAATAAACCCAGCCTGCACAAATGAACTGTTCACCACAGAAGCTGCATATGAACAGCTGAGTATAAGACACGTGATAAGTTTGCAGCCCCAGAAACAGCCCACATAACAGGCCTTCAGCCTTATGCTGTTCGCTCATTCTTGGGACTGTAATGATGTACACTCACACTTCCACATTATCAACAGTGACGTGACAACCTTACCTGTTCTAACCCGTGCATAGTTCACGCTCAACCTTGGTCAAAAGAGTACGAACCTGAAAGACTCTGGGTTTTACTCACCTGGCAGAGTCCATCTCTTGCTGTTGGAGAGGGGAGGTTGGTCTGGTGAAGACACAATTAAGACAAAGGTTAAATACCTATAGCTATTGTTTAATTAAAGATGATGTCATTCATGTCAGTAGGGGATGGTAATGATGACTGTTGATAATCGGGTACATTTGTAAGTCGACAATTACATGCTGTATCATGGACATTACCTTTGTTGATATTGGTAGAGCCAAGGGGGAGGAGCTACAGGTATATAGCCTGCTCTGAGGTAGCGGGTGAATAATAATAATAATAATAATAAATTAAATAAAATTAAATAAAATTAAATAAATAATGATGATGATGATGATGACGACAATGATGATGATGATGATGATGTATGGGCAAGTAGTCTCACGAAGCACTGAGGCTTTCCTAACAATTGAAAAAGATTTGAAGCGTCTAAGCTTCAGTGACGGTGACATCTGGTGGACAACGGAAGCCATAGCAACCTCTAAAGAGCATCACTGAAGCAGTGGCACTGTTTCAATCATGACGGCAGTAAGAGTCCAGAAAAGTCTGACTGGTCATTCAAGAGTGTTGTTCATTCCAAATAATACCAAATAATGATGATATTGTCATTACAATAAAATATGCAGATCCTCTCCCCCACATTCCAGATTAACCCATCAAAAAATACAAATTATATTAAGGGTTAAATGTTGCTGAAGGGTTTATATAAAGCTTTGAACTTTATTTAAAAATTGTACTAAAAGCCCCATAACAGGATTAGAGATCCTTCCTACTTTGCAAAAAAAGGTCATGGGGTTCGAATTCAGAAAACTGTCAAACATGTCAAGCGGTCATTGGCTCAGAGCGCATTGAAACGTCGTGAGCCAGTGACACACACTGGAAGACTATGAACGAGAAAAGCTTCAAAACATTTTGAAGCAATGAAGTGCACAGCGAAACAGTGATGACGTTTGAAGCTTCAAATGTCATCAGTCACGTGACGAATCACTCCACGTTTCGAATCACTCCACTCAGGAAGAGTGACGCACGTTCCGAAGCCTCGGAGTCATCACTAGGGAGCACAGAAGCAGGTGACCTATTTATGACTTTGCAATCATTGGTCAGAGCCACTGAACCTAGTGGACGATTATTGCTTTGTTATTATTTATTTGTTTGTTTGTTTGTTTGTTTGTTTGTTTGTTTTATGCATTTGTATATATGTTTAGCCCTGGCTAAAATATGTAATGTCTAAAAGACATTTCATTTCTTAAAATATTCTAAAAACAGTTACAGTTCATTTAGGAAAACCATAAAGCCAATAAACAAATATACATAGTTTAAAAAGCCATTCTTGGTAGTTTCACAGTTAAAAGTATATTTTTAGGGATGTCGTGCAGAAGTGATCAAGTGTACAAGGAGGAAATTGAGGTGACATGCATGACATATGCCAGTGTCAGATAAGTCTGAAGCTGAAACTCAGGTGCATCAAAACCAATTGTCAAGTGTATATAAATATATTTAATTAGAAACATTGAAGATGCTATTTACACCAAGTGTTAGTATGACTGCAGGTACAATAACATTATCATTGATGTAAAAGCAAATATAAATGCTATTTAGACTAAGTATGAGTAGATTTCCAGTGTAAAAAGTAGTTATTTATATTTATCTTACATTTTAGGGACACTGGTTAATACAGACAGCATCAGAACTGTAAATGAACCTACATCTGTTGTGTTCCACACATATACAAGAGTGCAAATGGATAAGTACACATCTACATTTAACAACAGAACATAAAATATCAGTGCAAATAGTAAACCATGTGCTTTTAACACTACCTGCATACAGAATCATAATACAAAAGATTTATGTGCTCTCTTTCTCCACGTGTAGAGTTGATCTGAACATTCATTCCCTGACCACAGTATAATACCATGACCTTTCGCTGTTCATTACACATCCTTATGAATGCTGCCTGTCTCCTCAAATAGTGACCATCAGCATTACCTCCCATTTTAGTGCCACCTGACTCTGTGAATCAATCTTGCAGTCATTATTGAACTTGCTCAGTAAAGACTGTGGAGTGTTCATGCTGATGCTGAGTACTAATAGTATTATGTTAAAAGAGCACACTGTGGCTGACATCCAAAAAACATCCATCCTGATACCTGTATGTGATTTTATTTCAGTATTTCCTTGTCAAGACCTTAGAATTTCAGTCAGGTGAGTTTGAGTGTACAGTCTTAGAGAAAAATGTTGCATCATTTTCTCCACATTGAAAAACTTGGGCCACACTTTTCTTTTGTTGTGCGTTTATTAGCTTCATATATATACTTTTGTTATTCTGTTTGCTTTTAGTTCATGTTATGTCACGTTATAAAAGGTGAAAGATTTATGGGGAAATCATTACAGGAATGTTTATTGAAAAAGTTAAATGTTGTCACATTTCTGTTCTGTCAAGTATCCTTGTCTTTTCTTGCCCATCTTCGTTCAGTTTTGGTTTGCCACAGGCTTTTCCATCACATGGCTCTGTTGTGTTTTGGTCTTGTCTCCACCCTACCTCCTCGCCAGTACTGCTGGCTAATACGCACGTCAGGTCGTGACCTACTGATTCACTTCTATTCTCTCATGCATCCTGTCTTCTTGTGTTCTGTTTTGTTTTGGCTTGCCGTGTGCTCTTCCAGCACATTGCTGTGCTCTTGTTTTGATACCATGTGTTTTGGTTTGTTTGCGACTAAATATTACTTTACGTTTAAGTGCGCCGCTTTGCCAACTCTACCGTACATGTGACAAATGTGAAAAGATGGATTTGACATCATAACATGTTGAAATGTGCAAATTACATAGTATATCCATCCATTTTCTGAACCGCTTATTCCTGAATAGGGTCACGGGTGCCCAGCCGGCAACTCTGAGCGCAATCCATCGTAGGGCACATACACACACTAAGGGCCACTTTAGAGTCACCAATTCTGTGGGGGAAACCGGAGTACCCGGAGGAAACCCACACGAACACAGGGAGAACATGCAAACTGCACACAGAAACTTCTGCGAGGCAACAGCACTAACCACTGCACCGCCGTGGACACACACACACACACACACACACACACTATAACCTTTAAGGTATTATGAAACTATACAATCATAGAGTACCATTTATTTTAACTTTCATATAATGTAGTAAATAAGTCAACCTCAAATCACCATTAACATTATTTGTCTCACTATATTTGAACAATATGTAAATAAATAAAAATTAAATAATTAGGACATTTTCATTTTATATAATCTTTCATTAAAATGGACTGACTTTTGCTCTGGAAAATGTATAAACAGGCGAACAACTGAATCAGGTTGTTGAGTTTTGAGGGCCCAATTGGTCCTATTTATTGGCATGGGTAAATGTATTCTTAACAGAGTAGTTTACTATAGACCACAGAGTTTCACATAAACTAATTAAAACATAAAAGTCAAAAAGAAACATATTGAACACTTCAGTAACTCTTTAATAAATAAATACTCAGATTTAGGGGTATTTTAGCATGGTATTGTGCCATGGAATTCATCCAGTGTATTAACTGGAGTACACGGTGAAAAGCCACCACCAGCCCATGGACTGTGTCAGGGATGGCGGAAGTACAGTGGGTAGGGAAAGTATTCAGACCCCTTTAAATTTTTCACTCTTTGTTTCATTGCAGCCATTTGCTAAAAAAAAAAAAAAAAAAAAAAAAAAAAAGTTTCTTTTTTTTATTTTTATTTCTCATTAATGTACACTCACCACCCCATCTTGACAGGAAAAATAAACAGAAATGTAGAATTTTTTGCAAATGTATTTGCAAAAAATTCAGTTAGAAAAACTGAAATTTCACATGATCATAAGTATTCAGACCCTTTGCTCAGTATTGTGTAGAAGCACCCTTTTGAGCTAATATAGCCATGAGTCTTCTTGGACATGATGCATATTTCTTTAAAAAAAAATTATATGGTGTATCTGATTATCATAAATGACAAAGAGGACAGTTTATTTTTTGTCTTCATCCAAAATTATCACTTGGCTGAACTGAGAATGGTGGATGCCAAAGGAGTAGCTGGGAGCGCTGGGCTTTGTTAAAGTTGTCTAAAGAGGAAGAAATAAAAGACTGGTTAGAATTGTTGTTACACAGTGGGGAAAGTAAGTATTTGATACAGTTTTCCCACAAAGAATGGAGAGGTCTGTAATTTTGTAATTCTGTAAGATCTCTGGTCTGTAAATCTGTAATTGATTCTGCAAGAGT
This sequence comes from Acestrorhynchus altus, assembly GCA_034509495.1. Taxonomy (NCBI): domain Eukaryota; kingdom Metazoa; phylum Chordata; class Actinopteri; order Characiformes; family Acestrorhynchidae; genus Acestrorhynchus; species Acestrorhynchus altus. The sequence goes on along the minus strand of CM067524.1, from coordinate 9,746,970 downwards.
CAGAGAGTCAGTTCTTACTGGGTGATCTTCTTTCGGCTGCTCCCTTTAGGGGTCGCCACAGCAGATCATCTGCCTCCAGTCCGGTATGGCAGTCCTATTTATGATTCTAATTATAGTTTTGGCACAAGTTTTACACCGGATGCCCTTACTGACGCAACCCTCACCATGGGTGGTAGATGATCAAATATATATTTCATGCAATAAAATGCGAATGAATTATTCAAAAATCATAAAGTATGACTTTCTACATTTTTCTGTCTCTCACAGTTGACGTGTACCTACAATAAAAATGACAAACCTCTTCATTCTCTGTAGGCAGGAAAAAGGACCAAAGTTCAATATTTGAAAACATACACTTTGAAAGATATACACAATTTGTTTCTGTGCAAATGGTTTGAGTAATGATTACTTAAAAGCAAAATTTTTATTGCATTACTTAAAAAGTTTTAGTATGTTCTACTATTCTAAAGGAAGAACTGGGTGCACTAATACTTTTAAGTTGAACAAACTTAAAACATCAAATTTGAGCTTGGACCACGTCCCTGTAGTACTTTGCCACATTCTCATTGGTCAGTTCAATCAAGACTAGTCTGGTAAATCAAGACTAAAGGTTGTAAATGTTGTAAAGGTTTGGAAGTCTTTTTCTATTTTCTAGATTTCTAGATTTGGTGTTTTATGTGTTCAACTTCTTGTCCTTGGACAAGTCTCTTTTTCACATTCTGGAACTTGGTGAGTCGTTCTCCAAATTCAAGTGATGTAAATTTGTTGTTTTGCAGTTAATGCTTATCTAAAGTTAGAAAATGTCATTTACTGTGTTTAAGTTAGTGTAATTTCAATGTGTAAACTTGTGCAGTTTCTCATAGTAGTTTTGGTATTTCACACTCTGTAGAATCTTGATGATGCAGACATCCTTTCACACAAACTACAAAAGTTGAAGAATGACCTTGTAGTATAGGAAATATTTATGATCATTGCACACAATTGCTCATAATGTGAAATGTTCTGCTGCTACAGCATTTTCCCATTTTGTTAAAAATGGTTTTCTTCATGGTTTTCCAAATGATGGAAAGCATTTATTTAATGTGTCCATTTTGTGAAAAGCATTTCTGATTCAGATTTTTTACCAGCTAATTTTAAAAGTTTATCGAGATTTAGTTGTAGCCTAGTTAATAAAAAAATATTGTTTTCTTTATTGATTTTAAATAAAATCAAAGTAAATTTAACTGCAGTTTGAATTCTTTTGTCATAGAAAAACAGTGAATACAGTTCAAGCTATATTATGGAGGCTATTTTTGAATTTTACATTTTAATTAAAAACATTTTGATTTTGATTACAGAAAAATCAATATTGAGTAGAATTAACTGGTTGGTAGGATGGATTTTAAGTACAAACTATTTAGATTTGATATTCAACTCAAATGGATACTTCCGGTCTATTTGACATTTAAGTTAATTTTACTTAAGCCATTTGATTTTCTATAGTAAGCATTACTTAAATATTACAGTGCAGTGGTATCACTATAAGTTCTGCATGTCAATTTAGTCAACAATACATACTGAGTTGAGCCTCAGAATATTAGTAAATGAGCTGCAGCTGAAATTGATGAAGGTATTTAAGATGATGTGAGTAAGGAGAACTTTGAGTTAAACTAATTCAAAAATGCTCTATAATGTTATTTTATTCTGTTTTCTACAATGTATTCACAGCACTTCACTTTTTGCTCCATTTGTTGTTACAGCCTTATTTCAAAATAAATGTATTATTTATTTGACTCATGTTTTGCACTCAAAATTCTACACAGTACTCCACAATGACAAAGTGAGAAAAGTTTGTTTGAAATCTATGCAAATTTATATTTCTACATCACTGCATTCATCTTTTTCTTGACCCTGACTAGTCTCGCAGCTCCCACAGTGTGATGCTGCCACCACCATGCTTCACTGTACAAAGGTTTTTTTTTGTACCAGATCTGTTTCAATAGAATCCCATCTCAGAGGCCTACAGACAATTCTTTAGACTTCATGGCTTGGTTTGTGCTCTGACATGCACTTTCCAGTATGGTTTTATCCGGGTGACCTGGGAGATTTCTGGGTTTCCTCTGGGTACTCTGGTTTTTTCCCCACAGTCCAAAGACATGTGTGGTAGGTGACTCTAAAGTGGGCCTTAGTGTGTGTGTGAGCCCTACGATGGAGTAGCGCCTTGTCTAGGGTTGTTTCCTACCTGTATAGAAAATGGATGGATGGATGGAAGGTGTGTGTCTTTCCAAATTATGTCTATAGAAACATCTCAAGGATGATCAGTGGAAACAAGATGCAACTGAGTTTCATTTTGAGTGTCATGGCAAAGGCTGTGAATACTTTTACATGCTATATTTTTAATAAATTAGCAATCAGACTTCTAACTTTATCATGGGATAATGTGTCTAGAATTTCAGATAGAAAAAAAAATCAAAATGGATTAAATTGATAAGGATGTAACGTAACAAAATGTGCAAAAAAGGAAGTGCTATGAATACTTTCCAGACTGTACTAATATAAATGTAAAAGCACGTATTTTTGTTTATGTGTGTGTATGTGTGTGTAAGAAAGACAGAGAGTGGTTTACATTTGGATAATACATTGTAGCATCTGGATTACTTTTGGGTTCAGGTGGAAAGTTGCGTCCAGTCATGCTCCATTCAGGAGCCCGTCTTTTGTAAACCTTTGGATGCACAACGTCATATGTTGCAGGAGCCGGTGTCTGAGAAGCACAGAGATTATTTTTGTTATTTAAAAAACCTCCAGAAAGCCTAAATTTCTACTGTCGTAAGCACGGCTCCTAATCACCTTTGCTTCTTTGACAGGGTGCTTGGTGGAGGATGATGGGGCATTTTTTTGCTCCTCCTTGGATGCAGCAGGCCCTGGATTCAAGAGAAGGAGTCAGTGCACAGAATACAGTGTAGCAAGGTTCCACAGAACTTGTTATACTGGACAGTATTAGCATTTTGAGGGTTAGTGATTAACTGGTGATAGGTCAGTGCAAAGTTATTTGTTTCTACCTACATTTGAGCAGGTTTCTGCAAATGATAAATACAAAAAAAAACGTCAAAATAAACAGTTGCACCCAGAAACAATCAACTGCAGTGGTGTTGAATGAACACCATTAGGAACCTCTGCAACTCAGACATGATGTCTTGCTTTATGCCCAATGGTATGCTGGCGACACACTACTTCAGAACATATATTAATAAATATTGCAGATATCAGTGTACATTTTTATATACTCTTGGTAACCTTATCATTCTCCAAACAGCGCTGCAATTGAACACTTCCTTCTGGGTGCATATATATATATATATATATATATATATATATATATATATATATATATATATATATATACATTCTGAAGGCTTTCTTTAAACAACACTATTATCCTACCTGGCCTTCCATTCTGTCCAGTTCTGGAAACATTTGGGCGATCACTTTTGTGTGCTGTGGAACTTGTAAGATCCGAATGGCGTATCCCAAAACTGAATGATGAACCTGTCCTTAACTTTGATTCAACATTACGTGCCCCTGAGTAACAATCAAAAATTTCAACAAAATTATCTTTATGAAGTTATGAAGAGCATTGTAAGCTGTAGGACTTTTTTTATGTTTGATGATCTGTTGTTTACCTATAGTCGTTGGGTGAGCGTAAAAGGTTTCTTGGCCTTTACTAATGGCAGCAATACGTTGCCTCGGCTTATGGGGCCTCCAGGAACCTACCCAATTTTCCTCTTTTTTTTTGTTCATTGCTATGGTAAAGGTCAAACAGAGGATAAATATATAGATTACTTTCTCTATTTAAAAGTTTGTCACATCATAACAGTATTAATTCTACCATTAGACAGTGTAGAACTGTTTTGACAGCTTTGGATTTACTGCAAAACAGCTGTACATTTAAAAATAAACTAAACATTGCAGATCCTACAGAACAGAGTGGTTATTTAAATGTGTTGCTATGGTATTAATTTACATTTATGGCATTTAGCAGACACCTTTGTCCAGAGCGACTTATAAAAAAGTGCTTTGCTCAGAAAATACCTTTTAACTAGTACATGAGGCTAGAATCCAGAGATTCCTCATGCCTAGCATCCTGTCTAAAACAAGTGTAAGAATGGGGACAAACAGGATTCAGAATAAGCCCTTATGAAGTTATGGAGAATACGCTGAAGTGAGTTGGACAAAATAATATCTCCACTTCAACAAGTTAAATACTCTTGAAAGTCTTCAGTCTGCATTTGAACACAGTGAGGGACTTAGCTGTTCAGACCCCCAGGGGAAGTTCATTCCACCATTTTGGTGCCGGAACAGAAAAGAGTCTGGATGCATGTTTTCCTTGTGTTTTTTCAGGGATGGTGGGTCAAGTCGAGCTGTACTTTAAGCTCGAACAGCTCTGGGTACAGCTCGAGTTTTGACCATTGCCATCGTGTACGGAAGGTGCTGGTCCATTTTTGGCTTTGTAGGCCAGCATCAAGGTTTTGAATCTGATGTGGGCAGCTACAGATAACCAATGAAGGGAACACAGTAGAGAAGTTACATGACTGAATTTTGGGACGTTGAAGACAAGCCACCCTGCTGCATTCTGTTTTAGTTGCATGGGACTGATAGTCCGCATAGGAAGGCCAGCTAGAAGGGAGTTGCAGTTCTAGTCTTGAAATGACAAGAGACTGAACAAGCACCTGAGTGACCTCTCTAGACAGGAAAGGTAAAATTCTCCTGTTGCTAAGCAGCTGCTAAGGTGTTTCTATTGCATGGCTGTTGGTTGCTAAGGTGTTGCTGTTGTACATGAATTGATTGCTACGAAGTTGATATGGTTTAGGTGTTGATTGCTAAATTATTGGTAGTTGGTTGCTAAAGTATTGCTGTGGTATAGGAGTCATTTGCCAAGGTGGTTGCTAAGGTCTTGCTATGGTATAGGTGTTGGTTGCTATGGTGTTGGTACAAGGTCAGCATCAGTGTTGGGGTCCACAAACTTTTGGCCAATATGTGGGATGCCAAAACATTTGACCAAAAATGTGATTAAGGCCTGAGGGTTGCGGGTTCGGTCCCCTCTCTGGTTACTATTTGTAACCAAAAGCACCTCCATGCACATACACATTACTAATGGACAATGAACAGAGGTGTTGCACATTATGTGGAACACTGTATCTACTGCCCTCACGCTGATAAATGGTTCTTACCTTGTACAAAGTTAGTTGTATAGTTTTTATGTCAACTATTTACTGTTGGGGCTTGGGGTTTGGCCCAAAGTAGCCCAAAGTCTCTGTCTCTTTATATTTCAATTCTATTCCATTATGTCATCACTATTGTCACAATAGAGGCCAATCAGAATTCAGAAGCACAATTGTCAACCAATCAGCACTCAGTAGTAGCAATGGCAGCCAATCAGCACTCAGTAGCAGTAACACCAATCAATCAATCAGCACTCAGCAGCAGTAACAATAACCAAATCAGCCCATGGCAGCAGTAATGCCACCCAATCAGCACTTAGCAGTAGTAATGCCAACCAATCAGCACTCAGCAGCACTAATGCCAGCTAATCAGCACTCATCAGCAGTGATGCCAGCCAATCAGCACTCAGCAGCACAATTCCCAACCAATCACCCCATGGCAGCAGTAATGCCAACCAATCATCAGCACTCATCAGCAGTAATGCCAGCCAATCAGCACTCAGCAGCACTAATGCCAGCCAATCAGCACTCAGCAGCACAATTCTCAACCAATCAGCCCATGGCAGCAGTAATGCCAACCAATCATCAGCACTCATCAGCAGTAATGCCAGCCAATCAGCACTCAGCAGCACAATTCCCAACCAATCAGCCTATGGCAGCAGTAATGCCAACCAATCAGCACTCGGCAGTAGTAATGCCAACCAACCAGCACTCAGCAGCACTAATACCAGCCAATCAGCACTCAGCAGCACAATTCCCAACCAATAAGCACCCAGCAGCACTAATGCCAGCTAATGAGCACTCATCAGCAGTAATGCCAACCAATCAGCACTCAGCAGTAGTAATGCCAACCAATCAGCACTCAGTACCAGTAATACCAAATAATCAATCAGCACTCAGCAGCAGTAACCCTAACCAAATCAGCATTCAGCACCAGTAACGCTGACCAATCAACCCAGGGCAGCAGTGATGCCATCCAATCAGCACACAGCGGTGTATTTAGGCATGGGCCACATGGGTAGTCACCAGGGAGTGGCACACAACATTGAAAAAAAACACACAGGTGATATTTGCGCTGCACATCACGTTACTAAATGAACAGCTCACTTTGCACTTTTGAAGCGGGCTCTCTGTTATCATGACTTGTATAGCTTCACCATTATCAGTTTTCATTATAACAGCAACTGGGTTCAATTTCCCCTTTTATTGTGACCAGCACTAGAGGAGAGGGGGGTGGGAGGAGAGGGGTGGGAAGCCCGCAGAGGGGAGCAGGTGAATATAAGAGAGAGCGGATCATTCAATGCTACAATTACATAACAGACCATCTCAAATACCCTACTACAAACAAACAAATTGACCATGTCAAACTAAGTCCGTAGTACTAATAAACAGAATGACCGTCAAAACAAATCAGTCAATCTAGCTGAGTAATGTGGGAAATGTCTGTTTTTCTGTAAATCACTACAACAGATACACTCTCTTTATAAATAGATGCAATGATAAATGTGGGAGGAGTCTTGTTTACAAAGTGCTTGAAAAGTATCACCTAATCTGAACTAGATACTGAACCCTGGAGCAACGAAGATGTTTCTGTGCTCTCTGGCTGTATTTGTCATCATGCTAGGTGTGTTCCTCATTTTAATCCAAGATATTTTCCCTTTTCAGTAATTGACATTGCATAATTTTTTATTATTATTATTATTATTATTATTATTATTTTTATTATTATTATTATTATTATTATTATTATTATTATTATTATTATTATTATTATTTAAAAGAATACATTTTAATGGAAAGTCTACATTTTTACAGGGAACTCTTCAGCACAGTCAATAGCACCACTGAAGGAAAC
>CM067524.1:9344608-9739417 GCA_034509495.1 Acestrorhynchus altus | reverse complement strand
AGACACATCCATCCAAGTCTATCTGCTCCTTTCTTCTAAATAAATACAAAATATATGGAAGTTTAGCTTCAGCTCAATTTAAAATAAGGATATAGTATTTTTACTTTTTGTAGAAAAAATGTTAATGATGTAATATTATAATCATTTCTCAAAATGTTCTTCAATACTTTTTAGTGCCTCAAAGCACATACAAAACAAAATTGAGGATTTATTGTTGGTTTTTTTTGTAACTTTTAGAGCAGAAAGTTTTTGTTAATAGTTCTGATTGGGACAATCTGTGTCATGTGCAAACGAGACCAATTACTTTTCAGGGCTTGAACAGTTTTATAAGATACAGGTGTTTAAAGAACTGTGTTTCTCTTCTCAGCTGTATCCACTACCCTTAAAACAGACACACTGACAAATGTAGGAGGAGTTTATACGTGTGTGAAACGTAGCCCCCAAATCTCTCCTCATTATCTGAACTGGAGTCATCATGATGTTCCTGTGCTCTCTGACTGTGTTCGTTATCATACTTGGTAAGTGTCATTAACTAGATCTTCATCTGAATAAAATCATCAATCTGTTCTCTAATGCTCTTTTTCTGTTTCTGACATTGTGGTGATGTTTTTGAGTTTGTCAATGATTATTTATATGGAGTTGTAGTTTATATACTATGCTGATGTAATTTTCTTATTACTTTTTGTTTTGTTTGTCAGAAAATGGTTCTGCACAGAAAATAACATCACTGGAGAAAGAAAAAGATGCTCATAAAGATCAGACAGTTGTTTTCTCCTGTAAGTATGAGGGTAAAGTGTACAATCTGCAGTGGTATCGTCAGTATCCCGGATCCAGACCAGAGCATTTACTTACCATAGTTCCAGGAGGAAACTCTGCAAACGAAACAGACCCTTCATTTCCACGACTCACAATTAAAGTGAATGTAGATGAAACAACAATGAGTCTGGAGATCTCCTCTGTTGAAGTATCAGACTCTGCTCTCTACTACTGTGCCCTGCAGCCCACAATGACAGGAAACCCAGATACACTGTACAAAAACTTCTCTTACTACTCCAGAACATGTAGAAACACACTTTTCCAGAAGGTGGAGCTGTGTGACTTTTGCATTTTGACTGTTAAACTTTCTCACCTCTCAGGCTATGATTTCAGACTGTGATAATAGATGTTGGACAATGAATTTTGAAGTGTAAACAGCTTAAAGGTGGACGACCATCACAACTTAACCTGCAACTGACTGGAGATTCATTCAGAATGAGATGCAATGTGAGTGCTGTAGAAATGACAGTATTTCCAATTAAATGCAAGAGTCCTGAGAAGAACCTGGACTATTTCTGTTCATAATACTACTATTATTATTATTATTATTATTATTATTATTAATAATAATAATAATAATAATAATAATAATTAAAAACAAAAGTCACTGAGCATATGTCTTCTCATTCTTTGTATTTAGACGTTGCAGGAGTTAATAGTACAGCCACACTTAAAGGTAGCTGTGGAAACATTTTCATTAAGAGCTTCTTTGTGCTGCACATTAGACTGAACAGTGATTCACCACTTTCACATTTACTGCAATTTAGAGATATTTCAGAAAGTTTATTCACAATGTGTTATTCTACGTGTTTCCAAACTCCTGCCTGATGTAAAATGACTTTTTATTTCAAGTTAATTAATTAATTCAGTAACTTTGTACACAGAGTTATTTTTACTGCACTTTGAGCTGAAATATGACTGGTTTGCCCAAACATTTGCATACAACTGCTGCAAAAGTCATAAGTGCTGATTTAACACCAATCAAACAAATGAAGTTCAACAATGATGCCCAAAGCATTACTGATAACTTTATAGACCAATAAACTACTAAGCCTGCAAGTTCTCCTTAACTAAAGAGACACATCCATCCGTTTTCGTCTGTCTTTCTTCTAAATAAATGCAATATATATGAAAGTTCAGGTGGTTGCTTTTGTCCATTAAATTGTTATTTTCCTGGTAAAAATGTGACTGTAATGATGAAATTGATAAAGCTGTAAATATTATAAATGTTTTTTAAAATAGTACTAAACAGTACTGTAACAGAATTGAAATATTAAAATACTGACTGGAACAACTTTCCATTTGAAATCGTGATTTCTTACACAATAAACTGGTTTAAAGAACTGTGTTTCTTCCTGAGTCACATTCCCTCTGTTCTACAGCAAATGTAGAGGAGTCTAAACATGCTTCAAAAGTAACATCTAAATCTCTCCTCATTATCTTTGAACTGCAGCTACCATGATGTTCTGTGCTCTGACTGTGTTGATGACCACTTGTAAGTCATTTTCTGATCTGAAATGCATTGCTCTCATTTCATGACTTTGTGTTGATTTCTGATTCTGTCAGGTTTTGTTGTTTACTTTTAAATTTTCTTTCTCGATTCTTTGATTTTTTTTGCAGAGAATGGTTCTGCACAGTCTATAAGACCACTGGAGAACACAACACATGCTGTTAAAGTGGTGACACAGGTGATACTGTCCCAAGTAGCATAAAGCGACTGTGACCAATCTGCAGTGGCACTCTAGACAGTATCCTGATCCACCAGAGTACTCTGCTGATGATTTATCCAATCCAGGTTCTGTAAACAAAGCAGACCCTCCTTTTCCACAATTCAGTGCTGCTACAATGAACTGAACAGACAGAGTGAATCTGCTGATCTCCTGCTGCAGTATCAGACTCTGCTCTCACTACTGTGCCCAGCCTACAGTGACAGGAAACACAGATACACTGTACAAAAACACACTGCATGAATATTGTTCTGGATATTAGACTTAGAAGAGCAGTTCATAATGAATCACAGTGAAACAGACAGATAGTGTTTACTATACAATGGATTAAGTATTAATGTGTCACTGGATATATTTATTGCTTCTTTGTGCTCTTTTTTCATGTTTTGTGTATTTTTCAGGATCTTCATGTCATATTATTAGAATATAAGTGACATGACTTTGGCGTTTCATGGAGTTCACTCATTAATGAACCTGATGGCTTATATGTAGAAACTCTTTGTCACAGTCATGTTGCCCCTCTATCATGCTTGTTTCAGCACTGATAAGTCAAATATGCAAAGTAGTTCAACAATTACAGTCAAACGACAACATTAATGTTACAATGTGGATAATATTTCTTCCTTTTGCATCATATAATTATAGGTGAATCTGCCGACATCATACAGAACAACACCAATGTGTTTGAGTGACGGCAGCAGCAACACACTGTCACCTTCCAGTCTCCACTGGTATCAGCAAAATCCTGGATCTGGAGATCTCCTCACAGAACAGATCTCCTCTGCAGTATCAGACTGTGTTCTGGAGTCCACAGTGACAGGAAACCCAGTTTTTCTCTCACCTTCAGCTTCCTCATCCATCCGTTTAGACTGTCAGTCAACTGTGGGATGTCAATCATCACATGTGAATCAGTCTGTCTCCTGAAGAAGTTTAGTCACTGATGAAAATATGGATGTCTCTCACAGCTTTACATTTCGACATTTTAATTTTGAATGCGGAAGGTTTTGGTTCTGAATCGTCTGATTGGCTTTAAAATAATTCCCAGTTAGAAGATGGGGAAAGGTGGGGGAAAGGTGGGGAAATTCACAATGTGAAATAGAAATTCATTGACCCCCTTCAAAGAGTTGTCAGGAAATGAGGTCATAGTAAACCAAAGGTTTTAACAGGATTCAGAATTGCTAACAATACTGCACTCGATTTGGTGAATTCTAATTTTGGAGTAATAGAGGTTTTAGAAATGCAGTGAACAGAATTAAGAAGTATTAAAGTACTCAACTCAGTACTGGTATTTAATCATGCACTCCAGTATAGTAAGGCAGTAATTATACTTTGCTACTTCCCGGCTCTGCTGGGCAGGATTCAAGAAAGGCTGATGACTTGTGTAGAAAGATGATGAACCATCTGCAAGCAAAGCAGTGTTTTCAGTCTTGGTCCTGATGCTCTCTGAGATTTGGGTGGGGTGTGTTAAAGCTAAAACTTGCGGGGCAGGGGTGCCTCCAGGACCAGGGTTGATAAACACTCCCATAAAATCCCTGTGTGATACAATTCTCAATCTACAACTGTATAGGGTAACCATGTTAACTTCCTAAAAGTCTTAAAATAAAAGTCCCTGAGCATGAAAACAGTTTCCCTTCTCATTCTTTGTATAAGAAGTTGCTGGAGTTAGTTTTACAGCTAAAACGTAAATGTAACTAATTCATTAAGAGCTTATTTGTGCAAGGAGTGCTGCACAGTAGAACAGAGGTCCCCCACTTCCACATTAACTGCAATTTAGTGGCATTCAAGCTAATGGTGTCTAACACCAGAAATTACTATTTTTAAACTTACTCAACGAACTTAACTGTGCTGTAACTGTGTATCTTTTGTGCATGGGGTTATTTTTTAGTGCTCTTTACTTAAAGGAAATTTGACCGAGTGTACAAACAATTGCATACAGCCGATTAAACACCTAAATCTGCAGAAAAAGAAGACTGAACATCACACAATTCTGTCAGCAAATATTAAAATTATGCCATCAACCATTGTGCACTGACACTTCTAAGCATTTGGGAGAAAATATAAATCTAAGCCTTAAGCCCTGAGTGAAGACCTGATGCTCCTGAAATAATGTGTTCATATATTCAGATTGTGTTCATGAACATCTCGTGCAATACCAGTGGGTGGAGCTAGAAGTGGTAAGATACAGTGCACACACCAACAGAGAGGCAACACTTCCAAAGTTGCACCAACATCTCTCAGCATTATCTGAACTGGAGTCATCATGATGTTCCTGTGCTCTCTGACTGTGTTCGTTATCATACTTGGTAAGTATCTAGATATGAAATGCATTGCTCTCATTTTGTGATTTTGTGTTGATGTCTGATTGTCAGGGTTTGTTGCACTTTTCAGTTTTCTTTCCTGATTCTTTTATTAGTTTTTATTTTTTTCTTTGTAGAGAATGGTTCTGCACAGTCTATAAGACCACTGGAGAACACAACACGTGGTTTTAACGGTGACACAGTGATATTGTCCTGCGAGTATAAAGGGACTGTGGCCAATCTGCAGTGGTACCGACAGTATCCTGGATCCAGACCAGAGTATTTGCTGATGATTTATCCATCCACAGGTTCTGTAAACAAAGCAAACCCTCCTTTTCCACAATTCAGTACTAAAGTGCATGGAACAGACAGAGTGGATCTGCTGATCTCCTCTGCTGCTGTATCAGACTCTGCTCTCTACTACTGTGCCCTGGAGCCCACAATGACACAAAACTCAGATACACTGTACAAAAACTGTTTATGAAGTTAAGCATTGGTTTTCTCAGGAGGGGGAGCTGTTGTCCTTTTAAAAAATTCTTCTCTTCATTTAACATCTTAATCAGTGGGTTTCCCACCATAAGTTCTTACTGCTTGCTGATTAAATGGGCTTTAAAGAAAAAGTGTGTCATTGTTCTGGCAATCTTTGTTTGACTGCTATTCATTATAAAACGAGTTTACATTAAAGTTTTATTCATGGTTACTGGTTGGGTGAAGCCATTTATCATCAATTGTGTTTTCCCCTTTGAAATCATCAATCAAATCATAAATCATTAGATAATAAATGGCTTCACTCACTCACCCATTAATTAAAGAAAGGTTGTTGTATTAAACCTAAAGTTTGTTTTACTCAATATTAGATCACTCAATTCAGAATCAGGCGTAGTTAATTAATCACAGAGGGAAATTATTACAGCTGCATTCAGAGTTTTTAAAAGAATTTGGTGACTTTGCTGCAGACTTGGCAGTGTGCAGTGATGAAGTAATAATTGTAGGCAATTTTAAAATTCACTTTGAGAAGGTAGATGATGATTCATTAAAACAGGGTTGAAATATTGCTGTAATTACATTATTAAAATATTATTCCCCAAACCTCAGCAATCTCAGATCATTATCTAATTTCTTATAAGCTACATCTGAGCCAAAATGTATGTTGATCCCCTCTATACTATTGTATGAAATGTTTAATAAGATCATCCACAGCCCAACAAAATACTGAAAACCTTCCAGATTAATCAATCCCAGATTACTGTCCCTCAGATCCAGTAGAAGTAGACAGATTAACCCTTAAATTAACACTTAAATATAAAAAGGTGAAACTCAATCTGTGGTATAACAATCGACTTGTTCCTTTAAAAAGCCAGTATAAAATCTAGAGCAGAAATAGCAATTGACCAAGCTGGAAGACTTCCTCTCATTTTGGAAGGACAGCCTTGAGTATAGAAGGGAAATCAGTAGCGCTTGCTCAGATTATTTGGCTTCATTGATCGGGAAGAAAAAAAACAATACTAGAGTGCTGGTGTTTGAAGTGTGCTAAAATCAGGCCAGTACTGTACTTCAGATTCCATCCCACTAGTAATATCTTTATGGATTTATTTCAATCATAAAATAGAAAACATTAGACAGAAAATTCAACCCATAATATTAAATCCAACCAGATCAGTTGTGTCTAAAATAGAGCAAAATATAGATATAGAAGAAAAGTTGGAAATCTTTCACCCACTTCCACAGCTAGAAATAGAGAAAATTATTTACTCAGCAAATTCTGCCACCTACTCTCTAGATGCAATTCCATCAAATTTAAATAAAGAAGTACTGCCAGTAAAGTATAATCAAACCTCTTTCTGCAACAGAAAACTCATCTCTTAGTCTAGATTATGTACCTTTAGCTTTTAAAGCAGCAGTTATCAAACCAATGATCAAGAAAGAAAATCTTGACCCGAGTGTACTGATTAATTAAAGACCTATTTCTAACTTACCACTTATATCTAAGACCTTAGAAAAAGGTCTGTCCCAACAGCTGTGTAGATACCTGCACAAGAATCATATATATGAAACATTGAGGCCTCATTGTAGAACTGAGACAGCTCAAGTAAAGATTACAAATTATCTTCTTCTTGCCTCCTGTGTATCCATGCTTGTGCTGCTAGACTTAAGTGCACTATTATCTTCAACATATTAGAAAACATGGTCAGAATCACAGGAATAGCATTTTTCATGGTTCAGATCTTACTTAACCGATTGGTTTCAATTTATAAAGGTAAATCTTCTAATCAAGCTTTATTTTAGGATTACTGTTTAAATGTTACATGCTACCCCTTGGTAACGTTATAAACAAGCTTTGCCAATTTTATAAATGTTTAAGTGTCCGGGTCATACTAAAGAGTACTGTGCGAAAAGCATGCATTTAAATCCTACATCACACATTGTATAATCAGGTAATGGCAATATACAATAGCAAACATACATCATGTATAAACCAAAAGCAAGGATCATTTATTTGTTCAAACAGTTCAGTAAAGTTAGCTGTTTACAGAGTAAGCCATGCAAATTGCACAGATTTTAAACCATATTCAGTAAAGCCACAGAGAGAACAATAATGAACCCAGAATAGACCCCTGAGGAATACCATATTTCAGTATGATGTGATGAGAGTATTAATTATTAACATTAACACATTGGTGGCGGTCAGTCTTAACCAGCTCAGGGCTGATCCTTTAATGTCTAATTTAATGTCTAATGATTTTCTTGCCTATCAAGCAGGATAGAGAGAGCTATAGTGAATGTGGCACTAAAATCCAGCACCATCAGAAAAAACATAATAACATAAAAAACATAATTTGTGACTTTTAATACATTTTCAGTGATGTGATTGGATCTAAATCCACCCTGGAAAACCTAATTAATGTTATTGTTCAATTAAGAGATTTTATTTTAAGGTTCTACTCAAGGCAGGCCATTTTTGTCCCTTAGAACAAGGGGTGTATACAGAACATTAACACAACATGAGGGTTATAGTTTGTGAACCCTTTGGCATACATTTGACCACAAACTCCATCAGATCAGAAGTCCTAAAAGTAGATAAGGAGAACCAATTTAAACAAACAAAACAAAATATTATATTTAATGTAATGGTGAAGTTAGTTGGGTGTTTTCAGTTAATGGAATGACAATCAGCTGTGAGATGGCGCCCTGTTTTACTTAAAGAACAGGGATCTATCTTCTGAAGTCTGATCTTCACAAGTGTATCATGGCACGAACACGGGAGATTTCTTAGGAGCTTAGAAGAGTTGTTGAGGCTTATAAAGACTCCATCAAGTCAGTCTGACAGATTCAAGAACATTATTTCCCTCTCCACGAGTGCTCGACCAACAAAGATCAAGCCAAGAGCAAGCCATGTAATAGTCCAGAGGTCACAAAATAAGCCCTTTCGGCACTGAGCCCTCACTGTGAGGGCAGAATCACACCTTGTGTTCTCAGCTTTGTAAGTCAGGAATTCCTTGACACACCGGCACAAATCACATACGGCTAGAAATTGCAGAACCTCCTCTTTCTAACAGTTATCTTGTAGTGCAGTGAAGCATCTGAGAGTGATTCATTGTGGAATATCATACTTTTATAAAATGTATAACTGTTTTAAGAAGCTCCTGTTATTAAAATCCAATATAATAAAGCAGTTTTTATTACCTGAGATGTTGGTCAAGTTGGCCCTGAACAAATATTTTCAAGTTTTGAGCTGCTATGACAAGCAGTTTTAGAGATTGGCATGGATCCAACAGGCAAAATCAGCCAAAAAATTAAGACCACCTGAATTTTTGATAACAACTTCATCACTTTCATCAAGATATTAAACTTCTGATAGTATATACACATTTTTAAGAAGCCAAAGGCCTTCCATAAAGATATCATCATATGCCATGTGACTATCTCATGTAATTACTGTGTTATTACAAAAAAGAGACGCTGACAAAAACACACAAAAACACACAACTTGTGTAATTAGGGCTCAAAGGGGCCTTAAGGCCTTTCTCACATTGGCCAGTGTTAATGTTCATGAGCCCACTGTCAGGAGTTCACTGAACAACAGTGGTGTGCATGGCAGCGTTGCAAAGAAGTCGCTAAAAAAGAACATTGCTGCCCATAAGCAGTTTGCAAAAGATCACATGGAAAAGCCAGAAGGCTTTTGGAACAATGTTTTGTGGATGGATGGGACCAAAATCTAATTTATTTAAAGTGTTATGTTTCGAGAAAGGAACACACTGTATTCCAGCAAGACAACCTTATCCAATCTGTGAAAAATGGTGGTGGTGGTTTGGTCCTGTTTTTCTGTGTCTGGACCAGGAGGTTTGGAACAATGAATTCTGAATTATATAACAAGATTTTCTACCAAAGAATGGATAAAGAAAAATAAAGTTAATATTATAGAATGGCCACGTCAAAGTGCTGAACTTAATGAAATGAAAGGACCTGAAGCAAGCAGTTCACTGGAGGAAACCAACCAATATAAGATGTAAAACTGCTTCGAATTGAAGAATGAGCTAAAATTCCTCCCAGCCAATATGAGGAAAGCAAAAGTTCACTAATACTTTTGCAACTGGTTTTCATGAGCTAACAAAACAAGCCTTGAAATGTCACTTTACATGCAATGAATATAAAATGAGTTTTTGTGATCTTGTGGCAAACGAGTTCACTGAAATTAAGCAGCCAATATGACTGTAAAACTAAAATAGGTTTTTAAGTAATTAATGCAAATCACTAATTAATCAAAAGCAATAACCAGACTTACACCTTCACTGGAAATGGAATATTAGTCTAGGACAGACCTGGGTATTTTATGGCCCTTTGGGAATCCCTGTCTGGCTGCAGGGTGAAATACAACTGTGTTGCTTTTATTTAGATAAAAACATGAGTTACTTACTGTTTGTCCCCTTCTCCAAAAACATCTGCTCACATTAAAAACACAACAGCTAATTCCGAATGCGGCTTTCAGCAGGATGGGGACTGCTCAATATTTCTGTACAGAAGTCAAAGGTAAAGCCGTGGGCTTCATTCGTGGAGTCTTTGTGTTCAAGGATTACAATCTGAATCACCACTGAAGAGAAATACAGGAGCTTAAATTAATACAATTAGTTATTAAATAAATAAATAAAAAACAAAGAAAGAGCATAAAGTAGTCCGAGGCAAACTCCACACACACTTTTTACACAACTCTGAACCCAGACATGCCGAGACCAGCTCTGTCCTCTCTCAGAAAACCACTTGAGAAAGTGAGGCGTTTTAACTTTGACTGCTTTTCCCTGCATCTGGATGAGAGCTGCCATGTACCTGACCAATGTCTGCATGCTGATGTACATGAGAAATCCAGGTACAGATCCTCGGTCAGTGATGATCATCTCTCAACTGTCCTTCTCAAAGCCACCTCAGACATTCAGACAGGTTTCAGTGCACGTCTTCAAGCCCAAGATGGACTGGATTTCTCTGAACAAGTAAACTGAACTGAAAACATCGCAAGCATTTATTGCTTTTTGCATAAAGTTGATCAGTTGCTTATTTTAACAAACTGCAAGTATTTTTGAAGATTAACAAGTTAAAAATAAATGAAACAGTGATGTAATGATTATTTATTCTTGGAGGATCACTTTCCTCTTTCACCAGCACCACAATTCATAAATGTACATAAATATTTACAGAATAGTCTTACATTTATTACCGGTAGCAGCTAATCAAAATATATGACAATGGGAGAAAATAATTATTGAACAGAATTAAGTTGAAGTTATCCTGGCTCTCCAAAACTGTTCAGATTTTTCATGTGGCCCCCTTCAGAAATGAATTGCCCAGCCCTGATCTAGGAGGTGGAGCTTGTTGATACTAGAGAACATGAATGTGTTTCCTTCTTGATTTTTTCATTGTTCTTCTTCTTGAATTCTTGGTCTCTGACTAAACGCAAAGCCTCTCCCATCATGTTGCAATTTGCTCTTTTTAGTTTGCTATTGATGGCAGGTGAGCAAGTATGAAGTATGCATACTGTGTTAGTTACTGCACTGTAAGCTGCAAAAAGTGTAACTTGTTAAAGTTGCCTGGTTTTAAATGGCTCTGTTTTATTTCAGGTGAAGTAACTTCCAATACAATCAGTCCAGTGGAATCTGAGAAGCAGGTTTCAGCAGGGAATGGAGTCACCCTCTCCTGCAGCTACACTGGCAGTGTGTCCTGGTTTTATTGGTATCGACAGTATCCCTCATCTAAACTGGACTTTCTGCTTTATATAACATCATCTGGGGGCATGAGCAGTGATCGACCAGCTGGCTTCTCTGCTCAGGTTCAGAATAGCAGAGTGGATCTGTTGATCTCCTCTGCTGCAATATCAGACTCTGCTCTCTACTACTGTGCTTGGAGCCCACAGTGAGGAGAAACCCAGCTACACTGTACAAAAACTGATTACATGATGATGCTTTGTGATTATACGCTGGGTTTCCTGTCAGGTGTTGCTCTGTTTCTTCAGACCACATCAACTATTTTTGTCCCTATATGTGGTATTATATGACTGTAAAAAGTCTATAAATCAAATGTTTGGCAGCACAGGACTTAAAACTGAATGGCAGGTTTCAAGCCCTATTGCTGGGGGCTTTCACAGCAGTTACTCTGTCAATCATGCCCAGGAACAGGCTTGTTCCCCTAAAATGGGACAGTCAATTCACACACTGAAGCTCTGAAAGTAATACAGTGCTCTGGAGGTATATAATAACATAAGACCCAATGAGCTTAGCAATCAAAGCAAACCTGGAACCTATTCCTATATTATTCTAAACTATAATCATTGCACCGTGCAAGCAAGCTCTTGATTCTTAATCGGCCGGTTTGATGTTAAAATCATAATTCTTATTTAGAAACTTAGAACGGTTAAACTAGTGAAGGAATTAAACCTATTGTTCATCGTTGACAGACACACAGAAATGGAAAAATCTGCCAGAAATACCACAAACATGACATTTACAGGATTTTCATTAAAAAATAAGCAATTTACTGTATGGCAATCCTGACATTTACCTCCATGTCATCTTCTTATGCTACTTTTTGTTCAATTAGTTGTACTGAATTTCAAACATTTTTGCCTTTTTAGACCCCAGAGTGTTTGTTTTTTAATATTTGTGAGGTTTGGCGCCAATGACCCACTTAATCTGGCTGTACAGCAATGAAAAGCACAATATCCATATATTCAGGCTCAGCAATATGAGGTCATGTAAATGTATAACTGGATGTGAACTGGTCTAGTTCATGAAGACATTGTACAAGTCTACATTCTACAAGGAGACCCAAATAGACCAAAGGGAAATTGAAATTAGGAAGAGAAGAGTGAGAAGTAAACACAGGCATGCATATGCTCATTTAAATATGCGTGACCATCAGCCAATAAGTGCACAATGTCACACTGTGTGGAAGAAGTAGGTGGTAAAGTTATGGCCCTTCACTTTGTAGGTGAAACTGCAGACACCATCCGTCCAGACCAGTCCAGCATCTCTTTCAGTCCAGAGAGCACCACCACACTGTCCTGCAAATATGAAGGCTCTCCTGACCGACTGGTATCAGCAAAAGCCTGGATCATGTTGTTGATTATTTGAAGCAAATGAACAAGTCAATAAAGCTCAACTACCTGACCATCGACTGTCCATCAAACTTCAGATAGACAATAAGAAAGTGAGTCTGGAGATCTCCTCTGCTGCAGAATCAGACTCTGCTCTCTGCTCCTGTGTTCTGAAGCCCTCAATGAAAGGAACGCCAGATACACTGTACATAAGGTGGATATGGAGATGCAGTTCTCAGGAGGGAGAACTGTTTGCTTTTTTATGAACTTGTCCAGCTCAGTCAAAACCTACAGTATGGTCACACTGCGTGGTGTTGAAATGGGCTTTGTGGTCAGAAGTAGTCAATATAGTAAGTAATGATATCTTGGTTTCTGTTAGCAGTATCACAGGTACACAGTAGTTATTTCCCCCTCAGCACACAATGCAAAATGCATAACCTTTGTCTAATTTTCATTCTGAAATCAATATATTGGTTCAGACTATATCTTCTAATAGTATTGGATATAAACACCATACTGAGGTTTCCAAGCAAAAAGGACCTGTATGCAACCCAGAGATCAAATCCTCACAATAGTCTCCCAAACCTAATTTAAAACCTCCCCTCATCAGTAGAGACAGTTACTCCAACAAAAGCAGGATGAACTTTTTTTAAAACCCTTGATTTTAAAATGAAGGAGAAGGTGTCCCAATATTTTGTCCACCTAGTACATGTTGTTGTAAATAGCTCATTGGATTTCAATGCCAAAATCAAAAGAAGTCGCTAAGTTATGCGATCTAGAATACATTCAGTGAGTGTGTCCAAACCTTTGACAGGTCCTGCATGTGCAGTGGAGGTGGAGCTATTAGACATGACTGAATATGAAAACACTTCCTTTCTTTTTTCTTTTTCTTCATTTTCCCGCTTACTTGGACACTCAGTCTGTCGTTGAACAGAAGATCTCCCATCATGATGTCAATTGTTTATTTTACTTTGTTATTGATTATAGGTGAGCAAATAATTATACTATGTATACTTAATTTTTTGCTTTAATAATGTTTTGTAAGTCACACTTTACAAAATCCAAACCCAAAAATGGGTGTAACCTGTTTAGATTTACTGACCTGATCTGGGATCAAACATACTGGTCTGTTTAATTTCAGGTGGAGTAACTTCCAATACAATCAGTCCAGTGGAATCTGAGAAGCAGGTTTCAGCAGGGAACAGAGTCACCCTCTCCTGCAGCTACACTGGCAGTGTGTCCTGGTTTTACTGGTTTCGCCAATATCCCTCATCTAAACTGGACTTTCTCCTTTATATAAGAACATCAGGGAGAATGAGTGATTCTCCACCACCTGGATTCTCTGCCCAGGTTCAGAACAGAAAAGTGGAGCTGTTGATCTCCAGTGCTACAGTTTCAGACTCTGCTCTCTACTACTGTGCTTGGCGCCTCACAGTGAGGAGAAACCCAGCTACACTGTACAAAAACTAATTACACGATAATGCTTTGTGGTTATGTGTTTGGTTTCCTGTCAGCGGTTGCACACTTTCAGCTTATTGTTTTGCTTTGAGGTGAGACTGTATAAAGAGTATGGCTGAAGAATGTACTTTTACTTTTTTCATAAACACACACTTATATCTCAGGATAGGGAAGTCCAACAGGTTCAGAAATGGGCTGCAGCCAAACTGAAGCTCATATGATCAGACTGGCTGATCGATTGAGTGGAATCAGGTGTTGCTGCTGGTTGTTCAGAAATTTGCATTCCATTTTCTGAAATGGTTTGTTTATAATTTAATTTTAAAAAGTCAATGGTCATATGTTAGATGTATTATATATATAAGTGGCATATTTCAATTTTGTTTCTGTCAATTTTGAGACTGATTAATAATAATAATGTAATCAAATTTAAAATAAAGCAGGAGGTTGATTACAGTATGTCAGCCACTTCCTGCTTGTGCCACCTTCAGTACAGGGTTTGTAGCATCTTGGGTTTAAAATGCTTGCATTCTAGCAGCTCAGGACAGAATTAAAAAAGGCTGGTCTCTCTTCTGCATAACCTGCTACCTCTGCAGGGGTGACATCATGATCATGAAGGTGGTTTACCCAAGGTGAGGTGGTTGTGCTGACCCTTGCAAATTCCTCAAAGGTGGGAATCTCCACTGCATAATTTCAGACCAGGAGCAGCTGTGGAATGGTGGTTGCCTTCTGACTGGATGGTTGCCAGATTGAATCCCTGAACTGGCAGGACATGACTGAAGTGCCTTTGAACAAGGCACTGAACTCCCAAGCTGCTCCCTGGGCACTGAGAATAGGGCTGCCCACTGCTCAGGGCACATGTGCTCAGTGCCCCCAGGTGTGTGAATTCACTAGTGTGTATGTGTAAATCACTGTGTGTGGATGGGTTAAACGTGGAGGATTAATTCCTGTGTGTGCAAAACACAGAGGGTTAAAAAAAAGTATAATTACTATTACATTACTTATTATAACCAAATAAATAATAACAGCATCATATTTAAAAACGAACAAAAACAACAAATGTTAGAAACGTACAGTTAATCTTTACTGCAGACGTCTCAAATAGCCACTGTGGAAAGACGAAGTAAATTTACTCAACACATACTCTACCACCTTAGGTATATCCCATTGCAATCATAATAGCAACATCCTAAATATCAAAAACGTATCATCTGTTGTATATTCCACCACTTTTGTCTGCACTATTTCAATGATTTCAGTGATTTTAGTTTATACTTTATATTAAAATAATCTCCAATTTTCTGATTATCATGATATTTCTCAATTCTTCAGTTTAAAAGCTGCTCCCGCCTTTAAAAAGTTATAACATGCATTTGTATCAGAGGCTAAAAACAGAGCTGCTTTATGAACTCATTTTAAGCAACTATGTCTTAAAAGCATCTGACACTGTCTTACATTTTACTAATAATACTTATACTTTACCTTTACATTTACTTTAACAATGCTTAAATTGCAAAGCTTTTATTTTACCATTCAGCAGTTTTGTCATGTATCTGTCCTGTTTAGCTCCCGACCGTTCATTATCCAGTCCCAGGTGTGCGTAATGTTGTCCTTTTCTTCTGTTTGTTTGATTTTTTTAAATAAATTCACAAAACCCTGCGAGTACGTCCAGCTCCCTTTGTCTTCGTCTGCACAGCATGCACTTTGTGACATTGTAAAATCTGTTATATCATTGGTTGATTGGTTTTTAAAATATGTTTAACAACAAAGAGGGTTTTGTTACAAATTCAAACTACTATGCAAACTTTCAGAACCTTTAACCTAAATATCTAAGATGATATGATGGAGTCTTAAATGGACACTTGCTGCTCACCCAACACTTTTTTTTGTTTGTTTTTAATCAGAATCAGGTTCCATGGCTGCCATATTTTGTGAAGAATATGTTCTAAAATGCAGATACCCTCCCTTCTGAAACTGGGCCACATGGCAGTTTTACAACATAACAATCCCAAACAGCCTTGCTGAGGAAGTTGAAGGTCAGCATGATGGACTGACTAAATATGTCTCCATACCTAAACCGAAATGAGCACCTTTTGGGCATCCTGAAGTGGAAAGTGGAGGAGTGCAAGATGTGAAACATCCACCAGCTCCATGATGTGTGTGCAACCTGTGCACTCACCCATATATATGTGTGTGTGTGTGTGTGTGTGTGTGTGTGTGTGTGTGTGTGTGTGTGTGTGTGTGTGTGTGTGTGTGTGAAAATGCTGTCTGTACTAGTAGTGGGTGGTGCTAGAAGGATACAGTACCCACACCAGCAGATAGACAACACTGCTGAGGTGAATCTGCTGACACAATTATATAGAACAACACCAGTTAATTAAACAAGGTCCGAGGTGAAGGCAGCAGCTATGGATCGCTATGAAGCCTCCTCTGGTATCAGCAAATACCTGGATCAAGACCAGAGTTTCTGCTTCTGATTAATGAAGCCAAATTTACTAAAGGTCAACCATCGGACTTATGACTGTCCATCAGACTTCATAAATAGGAGACAGTGGATCTGTTGATCTCCTCTGCAGCAGTATCTGACTCTGCTCTGTAATACTGTGCTTTTTTCAGCGCACAGTGACAGGAAACCCAGATACTGTACAAAAAATGTATGATTTGCAAACATGCAGAAACATTTTCTTTCAGGAGGAGGAGCTGTTTCACTTTTGAATTGAATCCCTCAGCCTCCTCAGCCTTTACACTAGTGTGTCAGTCCACTTTGAGACATCACCCATCATCTCACTGATTGCAGTGAGGCGGTACTTCTTTTTTAAGTTTTAACACATATAGTACAAAGGATTCGTATTGTGAGTCCTCATGTCTCCTAAAAATAGCAAATAAAATCCACCAATCAGTGAAAGATTAATAGTTTGCTTTAGGGTTTACTACAGTAGTTTAGTACAATAATAAAATAAACAGGGAAAACACACAGAAATAATAATGATAAAATCCATAGTTATATGAAACCTACTCTGACCTATCGTTCCCATTTATGTCTGCATACGAGTGGATCGGAATCAAATCTCATCCTCAAATCCACGTATACCAGTGCAACACACACTAACACACCATGTCAGTGTCATTGCAGTGCTGAGATAGACCCACCACCCAGATAATACCTGCACTGTGGTGGTCCTGTGCTGTCCTGACCATTGAAAACATGGGGTCAATAATCAGGCTAACAGTGTATACAAAGAAACAGATGAACTATAGTGTGCAACTACAGAGTGCTGCTGTATGGTCAGTGGAGTTTACAGTGTAGAAACAGTGTCACGTTGTTATGGCTGATCAGTGCATATCACAGTTCACCTATTTCAATTCAATTATGAACAAAGTTTAACAACTGACATTGAACTTTTTTCACACTCTAAACACTTAAACATGTGATAGAAAAAGTGGCCAAGTAGGTGGAGCTCTCTCTCTCTCTCTCTCTCTACTGATTTCTTCCCGGTTTGTTTTATTTGCTTATTTGTCACTGAACACAGATGATCTCCCATCATGCTGCTGTTTGCTCATTTTATTTTGCTACTAATTGCAGGCGAGTGACTGTGAATTATGAAGTACTATGTTTGTTACTTGCTGCAGGATGTGTTCTGGATTGTACATGTTAAAGTGGTTTAGTGGTTCTGCATGTAGCCCTTGGTTTTAAGTATTGTTCTTTTTATTTCAGGTGGAGTAACGTCCAATACAATCACTCCAGTGGAATCTGAGAAGCAGGTTTCAGCAGGGAACAGAGTCACCCTCTCCTGCAGCTACACTGGCAGCAATGTGTATAGGCTTCACTGGTATCGCCAGTATCCCTCATCTAAACTGGACTTTCTCCTTTCTGTGTATGAATCAGGAGGTATGAGCAGCTCTCCGCCACCTGGCTTCTCTGCTCAAGTTCAGAATAACAACGTGGATCTGTTGATCTCCTCTGCTGTAATATCAGACTCTGCTCTCTACTACTGTGCTCTGGAGCCCACAGTGAGAAGAAACCCAGCTACACTGTACAAAAACTGATCATATATGATGCTTTGTGATTGTGTGTGTGGTTTCCTGTCAGGTGTTGCTCTCATGCTGCAAATCACACTCTGTTCTGTAGTAAGTTTGAGGTTGTCATTCAGAAACATTTCCTTTCAGGAGAGGGAGCTGTTTCTCTGTTTAACTTTCTCTTTCAGGCTGTAAAGACTGTTTTGGGAACTGCACCATCATCATACTAACACCATAAACGGTGTCAAATAAAACCTACCAGTTCAAAGATGTTCTTGTTATTACGCTTTAGAAACCTAGACCAATTTTACAGGATGTTTTTTAGCCTGAAATACTTTAATGTGGCAAAAAAATTCAACACATTTATAGGAGACACAGATATGAGGACTATAAACACTTGGTTTCAGTTCCGGAGTGTGGTTGGGGTAAAAATGCAATCATTTTGATGAATTATTTGTAACGATTGGATTGACCAGGATATTTATAATAAGTTTTTATCTAAATTAAATACTTGAAATTTTAATATACTTGACAGATTAAATACTTGGCAGTGGTTCAAAAAAAAAAAAAAAAAAAAACAACTGTAAATTTACTTTATTAATTTTTTATGATCTCAGGATCACATGACTTCTGAAATTTGAAGAGAGTGTGAGCAAATAAAGTGAGCTGGAATTGTTTAGCTGTTTTCCAAGCTGGATTACTCATTGATATTTGTGCAATGATGAGACTGAGACAACATAATCTTTTCATTTGCTATGATGTGTAACATGTATGTAGGTTACTCTGATCCTTCTGAGTTATGAAGCTGAAAATATGGGCATGCAAGTGCTCACTAAGTGCAAATCTCAGGTTCTAAGGTTCCAACATTGTTTCATTTGATTGATTGATAGATTTCACCATGTTGGGCTAATTGGCACATCTATAAAACAAGCTCGAAAAAATGAACACATTACAGTGAAAGTCCAGATAAGAATCAAACATGCCATTTTCAGCTCAAGCTAAATGTGGCATAAGATCTGTTCAGTGTTTCACTAAAGCTACAAAGATACTGCTAACATGTAATGGTAACTTTACACCCACTGAAAAACATATTTTGTACCACATGAAACTCCTGAGACAGTCCGTCCAAGAGGCAGTTCCACTTCTTTGTTTACACAAAAAAAAATCCAGGACCTGTTCTGGTCAGTAAGTGGTACCCTGTGATAGACTGCCCTGGCCAGGGGGTATTCCTGCCTTGCACCTGATGACTCCAGGTGGGTACTGGATTAACTGTGACCCTGTTTAGGAAGAAGCAGGTAACATAATAACTAACTGTATCTTTTCATCAAACTTTGTGAATGTGTGAGGCAATGGATGCACTGTGACACACACACACACACACACACACACACACACACACACACACACACACACACACACACACACGCACATGCACACGCACACACACAGGTTTGCTATTCCTTGTGAGAACCTTGACAGTTATGTTCCAACGAGGGCCATATTTTTCCAGACATCTGAGCAAAACAGCAATAACTCAGTTTGCCATTAGACGTCCAGAGCAAGTGCTGCACAATTTGTTTTTAGCAGTAACTCAAAGCCAAAAAAAAAAGTAGAGTGTGGTGTTGTGCTGATGTTGTGGACCTGTTGTCACACTCATGGTGTGGCCAGAATGTTTTCTAAACCCTTTGCAATTTAATAAATCATTCTTGACCCAATGTTTGATCTGTAAAGTTTACCCTTCTGTTTAACAAAAAAGACTGCAGTGGGTGTTGCCAGACCTGAGCATTTGGATCTAAAAGACTTTAAATATCTACAGTCGATTGAACTGTAGTGTGAAGCTGCATTGATAACTGAAACAATGGCATACAGCTGGTTTTGCATTAATAGTATTACCTTCATTACATCACATTATCCATCAATGTTATATTGATATTGTTATATTTATGATATTATATATTTATAATATTTTGACAATGTTATATTAATAATATTATAATAATATTTTATAATATTCTGCTTTTCATGGCACATACCACCTGTTTCCACATGACTGTAGATGGAAATGGTAAAATGGGCATCTCGTATAGTAACGATGTAGGTGTTTCTAATAATCCAAACTCTGAGAAAGGGAACATCAAGGGGGAAATGTGTTATAAAAAACTTATATGACTTTCTTGTCTCTCCATCTTCAACAGGGACTGGAGGAGGACCTTTATCTTTTGGGGAACAGATGTAAAAACACAAATCACACATCTTTGATTTGAATGGTCAAATACACCTGGCCTATTAAAATATGTGCTCACTACTCATCTCCAAATCATCTTTTATGGATGGAACTCTTGAGGACATTTTTTGCTTCTTTGCATGTTTGATTGTCTGTAATAATACAAAAAATTAGAAATGCCGTTCATCCAGTTTATAAGTCAAAAGTATTGAAAAAGTGAGGACAATCCCTTTAATTTTGCTGTAAATATGAGACAAAACATCAACATTTCAGGTTTTATTTCCAGGTATTTTTTTTTTTTTTTATCTGGATCTGATACACAGCTCAGAAGAACTTCCCCTTCTTACCCTCTTCTTACCCCCTTCTTGTTGAACTGCTTTGTAGTTTTACCAGGAGTAAGTTTGAAGCTTCTCCCTCTTTCTATTGAAGAGGATATCTCTCTGAGAAGGCTCTGACAACGTTTCTTCCAACCTGAAGCACATCTTTTCCAGGGCTTTAAAATGTTCCTTCATCTTCATGGCTGTTTGTGTGTGAAGAGCAAAATTAGAGGGGTATGGTTACTTTCTTTAAAATTTGAATCACATGGCTTTTCCTAACAATGATTACTGGCTTGTTATCTGAGCACTCACATTTCATAGGGTTTCCCATGTTTTTAGTTTCCTTTTTTTTTACTGAATAATGATCACATCACAGAAGCTTTTGACAATATTAAATTGTGTGAGATGCACTTGTACATCAACGACACTCATAGATGTGGCAGAAGTAGGTGGAGCTCTCAGAAAGATACTTCTGATCATGGTTCCTTCCTGAATGTTTCATTTTAACCTAAACACAGATGATCTTCCGTCATGCTTCTCATTGCTCCTTTTATTTTGCTACTGATTGCAGGTGAGTGACTATGAATTCCTATGTTTGTTAATTGTTTCAGGAAGTGTTTTGTAACACAGTGTAGCACTTGGTTTTAATTTATCACTCTTTTTAACATCAGGTGATGTAACGTCCAATACAATCAGTCCACTGGAATCTGCGAAGCAGGTTTCAGCAGGGAATGGAGTCACCCTCTCCTGTAACTACACCGGCAATGTGAACAGGCTTTACTGGTATCGGCAATACCCCTTGTCTAAACTGGACTTTCTCCTTTATATATTTGAATTGGGGGACATGAGCAGTGATCGACCACCTGGCTTCTCTGCTCAGGTGCAGAATAAGAGACTGGATCTGTTGATCTCCTCTGCTGCAGTATCAGACTCTGCTCTCTACTACTGTGCTCTGCAGCCCACAGTGAGAAGAAACCCAGCTACACTGTACAAAAACTGATTACATGATGCTTTGATGTTACATGTTGAGTTTCCTCACTGCCACACTGACAATGTAATGTCTCATAGTTGAAAAGTATCCAGACTAATCCAAATGTAAAAGACTGTCTGCATGTTACAAAGGGAGGAGGTTTACCCTCAGCTTCTTTCTGATGGTAGATGCTGCACTTTGACATTAACTGCGGCAAGAGTTACCTGCTGATCCTGTGATGATATTTTTAGGACTGCTGGAGACTCCTTTACACATCCTGCTCTCAGGCTGAACCTGGCTGTGTTGTTAGTTGTTTAACATGTTCTCCGTTTATAAAGTATTTAGTGGACAGTGGAATGGCGGAGAGCAGCACCGTGGCTCCACAGAACCTTTCAAAGACAGATGTGGAGCACGTTTCCAAGGAAAAGTCTACCAAGTCAAGATTTTACCCAAGAGTCCTAACCAAAAGATTGAATGCTGCCATAAATTCAAAAGGTACTTCAAAAAGTAGTAGTGTAAGGATGTGCATATTTATGCAACCACATTATTGTATTTATTTTTTGTTTTATTTTTATTTTATTTTAATTTATGACAATACTTTTTTTTTTACATGAAAAATAAAAACAACCAGTGGAACAAGGGGTGTGTAGGCTTAATTTATTTTGACCAATGTATTATTTCTTATTTAGTGGTGTGTTTTCTGTTGTGTCCTGTTTTGGCCATTTTTCTGCAAGTGAAGTTTCATATTTATAATCTAGATATGAGAGTGATTTATTAATTTATTCATTTTTTCTTTGGGCATTTGTATAATAAAAGTTTATTAAAATGGCTGTTTGATGTTTTGTACTACATATATATTGAATTCACTGAATCACATTTTTTTTTTCATGTTGGATTAAAAGCTTTTCAAAATGTTACCTTACAGACGACTAGTGGACAAAGTAATCAACGGTAGCTATAAATGAACTGGCCTTGTGTTCATGAAGTTTCGGAGTGCTCATCTAGGACCTGTTCCTTTCAGACGATTCATCATTAATATAAAATGACCTTATCTTAGATCAGCACTCCTACATGCGTCTTGCTGTAACTGCAACTCGAGCGTCCATCTCTGGTGGGCATGCACATGATTGTGTGCAGTTGACATAAGAGATCTCTGAGAAGGAGCTAAAGTTGAAGCGGCAGCTGATAGAATCCCGCTGTCATTAAAAGGTTTTGTTGACCAATCACGAGCCTCAC
The DNA here is from genome assembly GCA_034509495.1 of Acestrorhynchus altus. NCBI lineage: Eukaryota > Metazoa > Chordata > Actinopteri > Characiformes > Acestrorhynchidae > Acestrorhynchus > Acestrorhynchus altus. The sequence continues at coordinate 9,716,779 of CM067524.1, read as the reverse complement.
TGCAAACCTCCACACAATCACAGGCCTCTCTGATTTCTGCAGCTCCTCCTCAGCTGGCTGGTCACTGAGACATTGCCCGACTTAACCCTGTATTCCAATCTAACCAATCTGATCTCTCTCTCTCTCTCTTCTCCTTTCTATCTTCCTCTTTTCATACATAGGGCCACCCACCACTCCAGGCATGTGTAGTTACTTCCACCTAGTTTTCTTCTTCTCCTTCTTCCCTTTAAGTGTGTGTTTATCTGTGTGTGTGCAAATTCACCTGTGGGCAGCACAGTGGGCCTATGTGCACATTAAACATTATCCTATGTCTCCTTTGCCTGCCCATTCCTCCGAATGGCACAGTAAGTGTGTGTGTGTGTGTGTGTGTGTGTGTGTGTGTGTGTGTGTGTGTGTGTTTGTGAGATGTAAAACTCATACATTTAAATATAATTACCCAGTATTAAAGGGCTGAGAATTTTAGTGGTGTGTGATCATGTGTGTACATAAGGGAGTGTCAAACTCTCACTTTTAGCTCACTTTGTCTTTTATATGCAGTATATTGTTAATACAAAGCTGAAAGACATTACCTGTGTTTTATTTGGACCCCTCAGCCACAGTTGAGAATGCATGGTTTAGGAAATGCTGCCATCTAGTGTTAAATATGAAATGTTACAGTTTTGATGAGAGTAGTGACCCTAGAGGGCAATAGAGCCTTAACTTAAAAATAAAAGAAATGCTCAAAGTCTTCAAAGTGCCAGTGACCCCACAGAGTTAAGATAACTGAATACATTTAAATGAATTAATTACTATAAATAAATAAATAAATAGGCTATATTAACCTTCATTGATGGTGCATAGTGAAAATCATATGGGCATAATGCAATTCCTTCTCCTGCACTCTCTCCTAGAGTCAGGAAGTGCAATTTGAGCTTGGACATGCTCTGCACATTTATCCACAAGCTGAGATATACACAACTGTCTCTGAAAATGAAAGAAGCAAGTTAAACAAGATTTTACACAAATAGGACATGGGTTACAGTGCATTTCTCCATGGGGAAAAAATATGATTGATAATATCTATGAATATCTATACCAGTGCATCTCAAAAAATAGTGAGGCTGTCTGATTGGTCATTTAGTCAAATTTGAAATGACAAATTCTTATTCTTATCCTGGAATTTTTTGTGAATTTCATGAGTTCTAAGTAACACAGATCAAAACGGTACATAAATATATAAAATGTAATGAATATACAATCTGATACTAATTTTGTATGAAATTATTTACACAAATGATTTTTTTCCACAATATTCAAATTTTCTGAGATTTTCTAGTACATACTACACTCATATCATGAAATGTAAATGCAGTATTAATAGTAGAATGCCAATGCAAAAAGATATAAAAATAAATAAATTAATTAAAATACTAAAGCCCTTGTTTCTAAAATGTTGTTCTGTATATTTCAGATGTTGATGTGATGAGGTCACAAGTACAATATCATTCTAGTGTAATAAGGTTTGTGTTAAAATGCAGTTGGAAATGGTGACCATAGATGGCAGTATATGGTCACTTTTTATAAATACAGTGAATGCACCAAATGCCCTCTGCAGGCTAAAACGTGCAAACAAGAATATGATTGGTTTTTTTTTTGTTTGTTTGTTTGTTTTTTTGTTTGTCTGTTTTTTGTTTTTGTTGTTTTCTTTAAATGCACTGGTATTTCTTTGTACATTTACCTACAACCTACTGAGGTTTTAGGATAGGATAGGATAGGATAGGATAGGATAGAATTTTATTGATCCCTTGGGAGGGTTCCCTCAGGGAAATTAAGGAATTATTAAATTATTATTAATAATTAAATTATTTACTATAAAAAGAAAACACTTGAAAGCAATCACATCAGTTATTTTACAAATCAGAACTTCAGTCTCCCTCCCTGTAGTTCAAAGTTAGGTTCCATGCCAAAATACCTCACTGACAGGCCGCAGTACTCACAGGCTGACCCTGTGATCAGCATCGCTTGAGCACCTCAGGGTATGGTGCTGGCTCCTCTGCTCTTCACCTTGAACACAGAGGACTTCTGTTAGAACTCAGAGATGTGTCACATTCAGAAGTTTCAGAAGCACAGCCAGCGATGGGTGTATCAGGGTTGACAGAGAGGGGTAGTATAGGAGACTGGTGAGGTACCACAGGAACCATCTGCAGCTCAGCACCTCAAAGACCAAGATGCTGATCATCGATTTTGGGAGGTTCAGACCAAAGACACAACCAGTTCTGTTGGAGGGAATGAAGGTGGAGGCTGTGGATTCCAACAAGTACTTCGAGCTGTGGCTGGACCACTTGTACAGGAAGGAACAAAGCAAGCCATACTTTCTGAGGAGGCTGTGATCCTTTAACATCAGCAGGAAACTACTGTGGATGTTTGACCAGTCCATGGTTGCCAGTGTCTCGTTCTATGCCATGGTGTGCTAGGGGACACATTCAGGTTGGACAGACTGATCAGTGTGCTCTGTGGTCGGCATGAAGCTGGACTCTCTGGTGATGGTGGCAGAGGACTATGAGCAAACTGCTGGACATTACAGATGATGCCAGTCACCCTCTGCACACCGTCATCAGCCACCAGAGGAGTCTGTTCAGTGACTGACTGCTCCTTTCCAAGTGCAGGACCAACAGACTGGAAAAGTCATTTTTCCTTCATGCCTTTAGACTGTACAACTCCACTTTGTGGGGACGAGGGGTAACAGGAGGACAAAGGATGGGAAGGAGCAGTAGCCTGACCACCACAACACAAACCAGACTTTGTGCAATAATAGTTAAACACGTGCAATAATAAGTACAATACCTGCTGGATTCTTAATTTATTCTTTATATTATATGTTCTCTATTTCTATATATAGTTTTATTATTGTATTATTCTCTTTTTATTTATAAGTCCAACATTCATCATATGTGTTTTTTGATTTATAAGTGCAAGTCACACATTCACGTATTCACACAAATTGTCTGCATGCACAAATTTATTGGCACTCCTGTTCATTCACTGTTTCTTCTGAAATCAAGTTCATGTTGGAGTGTTTGGGTATTGATTATGTTGTTTTTGTTAAAGTTACTTTCTCTGTTGTCCAGAGAAATTTGTTTATCAGTGGTTCACAATCCTAGGCTTGGACTTCCTGTCCTGCAGGTTTTGATGTTTTCTTGCACTGCCTTAGCTGATGTGTTAACACAGGGAAACCACTAAAACACACAGGGCAGGGGCTTCCAGGGCCACAGTAGAGATTCTGTAACTTAGGAAATGCTTCCATCTAGTGTTTGATATAAAATGTTAAAATGCAGTAGGGAATGGTGACCACAGATGGCAGTATGTCATTACTTTTTATAAATAAAATAAATGCACCAAAAGCCCTCTGCAGGATAAAGGGTGCAAACGCATGCTCAGGTCATCCAGACATTACTGATTACGTTGTTTCAATTATTTGCAATTGTTCAATATAAGAAACCTTGCATAGACATAATGTTCATTTTTCCACACACTTGGTATTTATTCTCATTCAATTATATACATTTTATACACTTATATATAAATGCAGAATAACCAAAAAATAAATAAATAACCAGTGAGCATGACCTGTTCATAATAGAATTATCAGCAGCATAATAATACAGACACATAATATGGATATTATAATTGTTTTAATAATATAACAGCATACATAAAGCATGGAATGTACAGCAGAGATATGATTTTGTCACAATTCAACAGTAGCGAATGAGAGCTTTAATTCAGCAAATTGATGCATGTGATGTATTGCTTCTGCAAAGTGATGCAAGATGTGCATGCAGAAGACTTCCTGTCCTCATTTCTGTCACCTTATACACTTGCACACGCACACACACACACACACACACACACGCACACACACACACACACACGCACACACATCCTGTCTTGTTTACCTCTTGGTACAGAAGAAAACAACCACAGACGTTTGTGACGTATGCAGGAAATCAGCAGTGTTTCTTATTCTGTATGAATCCACTTCCTCTGGAAAACAACTCACTGATATAAAACCCATAAACGCATTTTATCCTACTTACCTACTTTCTAAAAAGGTCAGCTATCTGTATGACATGATTGTGGATATTCCTGTTTGTTTATAAATATTGTTATTTATATTTATTTTGTTAATAGGTTTATATTTTGTTATTAAGGTTTTTGTTTAATTCTCCTGTTATTGTTTGGCAAAAGGGGTGAAAATAAATGATGCATTCTACCAGTACATTTACATTACAGACTAGCATACTTTTTATGTTTGCAAGGGGAAAAAATATGAACACATACAAAGGGTACTATGGAAACCAATGTATTTGTTCCAATTGAGATTTTTACATTTAACACTTTGTAGGAGACGTTTTATACTGCAACCCTAAAAACGTGTGTAAAAAGTAAATGAAAAAAAATATTTCTCACATTTGTATATAAATACATCACACGTTTTCACATGACAGAGATGATAAGCACTGTTTCTTTTTTTTCTGTCATACCATCAATATAGAGTCCACATTCCAGTCCTGAAATGCGATGCTCACACATATTGCATTTTAAAACCCATCGCTTACATTTTACATCAACTAAACCATCTCCGATTTACACTTGGACTGAGTGTTTCAAGGATAAACAAAGCAAGGGGTCAAATGTGGGCCCAGTTTCCTGAAAAGCAGATAAAACCTGACAGAGAGAGTTTTAACTGTAAGGTTCACTTACCATTTAAAAATCATTAAAGATGAAGATTCTTTTATGTTAAGATAATTTCATGAACGCCAGCACATTTTTGGCCCCTCTATTTGGCCCCTCTACCCTGTTCGCCAGTAGAAAAGGGACAGCCACTATGGCCACCATTGACCAGGTAGTATTTGGGTGGACTGTTCTCATCACATACTGACACCCAATCAGCTGTTACTAGTGGCTATTGTTACTGTGAGTGTTGCTAGTATATTATAGGGTAGTGTCTACAAGGCTAAACCTACACTGTTTGGGCTACACTGAAGCTTTTTGTATCCACAGTCTGCTTTAGTCATCCTCTCGTGGTCGGCTTTTTACCGCAGGCCCACGGTGAGCTGGATGTTTTGCTTGAGGGACTATTTTAAGTCAGTGACCCTGTGGTGTGCAAACCCACTTTGAAACACAGCTATGCTTGATATATGTATAGCAGCACTGTAAACACAGTAGTACTATGTCAGTTTCAGTACTGTACTGTACTGTACCTTGTTGTCCACCACCATGGGACATGTATTATGGTGATCTTCTTCCATTCATAGCCACCCATAGTAATAAGCAAAGTAACTTTCAACACTGTTAATTCAATGTTCCACTATTAATTCAAACCAGAATATCTGAAGGAATGTATAAGATATAGGAGTAACAGAAGTTATGCAGTACTGCAAACAGAAGAAAGCTTCCTGCTTTATAAACTGTATTTTTCATGCACTGTTACAACCACCGTCATAATATTTGATAGAAATATGATCTCCAGGACACCTAATAAACAAATGTCTGAGTGTACACTTCACGGATGTTGCAGCAGAGCATCACTGTGACATTATGATTAACAGTTGACAGGGTTGCATAATGACAGAGCATGCTGATCGACTGATGGTGTCTGGAAAACGAGGGTGTCTGAAAGTAGACATTATAGCAATTATGTGATCTTTTTGATGACTTCAAAAGAAACACATGTATAAAAAAAAAGACATCAGGTTGTTTTTAAGGCACCTGTTTCAAAAATGTAACACGAAGTGGAACACAGGTTAAGTAAAGATATCACTTGGCACAACACAGTGTAAATAATATACTATATAATTCATGTACACAAAAATTCCCAACTTCCTATGACTCACAGGGCCAGCAGGGTTTCCTTCTCTTCGATCGGACTCACAGTTTCTTCATACTGGGGTGAGCGCTTAGATAGTTGTGCCACTTGAGTGGAAATGTACATGAAAAATACATACAGAAATACACTTAAAATAAATGTTATATTTGTATATTATGTGCATTATATCACCATGATGGCAAACTTACTTTCAGATGGATAGCTGGTGGTGCTGCACTGGTACAACAGGATTTTTTCCCCAGAAGCAATGCTGGAGCTTTTACTTTCCTATAGTGGTTTTATTACTACACCATCTCTACTGCTTCTTAAAAAAGTGAAAGCTTAAAACTAATCCATTCTGAAGTACATTTGGCATTACTGATCAGCCTGCTTTGGTTGAATAGTCCAGGCTGGTGGATGAGGTTTGAGGTTAATGGTTTGAGGGGAATCACACAATCTGTCTGAATACTTGCGCTGGCCATCTGCATTTTTTAATTTACCCATCTTATAATGGTTACTTCCAGCGTGATAATGTCACAACAATGATCGCAACTGTTTTAGAAGCAAAGGGAATTCCAGTCAGTGGTTGTAAAATAGGTGTCATACAAATGTTACATGAGCCACCCAATTTAGGTTTGGTTTTTAAACCACCGTCTGAAACAGAATTCACAAACACAATTCCAACATTTGTGTTGTAATTGTAAATTGTAAATTATGTAACTGTTCTTTTAGGTTGTTCTTCACAATGACAATCTAATAGACTCAACACAACACATAAGCATATGATTGTTGGATTTATTGCTTTACAGCTAATAAAATATGAGGTTTGATCCATGTTTAAGAAACATACCACACGAGCATCACACTGAACACTGACTCTAACAATCAAGATGACTGACACTTAGATGTGCAGTGGTGCTTGAAAGTTTGCAAATTTTATGATATAGACTTTACAATGTCTATATTTCTGCCTACATTTGACCTGAAATGTAATCAAATTTCAATAAATAAATAAGAAGATAAATGTAGATAAGGAGAACCATATCAAACAAACGAGACAAAAATATTACACATGTTCATTTATTTATTGATGAAAATTATCCAATATAACTCATTTGAGTGGCAAAAGAATGAGAATCTATGTTTTCAGTATCTGGTGAGACCCCCATATGTAACAAAAACTGCAACTAAACGTTTTCAGTGACTGTTGATTAGTCCTGCACATTTCATTCAGAAATGAGTGCTGTCCTAAATTATTTAAAAAATATAAACAAACTTAATATTTGATATACGTTTGTGAGGGATGACACAGAAACACAGCAGGAAGTGGGAGAGATTTTATTGGAATGGAAAACAGGTGTTGTGGATGTGGGTTTTGGGTGAAAGAGCCGTCTGTCTCCAATGAACACACACATACTCACACAGGTCTGCAGCTGCCTTGACTCGAGAGCATGATTTTCCGTTTCACACAGCTCTGGTTTTTAAACCATGGAAAACATGACATGCCGGAAGGTGCGGTCTCTGATCTGCAGAGTGGGTGGGAACCAGTAAATGTTATTTATGATATAATGAAATTTAAAAATCTGTAAAAACTATTTTCTAGAACAATGAATAGAGGAGAATACAGGTACGGATCATTTATAATGACTATTGATATTGATTGACGCTCAGAAAAGAGTTCTTCGTCAATCACTTAAATCCAAAATTCTAGGACAAATCTGTCTGTGGTTCAAAAGTAGATATTTTTTGCTTTTTTAAATACCTCTGGCTTCTTCAACAAGAGAATTCTGTTATTAATATTTTTTTTCTTGGTTAATGGTTAATGGGAGTATCGATGACAAGATGAGCCTGGCTTGTGATTTAATGCATTTCAATATTTCATGAACACATTGATGTATGAAAATGTTGTTCTTGATGTGTGAGTTATTAGCCATCTAAACAGGGGCTGTTTGAGAACGTTGGTTTGGAGCACATCATACATTGGGACTATAGTGGCCTATTAATTGAGATTTTGGCCATTTTCATATTTTTCAAATTGTTTTAATAACAAACCTTTTAGCCCAACAAACATATGAACCTAAACATCATGTTTCTATGTCATTTGTTAAAGGTATTTGGTATATAACTAGGTCTAAATGTCAAGTTTATAAATATATTGTGTTATATGTTGAAGATACAGATTCCATAAAATCAACACATAACCCAACCCTACCTAGAAAAAAACAACATAAAAAGTTTAATCTTTAGAAAATGAAATGCACATTATCACAATATTGCCTTTTTAATATATGTTAATAAGTTAATTAAGTGGCATCATCAAATGTGATGTTCAGTTATGATGGATATGAACAAAGCTGATCAATTAATATCTAAAAGTAAAATTTCATGCTCATATCCTACATTTGTCTTAATAATCAATTAATTACCTCTCTTTTCATGTGAACATCCATCCATCCATTATCTGCTGCTTATCTGGGGTCTGGGTTGTGGGGGCAGCAGTCTAAGCAAAGAGGCCCGGACCCCCTTCGCCCAAGCTACCTCTTCCAGTTCTTTGGGGGAATTCCAAGGCATTCCGAGGCCAGACAAGAGATATCATTCCTGCGGTGTGTCCTGGGTCTTTCCTCTCCTCACAAGGGTGGTGACCAGGAGGCATCCGAACCAGATGCCCAAATCAGTTCAAATCACCTTTATATGCAATCTTTTTCCAGTTTGAATGAAGACCATACCAAACACTAAGACTGGACTGTTCCCACCCAGCACTCTACACACACACACACTCAGCACACGGGGACTGGGTCATCCCCATCCTTATCAGCAATATTTGCTGCTCATCCAGAACTCAGAACTATAAACTTTCTACCTCCGTAACTGCTGTTATCATGCACATCTAAATGTTACAGTATGTTACACATCTCCACACCTTATTCTCACCATGAACACTTCATTTCATTATACCGTTCGGTATTGCACTGTCCTTCCCTGTCTGTCAAACTCTCTCTTGTTTACTGTATTTATTGTATTTATTGTAATGTCTGCACTTTGTCGTCCTATTGTTCTTGCTGCTCCATATCGCACCTTGGTTACGGAGGAATGTAATTTAATTACACTGTGTACCTGTACTCAGATGTAATGACAATAAAAAGCCTTGACTTGACTTGACAGATTACTGTTACTGCTTTTACTGTAAGACTTCACTGCTTCTTTTGCAGTGTAGTTTCTATACAGGCTGGGGAGTGAATGACACATTTAGAAACTTTAACAATGTTTCCACATTACATCAAACTCTTTCTTACAAAACATGAGTTTAATTCAGTTTTCCATGATACGAGTCCTTTAAACTATAACGGCTAATCTGATCTTTCACCTCATGATGTTCACAGATGTTACCACGCGTTGTGCCTTTGTGCAAGGAATTCTACCGATAAACATGTTCCAACTGCTGGAACAAAAGGGGTCAGGTCTAACTATACAAGTCTGAACAAAAATTATGCAGAGTCAGCCAGGTGAAAGAGCTGTGGAAGTGGAAGTGGGTTTTTGGGCATGAGCAGGTGCACAGAATACAGCATGAACAGCTGTTTTGGACATGACGATTTACATCTGCATGGAATCACAAAGTTTCTGAAAATGCATTTGGGTAAAGTTGGATCCAAATGTTTATATGATTTATGCTGAACATGTACTAGATTACATAAGGACACTTAAGTTCTAGGTATTAACTAGGCAGTGGTTTTAAGCTCCCAATAACTCCAAAGTCCAAGCAGAATGCCCAACAGCTTTTAAGTATGAACAGGAATCAGTGCTTGTATTTATTTACAGTAAAATAAATACCCGGACAGACACTAAATTACACTGTGGTGATACATGTTTAAGAAGGACAATTCTAGGACCACACTGTGGGGTGAAAGTCCACCACTTCCATCAAGGCCTAATATTCATAATGTACTGGCCATCATAAAGTTCTTGGTCCTCAATAGTTGCTACTTCTAATTTTATTATAATTTTAAAAATGCAATTAATTTCAACTTAGATTTTTGTTGCATTATGTGGGGCTTTCTGGGTTGATGCAACATGAAATGGAATTTCAGCTTTAATCAAATTACTGTGGCCTCCACCTTGGGTTTAGCCAACAAAGGCGAAAGCATACAAAACAGTCTGAGATCACCAGTTTGATCCCTAGGATGCCACATCCATCTTTGGCTGGGAGTCTTTGGGGACCTTGACAAGAGCCAAATTGTGATGGTCGAGTTAATGCATCTCCTAAATAAGAGGTCTTCCAGGGTGTTTCCAGTATGCAATGGTCAGTACCAGTCAAAAGTGGTCCTAGAAAGGGCAGCTGATTCATGATGGACAGCTATTTCTTGGGCGTAAGAATGTGAAATTCTCCCAATGGCTACAAAGTAAATTCAGCCATATTATTAAATTCTACTAAAAGCCCAAAAGTTTACTTATTGTTTTATTTAAATAGGCTAGTCCTGTGCGACCATATTGGACTACAGTGGCCTACCACTAGAAAGATATACACCAATCAGCAACAACATTATGACCACCTCCTTGTTTCAGCACCACTGTCTATTATCTTTTTTATTCATTTAACATATAGGAGCACTTTGTAGTCCATCTTTGTAGTAATTCGTCTCCATTCATCCTGTTCGTCAATGATTATGACCCCACAGGACCACCATAAAGCAGGTATTGTTTGTGTATCCTTCCAAAGGGATCAATAAAGTTCAATCTATCTATTATCAGCACTGCAGTGACATTGACATGATTGCGGTGTCTTCGTGTGTGTTGTGCTGATATGGATCAGCAGTGCTGCTGGAGGGATTAAACACTGTGTCCACTCACTGTCGACTCTTTCAGACAGGACACTGCTCTGGTTCTGGAACCATTCTCCATCCAGTACTGCAGTGTTTGATCAAATTGTACCAGCGCAACACACACTAACACACCACCACCATGACAGTGCCACTGCAGTGCTGAGAAGGACCCACCACTCAAATGGTCCTGTGGGGTCCTTACCATTGAAGATCAGGGTGAAAGAGTTTGATAGAGTATGCAGAGAAACAGATGAACTACAGTCTGTAATTATGGAACTCACCACCCAAGTGCTCCTGTATGGTAAGGGAAGCTAATAAAATCGACAGTGAGTGTATAAACAAGAAGGTGCCCAAAATGTTACAGTTGATCAGTGAAAATATTCATTCAAATCATTACCGTACAGGCAGGGGATTGAACGACATTTTGAAGATTTAACAATGTTTCCACATTACATCAAACTCTTGGTACAAAAAGGGAGGCTAGTTCAGCTTTCTGTGATATGAGGCCTTTAAGTATATATTAGTTTAGATAAATTTTGTTTCATTTATTTATTTTTTTAGCCTTTATTTAACCAAGTCGATCCCATTGAGACACATCAGTTCCAACATTTAACAAACAATTCACAAATACATCATAAAACAGCAATGAAACAGCAATAAGGTACACAAAATACAATCTAATCAGATCAATAGGATTGAAAACAGGTTGAAAACAGGTTGAAAACGAAACTTTCATACAGATCAAGAGCAGGAACTATAAGAGGCCGATTCCAGGTTCCTTAATAGATTTTTGAATGTTCAGAGATTCAGAGTGCTCTAGTTCAAGGTTCCTTTTATTTGTCACGCACATAGTTATACACAGTACAACATGCAGTGAAATGTTTTTTTTACAAATGTCTGCACCCACAGATCAATAGGGGAGAGGAGAGGGTAGGGAGAAGGTAAACAGAATAAATAAGGGCATTCTGAGTAGAAAGAATAAATAAATATCTAACTAACTAATTGTTAGTCTAACTGCAATGCATTCCAAACAGTGGGTGCAAAATACATGAAGGAGCGCTTACCAAATTCAGTGGGAACTTTGGGAACATTAAGCAAATAACAATCATTGGAGTTCTCTGTGATATAACCACTTAAATATTGGGGAAGTTGGCCTCGGATGGCTTTGTATATGAAAATGTGCCAATGTTTTACAGTTTCATAACTGTAAAACGTTCACCTCATGCTGTTCTCAGATGTTACCATCACCACACACTATATGCATGTATTGATACAGATGTACATCACCGATATGCGGCAAAAGGAAATAAAAGCCACAGGAAGTGCAAACACCTGCTTCAGTAAAGAGGCCTTTGCACAAAAGATTCTGCTGATAAACACGTTCAGTCTGCTGCAAGAACGAGGAGGTCAGGTCTAAGTATACAAGCCTGACCAAAAATTATGCCAGAGCTGTGGTATAATTCACATTTTTGGAAGTGGGTTTCTGAGCATGAGCAGGTGCAGTGAAGGCAGCACGAACAGCTGTTCTGGACATGAAATTTTACATCTGCATGGATTCACCTCCTGACAATGCATATAGGAGAACTTTATTCCAAATGTTTAAGTATGCTGAACATGCTGTGTACTAGATTACATAAAGTTTTAGCAACATTTTTTTACAGTCCTTTAGGTTCTAGATAATCATAGGTGTCGTACCAAGCCCTGGGGAAAAAAAACAAGAGAATAACACTTGGGAAGGTGGTCTTCTGTGTCATTGTTCCTTAAAAAAACAATGCACTATACAATGCAGTGCACTATACAAGAGATCATCAAGCATTGATGGTTTGAAGTCATTGATTCAATCCCCAGTCACGGCTGGGGAGTGCTAGATCTCTAACAAGAGCCAAATTGTGCTTACTAGATGACTGGGTCAGAGCATCTCCAAAAAGACTTGTCCCAGTATGCAGTGGTCAGAATGGGCAGCCAATTCATAATAAATAAGGAAATAAATTCACCAAAAGATTCACAATCACCAGGGCCTATATTCTATTATTGCTGTTCATATTGTTCCACATTATTACGGAATACAGGTTCATAACTTCTGGGGGCTTTACAACATGTAAAGGTCTCACAGGGCACCCTGATTATCACAACATTTGTCCAGCACTTTTAAACTATATTGAAAGTATAAACGTTTACTGTCCTATTTCACTGCCGTCTAATGCAACCATATGACAGCACATATGACAGTTGTAATAGAGGGATTTATCTTTATGTTGTAATAGTTTTCCTTCTTAAGAATGAAGCTTTTAATAATGGATATTTATATGCCTATTAAAATCATCAATGTAAGAAAATGATATTTATATTAGTGATGTCCATTGACTAGACATTTTAATCCTTTTAATTAGAATAATATTCTATAATTATCCTGATTAATCATATGTTTACATGCTAGCATTTCCTTGTGATTTTGGGAGGCAGCCTAAACAAATAAATGTGTATTGTGGTAGGCCTGCTAACCTGCCTAGAGGAGACTTTCTATGATATTTATATTTATGATATTTACACAATTAGTCACAATTATTTTAAATTGAATTTTGTTTTTGTTGCTAATATGTGTAAATCACCACTGCAATGACTGGAATACATAGCTTGGCAGTGTAGTTTCTGTACACAGTCTGGAGACTGAATGACACATTTTGAAACTTTAACTATGTTTCCACATTCCATCTCTACGTGTCTTTTGTTACAAAAAATAGGTCAGTTAATTTTATGTTCACAGATGTTACCATCACCAAAAGTTATATGCATGTATTGATACAAATGAACATCACCAGTAAGCGGCTGTAGGAAATAAAAGCCACAGGATGTGCAAACATCTGTTTCAGTCAAGATGCCTTTGCAAAAAAGATTCTGCTGGTAAACATGTTCAGCCTGCTGCAAGAACGAGAGGGTCAGGTCTAAGTATACAAGTCTGACCAAAGATTATGCAAGGTGAAAGAGCTGCGGTATGTGGTTTCTGGGAATGAGCAGGTGCACAGAAAACAGCATGAACAGCTGTTCTGGAAAAGTTTTACATCTGCATGGATTCACGATCAGGTGACCTCTAATGATGCATAATCACTGTGAACATACACATGCACTAATTTATATTTAACCTCCCAACCTCCTGGACTTCTTACCCACTTACTGTGGGTATATAATATTATTGACAACACTATTCATTACATTTATGTGCAAGTTCTGTGTACTGTGAATACCATTACTCACACTTTCCAATAACTAATACTGTACAATATCTAATAATATAAGCCTCGAATCTATGCATTTTGCACTATTTTATTTTATTTCATTTTATGGTTCATATTTGCACTGTGAAAGAAGTGGCTTTTTTATCTCATTGCATGTGTGTATAGAAACAAAAAGGCATTCTATTCTGTTCTATATAAAGTTTTAGTAACATTAAATTATTTTTTAAAAGCCCTTTTATAAGTTCTGGGCAGTACATCGGTAGGAGGGTGGCACAATCTCCAATGTACTCAAAAAGCCTGCAAAATGGTCCAAGACAGTAAAGCTAAAATACACTGCAATAAGCACAATCTGAGGATTACATAGTTTGTTTCTGTCAGTGGGCAACTGATATGAAAGAAAAACCATGTAGTGGAATTTTGTAGCATCAGTTTTTGAAAGAAACGCTACAATTCTGGTGCATTCTGTTGCCATTTGAGGCTGGAATACAGGATTTATTTATGTAGAATTGTTTATTCATTGAGTTTAACAAATCAAATTCAATTCATGTCCAAAAAAATCCTTTTGAGACCACTATCAAGGCAGTTCTGTGGACGTTATTTCTGCTTGCTCCATAATAAAGTGCTTTGACCTCACCATTTGTAATTGCAGGACATTCTTGTCCTTAACTTAACTTGATTGCAACTTAATGCAAATGCACATGGCTGCAATTTTGGCTTTAGCCAATCAGACAAGAGTATACAGACAGTGCAACTGGACTGTTCTACAGCAGTAAACAAACAAAATATTTTTCTGGTGAGCACATTTTTTGGCAAAATTTTGCAGCTGTTGCATACTGTTACTGTTACTACTTCCTATACTTCTGTTTTTCATACTTGTTCATGGGTTGGGAAAATAATGATAAAAATGCTGCTCATATTTTACTCCATCTAACTTACTTTCACTGTACCGTAAATAATTGTACAGCTTTTTGGAGTTTCTTCCATATGTTTACACAGTTAACAGTCACTTAGTCACATTTCACACTTTTATCATAGTTTAGTCAAAATAATTGCTGGGACCTAAGAAAACCATAAACCCTATTCTTGTCTCATAACGTTTTGAAGGGGATTTTTACTTGCTTTCAGGTCCACGTGTTCAGCAATGTGAGATGACAGTAGGTGTTTACCATGCTTGCAGTCATATTTGCGGCTGTGTGCAGCAGAAGCGTCTCTGTGCTGGAGAACATAAAGCCGCAACGTAGAGTTAAAGTGTGAGAAAGTTGAGAAACTGAGACAGACGCTCTGAAGACAAAGTAGTAGAGCAGTGGAAATTGAAGCAGGGTAATTGCACAGCAAGTCAAGTCGTGCCATCTTTTGCACTATATACTGTATCATCCTCAACATCAAAGCAGTCATATCAAAGGGTCTGCTCAACTCCTGGACAAGTATAAGTGTAAAGATTTTTAAAATCTTGTCCTCTGAACCAATCACTAAAATAAATGTTCGTCTTTGGTTCTTCATCTTATGCTGCATGTTGTTTTGCTCACATTCGCTCATGTCCTGTGAGCAATCTCCTGTGTTGCTAACATTCATGCTGGAGTCAGACATGTAGGTCTTGAATTATGTGCAAAAAAAGTTTTTTTGTTAATTGTTGTTAGAATTTCACAATATTTTACTCTCATTGTTAAATACTTTATTTGCCAAATTACTGGAAGGTTAATGTTGAGCCACAAAGTTAAAACAGCTCTAGTTACCATTAAGGCCTGATGGTCCACGTAGGAAGGCCAGCTAGAAGGGAGTTGCAGTGGTCTAGTCTTGAAATGACAAGAGACTGAACAAGCACCTTAGTGGCCTCTCTAGACAGAAAAGGTTGAATTCTCCTGATGTTGTAAACTGCATGAATGAGTCAGGTTTGCAACATGAGTTGAGAAAGATAACTGGTCATTTACAACTATGCCAAGGCTCCACGCTTATGCAGATGGAGTGAACAGTGAGTTAAGTTCTCAAAGGAAATGGTAAGATTAGGGGGAGGACCAGTGGTTCCAGTCTGATTTGCTTCCGAGTTTGCAGTAAATGACTAGCAACTGAGTGGCATTACTATTACAGATGTTATGCAAAATTATAGATTACTGTACTTCAATAGCTTATTACTGTTAGGATACAACTGAATCCAGTAATACCACAGTAATCAACAATCTGACTGTGAATCCACAGTACACAGCTATTTATTTATTTATTTTTTTTCAAGTCAAGGCTTTTTATTGTCATTACAACCGAGTACAGGTACACAGTGCAATGAAATTGCGTTCCTCCAACATTGTTCCTGCAACATTGTTACTATTGTTATTATTGTACACTTATTAAATATTAATATGGTAAAGATGATAAAGGTACTGTGAAATTAATGCAAATAATAGCCGGTAAATATATAACAGTGTATACAATATTTTACAGTGTGACAAAATATTACTGTAATTTACAGTGGGAGTAAAAATAGGTCATTAAATAGAAGTCTTTGTCCTGCTTGATCGGGGTGTTTTTCGGGTTAATCCCAACTGATTCATTTACATTACATTTACATTTGCAGCACTTGGCAGGTGCCCTTATTGATAGCAACTTACAGCAACTTTACTCAGACATCCTCAGCTAGTTAGAAGAGAATCTGGAGATTCCTCAAGCTTAGATGCTGCGGAAAACAAATGTCAGATTGGAGACCAAAAAGATTCAGTATAATTATAAACCTTTAAGGAGGTTTAAATACACTTGTAAGAGATGGGTCTTCAGTTTACAATTGAAGACAAAACGTGACTTGGCTGTTTGGCCCCCAGGGGAAATTCGTTGTGCCAGGACAGAAAGAAATCTGAATGCTTGTCCTCTTTGCGACTGGAGGAATGATGGGTCAAGCAGAGGTGTACTTGATGCTCAAAGGGCTCTTGGTACAAATATAGTTTTGACCATTGTCATTAAATACAGAGGGGCCTATCCATTTTTGGCTTTGTAGGCTAGCATCAAGGCTTTGAATATACAGGAAGCCAATGAAGGGAACACAGCAGAGAAGTTACATGACTGAACTTGAGAACATTGAAGACGAGATGTGCAGCTGCATTCTGGATGAGTTGCAAGGGCCTGATGGTCCACATAGGAAGGCCAGCTAGAAGGAAGTTGCAGTAGTCTTGTCTTGAAATGACAAGAAACTGAACAAGCACCCGAGTGGCCTCTCAAGACAGAAATGATCTTCTTCTGCCGATGGAGTAACCAGTGAGTTCTCAAAGTAAATGGAAAGATCAAGATGATAAGCAGTGGTTCCAGAAATGAAAAGTAGTTCAGTCTTGCTGGGGTTGAGTTTGAGGTAATGGGCTGCCATCCATGATGAAATGTCAGAGAGGCAAGCTGAGATATAAGATGAGACTTGGGTGTTGGACGATGGGAAGAAGAGGATGAGTTGAGTGTCATCAGCATAGTAGTGGTAACCCTGAAGAACTTATTACTTTGCTAAGAGAATGAATGTAGATGCAGAGTAGAAGAGGACAAATACTGAGCCTTGTGAAACACCAGTGGAGAGTCTGCATGGAGCAGATGTGGCACCATGTTACCTGGTAAGAATCCAGGTATGATGTAAAACATCATCATGCAGATCCAGTGATTCCACGACTACTGAGGACTGACAGGAGGATCTTGTGGTCTACCATGTCAAAGGCTGCAGAGAGGTCAAGGTCAATCCTGTTCATGGTATAACGTTGTGATATGCTTTTGTATAGAAGCCTACACACCACCTTTTACAATAAGCAATAGAAAATGCATCACATGCACTCAATATGAAATATTACTGTTACTGCTTCTGCTGATGATGATCATTGAGATTTCCCAAGCTTTCCATTTGTGTACAAGCAGAACACATCTTAAGCTGGTTGACCTACAAGGAAAAGGTTTACTCTAAATGCACAAATGCAAAATGTAGTGTTATGTAACTGATGTCATTTAATGTATGAACAATTTCAAACCTTATTGACTCAGGTGTTTCTCATCTTCCTGATTTTGAGCCATACTGATCAAAAGTTAAACAAAAAAGGTTCAACATTTTTTGATTCTCAGCAGCTGATGTGGTGCAATTTTAAAAGCATTTTTGGTTCTGTAACTTTTTTTTGCTGTATGCCTCATATAAACATATAATCACGACCAAAGGTTTGTGCACACATCCCTTCTAATGAATGTATTCAGCTACTTTAAATTGCACCCATTGCTGACACAGCTTCCCTAGTTCTTGAAGAGGAGTACTGCCTTTAGACATGACTCTTTGGAGAAGTTAACGTGACTACAAAATACAAAAACAAAAACCTTTACAAAATGATACAAAAACTTTTTTGTATCATGCTTAATGTCAGGCATGGCTTAGAGGGGTTTTAACCTCTTTTGGGATGAGGTGGGATGGTGATCCTTACTTCAATAATGCTCTTTTCACTACATGTAATCAAATCATCTCACCAGTGATGATAAACTTCCACAAATAGCAAATATTCTAATGTGGATTTTTCAGTTTTTAGTGGTGCCAAACCAGCCAAACTGAAAACAACAAAATCCCATCATCAGGAGACCATAGGTTCTATTTCTGGTTATCTATGGCCAGGGGTTCCAAAGGTCCTCCACATCACTCATGCCAGTCAGTGTTGGTATCAGTTAGCTGGCAGTTAGTGTTTATCTAATGTTGCTTTAGTGGCAATTTAAAAAGAAGTGAAAAAAAACAACAACACTAGTAGTGACTAGTGTTACTGGTGGTCTAGCTAATGGGTGGGAACTAAAAATGAAAATAGAAAAAAAAAATAGCAAAGATGAAAACACTGGGACTAAATGACATCTCTGTGTGTGTTAAGCCAACAAATAAACCCCATTGTCCTTTCTAAGAAGGATATAAATAAATATTTGCAATATTATATTGTTTTAATTTTCTTGTTTTCTTCAACCAAAA
Organism: Acestrorhynchus altus; assembly: GCA_034509495.1. Lineage (NCBI taxonomy): Eukaryota > Metazoa > Chordata > Actinopteri > Characiformes > Acestrorhynchidae > Acestrorhynchus > Acestrorhynchus altus. The sequence continues at coordinate 9,697,939 of CM067524.1, read as the reverse complement.
TTCTAGTTCCTTAATGAGCCACTAAGTGTTGCAGCATAGTAACAAACTCCACTCACTGTACACCCTGCATCTCCTTTTCCAGCTCATTAACCAGACCAATATAATAAACTCCACTCACTCACTGCACACCCTGCAGCTCCTTCTCCATTTCCTTAACCAGACCAACACATTAAACTTATTCAAACTTAGTTTGAACAAAACACTAGATTCCAGAATAACATAACAAGTCATTGTTTTTCAAAATACTTGTGAATGGAACCAGATGTCTGATGGGTTTAATGCCCCTCACAGAAAATTACTACACCACATGATATTTGCTATTTTTGAGAATTATTCTTTGTGGATGGGGTACACACAGGGGGTGGTGACACAAAACCCCAGATTTACAACTGTTTTACACAAATGAATTCACTGGTGGGTTTGGATGATGATAGTAATGAATTAATTTAATGATATTAATACTATAATGCCATACTAATAAAATCAGTAAACCAGCAAGGGCTGAGTTTAAAGAAACTGTTGTGTGATTCCTCCTAAATGGCTGCAGTTGGTTTGAGATCAGGGCAACATGAAACTGGCAGACCCACCTCTGGGTCCGTCACATTGTCTTAAAGCTTTAATTTCGTTTTGCTCTTTTGTTTGAATCATTTACATTATTAAAGGATTTTCTGCCATTAATTACTTAGCAGCCCTGTTCAGCAGAGTGAAACAGAGTTTGAGAAAAACATGTGCAGTTGTGCCAAGATAACAACCAATCTACAGTAAATCAAAAAGAACAGTCTCTAAATCACTGTATTTTGACCTGTGTTACATGCCCGTGGGTAAATACCAGTTATTGGGGTAGAGATAATGCAGTCCTTAAAGTATAAAGTATTAGCACTACAGTGACACTGACATAGTGGTGGTGTGTTAGTGTGTGTTGCACTGGTTCAAGTGGATCAGATACAGCAGTTTTAAAACATTGTGTCCAACCACTGTCCACTCTATTCTACTCACACTTGCACCAAGTTGCTCCACCTTGATTGATTTAAAATCAGAGACAGATAATCAGTTTATATTGGTCATCTTTTAGTTCTTTATGAGTGCTCCCTGGAAACTGCCCTTGGGACACTGTTGGCTGAAATTTTCTGGTTGGTGGAGGTTCTAGTGGAATTTTCTGGTTGGTATTGTCAGTCCACCAATAATATTGTGGGGTTTAAACACTCCAGACAGCACTGCTTAACACAGCTAAACATAGGCTCTATATTAAATGTCCACATATAATGAAGCTAGCAGAGACTCTATCATATCTTGCTGTACAGAATTGTCAATTATATCTCTGACCTTTTTCTCAAAAGGAAAACAAAAAAAAAACAATAGTGTTGAATATATTTAACAGTACAATCCTGATTTGTCATGGACTTTCATCTGTGATGTTAGTTTGCCTATTTCCAACTTTTCCAGTTTGCTACTATTCATCTCATCTAGTGGTTAGCACTGATTCCTGAATTTTTTTACAAAACAAAAGCATAGCTTTACATTTTTACAACTGACTGTAGAACTTGATCTCTTTTTCAAACTAATGAAGCTTGATTAGCACCATGTTTCACAGAAAATCTGTTTTTCATCTCCTGACTACTGTGAAGACCAGTGAATATTGCAGTTCACTAATCGTCTTTGCAATTTCAAAGGTATGATGTGTATTATATGAGCCAGAATTGATTTTAAATTATAAAATTTATTATTATTATATATATATATATATATATATATATACACACATATATATACACTGTATTACATACATGAGGTACGTGTATGTTTTTAATACTACATTATATTATGCTTTTTTTTACAACTAATTTACAATTACTAGTACATTTTATATGTTGCAGCTCAGCCAAATCAATTGCACAAATACCCAGGAAAGAATATCTATATTAAAATAGTAATTAAAAGCAAATAATAAAAACACAGTATTTCACATTCTGCATTTATAAACCTTTATTCTGCTATACATATATTCTGTAGTTCAAGATAACACTTGTATAATAGATAAGTTCATAGATTACATACTTTGTCCTTAATTAACAGGAAACATACATTCTGATAGGACAGTCACTGTTCAAATGAACTGGATAACAGAATTGCAAAATCAGCAACTGAGAAAAAACACATTCAGAACAAAAGAGGGTGGAAACTTTTGCAATAGAAAAAAAAGAAACAATTGAAGCCATTAAAATGTAATGGCACACTAATAAAATATTTAAATCATTAACAAAAAGTCAACAAAAGCATTTTTATTTTCAGGATAGTCTTAGAAAATAAGTGCAGTAAAATACAGCTGAGTATATTCTGAGTTTGTATCCATTTATGGTTCTTCGAACTTGATCTTCATCTTTAGAGTCGAGGCCAGTGGAACAGGATGCAGCCCAGGCTGGCAAGATTTGGAATTCTTTATTGTGAGACCTGAAATATTTGAGAGATATTTTAGTGTCTCAAGTAATAAATCATTATGTGCATGCACAAAGGGAATTCTACTGAATGTTAAAAAATTCTGCATAACTCAATCATTGAGATGTAAGGAAATTCATTCAAAATGTTTTCAGAATTCTACAGTCTAGAGAAACTTACCGATTCAGATTTCTTTAAAATGGTGATAGGAGCCCATGGTCACGATGTCTCCATCATAAATTTTGCACTTTAATTTAGTACTAAAAACCACCAACAATACTACATCTTCCTGTTCCTGTCATTACGGCAGTAATAAGTATTGCCTTATGTGTAAATTACATTTAAGGTCCTTTTAAGTCATTTTTTTAAAGTGCATTTATACTTTTCTCTGAAGTACTCTAAATGCCTGGTCACACTGGGCTTCAGTCGTTGAGGTTTCACATGCAAAATTGCATGCATTTCAGTGAGAATTCTGTAACAGCTGTATTTTTCATTCACAACATGGGTTGAATGAAATCTGATTGCAAACTTGCAAATTCACATCCCTGGCCAGGAATTACATGAATTACAACTGTTTTTGAGCAAATTCGAAAACACCACGCAAGTTAGAGGTGGCCTGGTACACACTTAGTCAGGAGGAGGGATTTGATGGTTCGATTTATTTTCTATATGATCACATGTGCTAACTCTCCCATAAACACGTTTAAACTTTATATCTGTGTTTTTAAAGATTCATCAAAATGATTCAACTTGTGAATAACAACACATTTTGGGGATCTTTATCAAACAATACCAATTATGACTGGACTTACTTTAGGTCAGCCACACTTTGAAGGTCATCAGTATGTTGAATATGATGGTTTTCAAGAACAGAATCCTAAGCAAAAATATGCACAGGCTCAAAAACTTGGTCTTCACATCTACAAACAAGAAAGAAAGAAATTATTAAAAGCAGGTTTATAACATAATTTGCACAACAGATACAAGGAACTGGATTATTAGGTATTATCACTGTAAAAAAGCAGTAAAATAGTAGCCCACCTGTTTCTACTTTTTGTCCTATTTACCCACAATTAAAATCTTTTATGCACTCAATATTGGACAGAGACCACCATAGGACCATCACAAATATGATATTATTTAGGTGGTGAACCATTCTCAGTACACCAGTGACACCAACATCAAATTCACCTTGGTTGATACACCATCTGTGCACAGCTACAGATGATATCTCATCACTTATCTTCTAGTCTTCTTCAGTCACTTCTAGTCATTCATCAGTCACCAGTTTCTAACCACAGGACCACTGGATATTTTGGCTGGTGCACTATTCTGAACCTAGCAATGATTTTATAATTTGCAAAATCTTCAGAAGAGCTGCTCTGCTTCATACACTCATCAGTGGTGGTCCTATGGTTGGTCCCATTTGATAAACACAATAGCTATTAAACACGCAAACTGTGATAACTTGGGCTACTGTCAGTAACTGTAAATGTAAAAAATGCACTTATATGGTAGGCTTAATTAATAACACGGCCAATGAGTGTAAGTGTACATAATGAACAAGTAGCTCAGTGTACGTAATGGTTCTCTAACTCCACTATTGGAAACAACATGTAAACAATCTTGTAATTTACAGACAAATAGAAAGAGAGAAAACTTTAAAAGAAGTTAAATTACTTACTTTCCTCAAAACCTCCACTTAAGGATGCTTCACTGCATGAAGCTGAGTCTAAAAATAAAAGAAACACAATTAAACACATATATAGTTTAGTTCTCAAATGAAAAATCTTTTCTTTATTTCTAAATAAAACATTTAGGCAATGCCATGACATGCTAGACTGATTTATTTATTTATTTTTCCATAATTTAATCCAAAAAGGTAAACTTTATTTTCTATCTATTGCATATAATGTGAAATATTTCAAGCCTTTTGTTTACTTTTGATCAGTATGGCTTATAGCCCATTTAAACAAAAATGCAGCATCTCAAATAACTGTTCCGACAGTTAGATCTAGATCCTCATACACAACCACAATCATGAGGAGGACTGCTGACCTAAAAGAGAGAGAATAGACTATCCTCCTTTTTCACATGCTGGATCCACCAAAACAGTTAATCAGGAAAAGACTATCAGACAGGACTGCTGACCTGACAACTGTCCAGAAGATGATTATCCTCCATAAAGAGGGTAAACAAGAGAAGACCATTGCTGAAAAGACTGGCTGTTCTCAGAATTATGTATTAAAGCATATTAATGAAAATTAGCAGATTTGACCACAGCCTTGAGAGGATTGTCACAAGGAGGGGACAGAGGCTGATGTCAGTGCATAAAGGAGAATGGTCTTTCTGTAAAGCCGCAGAGCTGCAGTTTCATGCCAGCAGTTTCAGGCTGGTATTGAGCAGACAAACAGTAGGACAGTGTGACTGTGCCATTCAGAGCAAATGTATGGTGACCATGCATTATATCATTCAGGAAATTATATCTTTATTATTTTAATATGTAGCGTCCTATAATCAATTGTATTAATCCACTTGTGTAAGTGAATACATAAACCTCACATGCTATTAAATCCAACTTTCAACCTTTTTTCAACCATTTTATGCTGACAGTTTTAATTAATGAATATATTAAAAATTTTAGGCTTATTTATCTGAGATTTGCAGGAATCTACATAACCCATGTTCATACACAAGCCATATAAGCTTTCCTGCACATATTGCTTAAATGTACATATAAAGCCACATATTAGTAAATTTCAAATTTCAACCTTCAAAGGTTACATTTATTTGTAACAAGCTAGATATATAACCCATTAGCTAGCTGGCAAGTTGGCAAATCTGGATAATATTGGCAGTAAACCTCTGTATGCCTTCAAACATAACTTTGTTTCATCTTAAATCCTAAAATATAAATTTATCTGAACAAAAAGTTATCACACATGTCAGAAACCCACGTGAAAACCAAAAAAAAAACAACAGCTATCAGTCCATCTGGCTTGGAACTGCAGGTGTAAAAGTAAAGGGGCCATAACTGCAGTATTCCTAATATCAAACCCCTCCTGGACCATAGACAGCATCATAAGTGCTTTAAGAATTGGAATGTTGATTAGCTGATCAAAGTCCTCTTTTCAGATTAAAATAAATTCTGCATTTAATTTGGAAGTCAAGAGGCCTGGAGTCCTTCTTCCTAGAATCTGAAGAAGGAGTGGAGAAGCACAGAATCCAAGGTGTCTGAAGTCCAGTGTGAAACTTCCACACTTTTCCAGCAGCACCTACAGACAGTGCCAAAAATACTACTAAATGGATTACTGACCTTGATGTTACTGTACCAGGTAACTCTGGAACTGAATCCCAAATAGGATCTATGAGGATCTATGAGGTATTTTCAAGGGGAACATGAGTATTTTGACCCACCAGTACAGAAGGCAACTATCAAAGCAACCTGGTAGGGCATATATACTGAGAGTATAAATGAACACACGTGATCATTTCTGTATTGTACATCCTTTTATGTTTGATCTTATGAAATATTCTTATACTCTGAGAAACTGGATTTCTGCTTTCATGAGCTATAAGGCAGGCTGATCAAAAGGAAAACCAAAACGGCTTGATGTCTCTGTGACAATGGCTATAAAATATGATAGTTTACCTTTTTTAATCAAATTATGAATAAAATGCATTTAATAATGATATTCTCATTCCCTAATGTGCATAAGTATGCCTTTTTGTGCTCTCCATTTAGGAGAAATAAAAAAGTGTTAAGCTCTAGCACTGCTGTGCACTTACTCTCTGGACAATTTATAGTATTGCTCATGGATAGCTTGCTGTAATAGCTTGTGTCTTGAAACCGGACTGCCTCTGGACCACCAATCTCGTAAGATGCATTGTGGTGTGTGAAGCCAGTGGCCAGACAAAACTTCGTATTGCTGTCCTTTGCTTCGACACTGTAATATTGTGGCTCCATTTCCTCCTCTGAAAAACAAAAACAAACATTTACATTAAATATTTGTTGCTTCATTAAAAACAGTACACACAAAAAATCAGTACATATTTGTACTTAAAAGAGAACAAAGCTTGTAAGGTAGCAGTACCATTCAGTGTAAGGCTTGTTTTATGTAGCAGTACCTACTATATACTATGGACCTATTATATAACAAAAGTCCAATATTTTACCTTTGAGGGCCCATTTATGAAAGACTAAATAGAAGCATCTAGTAAAAGAACTGTTTAATAAACTGTAATATCCCCATTAACGGTACAGGAAAGACTAAATTTTTGGTTAGAAAAGAACATTTCACAATTGCAGCATATACATTTAGTTCAATTTTAATTGGTATGAAGGCAAAACGAAACAAAAAAGGATGTATAATGGATACGTTTGGATACGAAAAAATACAATTATTTGTTGTTCAGTACATGTTGGTAATATTAATCAGCATTTGTATTAAATTGTTATTCAATGTTACCTTTATATTAGGGATGTATATATATATTTATATTTAGCATGGTAGCTCTTCACTTGTTTATAGCTCATGTTCATCTCACACAGTGATTTTCTCAAATGCATAACTGTCCATAATCATCCAATTGTCCGATTGTAGAGCATTTTGACATAATAAAAAGAAATGGTTGACTGTGTCTGTTGAGTACTTTTAGGTGTACTATAACATTTGTTAAAATTTAAGCTTTAGACAGCAGTGATTATGTTTAATACTGATTATTTCTAAAATGACAATTAGAATTTGATGTTATAATTTTACTTGCAGAGTATTTTGTTTAGAGGTTTGAATATTATACTCTTGAACTTACTTGATAGCACTGTCATTTGGCTGCCCTTCCCAAATATTAGTTTGTATTGATTTTGAGTCCCACAGCTCCTCACCACCTCACAAAATTGTGCTGGAATTTTTCCAGTTATTTTAAAATATGCAGAATTACATTTATTGGAATTTAACCACGGAACACATGCAGTCACATACATATAAAAGTATACAGATTTGAAATTTTAACCTCTGTAAAATTAACTTTCACACTGATCATTTTTGGACTACAAATAAACTTTCATGACATCACTGTTGGCTTTTGACAAATATGATTTTCTATTACAGCATTGACGTCTTGGTTGCTAGAATAAATATTCTCATTATGCTTGCAATTCAATATATTAAAAATATCATGGTAGTGGACTAAACTGTGGATTTCTTTATGTTATTTACCTAAATAAGGAACTGAATAGTACATTTTTTAAATACCTCATAGGTGTATCAATTTCTATATTTTTAGTAATTCCTTTTCAATTGGCCACAAGTTAGATTTGACTGTATTAACTGTTAATATTAGTGTTTATTAATCTTCTTATATTCTACATTTTTCAAATACCTTTTTCCCTCATTCTTGAAAGTATCATAGAAAACAAATGGTTTACTCATCATTGTTTACTTACTTTGTACCACGTGTAAAGTTATTCCAGATCCAAATACAATTTTTTCATAGTTGTTAGTCACACTGTGATTTGTTGTGGTATACATATGGCACTCAAGATGTTGAATGTACAAACTGTATTGGGTGCTTTAGTAATGACAATGATCTAGATTTATACAATTTTGCATGAATTTCCTTGTTTTTAAAAATGGAATATGTAGGAAATCCTTTGTATTAATGCTGAGGAAAATCTTATCATCAAGTTTTATAAGTTATATCATCTTAAAAACCCCTACAAACAGTTTTCTTACATAGATTAAATACAGATTAAAACATTACCTAGAGGGGGAAAGACAAATGTCATAGTATTAAAGATGAAGATCAGGCTTGACCTGTGTCCATCAAACAGTTTTTAAAGTGTTACAAACCAAGACACTGCTTTCTAAGATATTATGAAAAGGGACTTTGATACAAAGCCTAAAGACAGTTAACATTCACAACAAACTATTCCACGTTACATTTCTTTATTTGTAAACAGATAGCTAAGTAGCACTTGATTTTTAAATTCAAAGCTCTTACTTGTCTTAACATTGATTTTTGTCCCCTTCCCGAAGATAATCTTATTTCCAACTGTCACACTCATACTAACTTCATAACAAAAACTCTCTGTTAAGACAATCAAGACTTCTTGATTTTTTTTGCATATTTGTACTGCATTACTTTGATAATTTACTCTTGATCTTATTAAATGCCACAATATATATTAAATAATATATGAGAGAAACATGTTTTATGACAAAATAACCTTCATTTTATTCATTAAAAAACACTATTTTTAAACAGCATACAGCACTTTAAAACACAAGAAATAATGTGAAACTTACGTGAATTAATTATTAATTTGATGCCAGGCCCAAACGTGATCTTATTGTAGTCTCTATTCACACACTAGTAATACCAAGTGCGTTAACCTCAGATTATTTTAGTGTTACTGAAATGTATAGCATTACACTATTATTATTATTATTATTATTATTATTATTATTATTATTATTATTATTATTATTATTATTATTATTAAAAATGCATTTGGGATTACGAAATGGAATTGGGCTTTTTTAATATCAATATATCAACAAACAGAATGTACAAACTCTACTGTTAGCTGAACATTAGCTAACTAGATAATGAATACATAGATAACCTCTGGTTAATGTTAAAACAAACTTAAAAACTCAAAGTAACAGAAGCAAATCTGAACAGAAGCAAGTCTAATCCATCCAAACTATTGAACTTACTTGTTTGCACATAAAGTTTTGTCCCACTGCCAAAAAAAATCTTATATCCACTAGTCACACAGCCATTGTATGTCACACAAAATCCTGATTGACTCTGGTATCTGGATTTTATATAAAGATTAATTAACTGAGCTAATTTTAATTTACTACTTTTTACTAGTACAAAGCATGATTATGACTTATTGACTTATTAGTAGTCACTTCATTTAGAAAGTTTTGTTATTTTTTTTGCCTAAACATCACTTTCTAGTCCAGTGTCTGCCACTGCACTACAGTTAAATGTGTTTTTTAAAAGTTTGTTTATGTGAAAAGTTAGTTTTTTTAATGGTACTTGATTATTATATCTGTAAAATATTTGTGTACATTTTTGTATACAAATATGTTTATATAACAATATGTATATGTTTCCCATTTAAAAGATCCATTATTAAAGCTATAAAATACACATTCCTTTAAAGGCATTTTTGTTTAAAAAAGTAAAAAAAAAGTACTTCTGTGCAACATCCTATGACAGATACATACCTAAACCATCAGTCTTAACATAACTTTCAAAGTAATATTAAATAAGGGTAATTTTGTAATCATTAGTTATCACATTTTTGTCATTACGTAACTTACTTGATTCAACAAAGAGCTGAGTCCCCTTGCCAAATAATATTCTGTCCCCATTAGTCACACAACCACTGACATCATCTCAAAAACCTATAGATTACAAAAAGTCCTGATATGCTTAACTGAAAAGTTCATTTATTAAAGCTGTGCTACAAACAATCAAATAAAATCAAGGAGTTACTTTAACTTGAAACACAAGTTACAGTAACAATATTGGTTGAGGATTTTAACAACTAAGAGCAATGAAAATTATTAACATAGGAGTATAATTTATTTATGGCCACTGACATTTCAATTTAGTATTTTTTCATTCATGTCTACAAATATTGCATTTTATAAACACATGAAGAACTTACTTAATTCAATGGTTAATTTGGTGCCAGCCGAAAAGATGATTTTGCCAAAACCTTCATTCACACTGTGTGACACTATCCTACAATAATTTCTGCACTTTCTCCACTTTTAACTTAACTTTGTTTTAAGTATTCAAAATCTTAAGTAGAAATTTGGTCACAAAATGCATTAGAAGTAATTCCTTATTGACTTTTGTTATTAAAATTTGTTAGTTGTGAGCTTTACATACAAAACACATTTATCTATTATTGATAGCCATCATTATTTTAAAAGGTTTATTTGTCTATTTGGGTCTATTTGTGTGTTATCTTGTGTTATTAGAAATCATGTGCCAAATGTTTTTTTAAATTAAAATGTAGTGTTTTATTTTGGTTATTGCAATAAGTAATGAAATATTTAATGTATACAGTCATTATCAGTGAAGTAAAGCACTACCTTTTTCAATTGTTAGTCTGATTCCACTCCCAAAGTATATCTTATTCCACCCACACAAATTTTAAGCATTAAACTGAATAAAAGGCTGTTAAAGTCAAAAATTACAAGACCAAAAATTCAAATCTGCCAAATATTATATTTACGCCAGCATTCACACAGACCACACACATATTACATCTATATATCTAATATCTATATATTCATTTTTGATTTAAATTAAAATAATCTTTAATTCCATAAATAGTGGAATATGATTAGTTTAATATTTTTAAGGTTCTCTCCTCATAGCTTGTCTTTAAAAAGCAGACAGAACTAAATAGCAATATGTTCAAGAAATGTATCTAAAATGTCACAGTGGAACAGTTTATTTGATTTTATGCATAGAATGTTTAAGGTTTAAAATCAACTATGAAATACTAATAATTCATAAGTCTAAGTAGCATATTTTTCTGTATTTGTACATTACTCATGTTCTTTTTGTACTATTGTAAAATCAATTCATTCATTCATTCAGCTATTTTTGTCTAAGCAAATCCTGGTGATTTAAGAATATTTAGCCTTAAATACATTCAGCAAATACAAGTAACTGACAGTGATATTTTAATATGTAACTCTTAAAAATTTCAGACAATAAAATGTGTGACTCACGTTCTTGAATAGTTACTTGGATTCCTTTTCTTAAAATTAAATTGTAGCCAGTCTTCACACACTCGGTAGGCACACAACAAAAATCCCGCCTTACTATGTTTCAAAATGGCATTTTACAAAACTTACTTTTGATATTTAGTCTATTTTATGGGTGGCTGACAAGTTAAACTATTTAACTGAAAACTAATTTTGAAAAGAATTGTCATTTTTTAACATAGTTCATATATTTCTATTCAATCTTGAAGAATACAGCATTTATGAAAAGATTTTTACAATGCAATTCTTTTGCCTTTTATATAATAGTAGTTTTAGAGCAAAATAAATGGTACTGTTATGAATCAATTTAAATGAAAACTTTAATAATTTAATGAATGAATCAGCATATTTTAAGTTTGTATGTCAAGTAACCTTGTTGTGTCATTTTTATATGTAACAGATGTGTAAATATTGTATGTTAAAACAGTAAACAGTAAACACTCACTAGCTTCAACTGACAATTTGATTCCAGTTCCAAAAATGAGTTTCCAGTTCTCTGATATCACACATTGCTACCACCCTCAACAACAATTCATCTGTTACAAATGAGTCTTTTGCTTAATCTACTGATACATGGTTTAAAAATAAATTATCATAACATGAAAAAGACATAACAAGAAAACATTTGATGTTTTGCGATGCAAGTACACGAGTAAATGACGTAAGCCATAAAGAGACTGTATAAATAATTTAGATGTTCATGTTAACATAAATATTAGTTTACCATCCAGTTGTTAACTGCATACGCTTCTGTTTAAGTTAGACTGAAAATGTAGTTACTTACTTACTCAACAGTAAAATACCTTACCTACCTTTAGTTAATATAATGTTTGCTACTTGATTTCACACATTAATATACTTTAAATCAATTGCTCAATACATATCATGTAGCAACTGTTTTGCATTTGGTTTGATTTTGTTATTGATAATGTTGAGAGGTGCACAATATTTTAGTTTAGATTGTGGATTTTTGTTTCTTAAAAAATGCCAGTCTTACCAGTCTGAACAATCAGTACTGTTCCACTTCCAAATATGAGCCTGTTATTGTTATAATTCACACACTAAGAAACACCTCAGCAAAAAATACTATCACTGAAGTCAGTGTATTGATGAGGGGCTTACACCCATATAGCAGATCTAGAAAAAAACCCTGATAGAACATGGAATAAATAGAGTTTGTAGTAATTAAGTAGATGATTTCTTATTAAATCATATTAAAATGACTGTAAACGTGTACTTACTAAATGAAACAGTCAGCTTTGTTCCTTGACCAAATATAAGCTTGTTACCATACATCACACTGTACAAATCACCATGACAGCAATGTCTTAATTCAAGGGCCATACTGTTAATGTATAATACTATGGTAATGATATATTTTGTTTTACTTATTTGTCCCTGCCCAAAACAAAATCATAAACTATCAATGCTAATAATTATTAACATTTTCATATTATGTAACCTACAAATGCCTGTGCTTACATAAATTTACATTTGAAGACATAATTAGCATGTAAAACTATTGTAATATTACAGTGCAAGCAAAAGTAAAACTTGTCTTCCAATTTATCTCCAGCAAATATAAAACATTAAAATCACAATAAAGAATCAGTCTTTAGATTCATTTTTACTGGCACGTTAACAGAGTGGGAATATGCCTATCTTTATTATAATTTCAGTATTAAAGATATTTAAGATTTATGGTTTAATCACTTACGTGACTCTATATACAGCGCTGTTCCTCTTCCAAATATGATTTTAAGTGACCCATCATTCACACACTAGTTCACCCTGCAGTAAAAATAATTAGGTCTTTGAGCACTTCTAAACCCTTTAAACTGATGAATAATCTGAATATATATAAACGGAATATTACAAAAGGTGTGACATTAAGGTTTCTAGCTCATAGTTTATAAGTAAATGCTTGTAAATTGCTTCAGTTCTGCTACAAAACATACAAGACACTCAGCTATGCTAATAAGTAGTGGAATATGATTGTTTTAATATTTTTGAAGCAACCCTTTCATAGCTTGTCTTTATATATAACTTTGATGTTACAAACTTTACAACTGAAGGGCAAAATCATCTTGAAATCTAACTGTAACACTTCTAACAAATTATTTGAATTTAGAATTAAAAGTATTTAAATCAAGTCGGCATCATTTAAAACAAGTACCTGACAGTAATCTAAATACATACGCTTAATCTTTCAGACAATAAAATTAGATGACCAATGCGTTTGAACAGTTGCTGATTCCTTTCCAAAAATTAGCTTGAGCCAGTATTCACACAATCAGTAGGCACACAACCAAAACCTACTTCTAGCAGCCTTAGTATGCTAAGAAATGGCTTTTAATCAGTACAATATAATTTTATAAAATTTACTTTGTAATTTACAAAGTTTTACACATTTTAGCATATTTTATGGATTGCTGATAGCTCAGTACATTCAGTAAGTTCAGCAAATTTTCAGTAAAATCTACTGTTGAAAAGTTTTGTGTGTTTGTATCCAGGTTCACATATTTCCATTTAACCTTGTAAAATTCAGAATTTATGTAATGGAATTTCCTTTCGATCCAAGGAACATGCTTTTATATAAATTTTTGTTTGCTTTATATAAATAATGTACTTAAATGAAAACAAATGTATTTAATTAATGAATCAGATATTTTTTCCAATTTGTTCGCCAAGCAACCTTGTTGGTTTATTATTATGCATCTGATGTGCAAATTTTATGTAAAGACAGTAACATCACTAGTTTCAACTGACAATTTTGTTCCAGTTCCAAAAATGAGTTTCCGGTTTTGTAATGTCACACATTGCTGCCACCCTCAACAATAATTCAGCCTATGAAGTCATGACATATATATGTATATAAGTAATAAACAGTTCATGCATGCATTTATGTTAGCATATACAGTAAATCAGTTCACCATGCAGCTATTAAATGTACTGTCTTTTAAATTAGTTTGAAAATGTGCTAAAACTGCTAAATGCAGAACATGTACTAACTTACAGTTTGATTTTGTTCTTCAAATTTCATAAAAGCTGCACAAGGTTTCAGTTTAAGCTCATGCATGTGTGTATGATATGTTTAAAATAATGATGAATAGTGACATTTTTGAAAAATTAATAGGCATTTTCACGGACATCTTACCTGTCTGAACTATCAGTACTGTTCCACTTCCAAAGATAAGCTTGTTATTATTCACACACCAAAAAACACCTTAGCAAAAATGCTGTCATTCAAGTCAGTGTATTAATAAGGCTCACACCCATATAGCCGACCCAGAAGACTTCTTTTACGAACATAACAATAAGTGTTTGTAGTACAAAGTAGGTGAAAATTCAGTTTGATGTTGGATGAAATATGCTTTTTTATGGCAGGAATGCAGCACTTATCTCTAAGTGTACATGAAATGAAAATCACCAGCAAGGTAACTGAGTAGGAATACAAATAAAGCCTTGCAATCCTTGTTTGTTTAATCTTTATTATAATGTCACTATTTAAGCATAATTACTTTAAAATACTGTATAATCACTCACGTGACTCAATATATACTGCTGTTCCTCTTCCAAATATGATTTTCCATGACCCATCATTCACACATTAGTTAACCATGCAATAAAAACACCTTGCTCTTTGAGGGCATTTTAAAACCCTAAAAAAATGATGATTCACTTTTCATTAAAGCAAGCAGAATAACTTGCCAGCTAAAGGTCTGAAAGACACTTTTTAAAAGCCAAATATCAAATATATTTTGCATTAAATTGTGTTGCTAAAGAAATGCTACAATATAAAACTTATTTACATTGTTTATTGGTAATGCAGATGTAATGCAATAGATGTTTTATTTTATTTTATAAAAGACATCTTAGTGTTTTATGATCAACTTGGTGTACTATGTTAGTGTACTAAGTTGCTAGCTTGTAGATGCTTGTCGATTTAGATTATTATTCTTATGTGTAATCTAATTTGTTGGACAACTTCTTAAGTTTTTATATGTTCTTCTTGCTTTTTTCAAAGTTCATATTAATAATTAGTATTGTATCACCATTAGTTACATAAGTGCAGTATGTTTAATAAAAATAATTTGGTAAGCTATAGTACCAAATGTATTTAATTTCCTTGAGGGAACCTCCCAAGGGATCAATAAAGTATCTATCTATAAACTACACATAAATAACACCTAACAATAACAAAAAAACAAGTTACTACTTACTAGCTTCAACAATCACTTTGGTTCCAGATCCAAATATGACTGAATTTCCATATCCAGTCACACACTGCTTCATTGTTTACCTCTAACCTACATGATCTGCTATAAATTATTTTTAATAATTTTATTATTTTAAAATAAGGCTTATTTTATGAGCTGATCAACAAAAGTAATGTAACATTTTCCACTGTAATTTAGTGCTAGGTAAACAATCTGATTAGTTGGTACAGTTTGAATACATGCATGGTATATATTCAAAATGTTAAATAATGAACAATTATAATAATTGTATCCCTGCAAAGGTTATACACTGCTTATTCATAATTGGTTCCCATGGCCTTCCACTGTTTTTACTGGGCCTTTATAATATTTTACATTGTACCCATTTTATCCTGAAAATAATTATAGGTCTTGGATAAATTATATTCTTTGCACATTTCCAAGCATAGAATATCATGACATTTCAGAAATGATAATACCTGACATTACTGTGAGCTTTGTTCCTTTTCCAAAAACTAGATTCCTTGATGCACTACTAGTCACACACACATTTACCACCACACAAAAACAACATCTAATGACTATTTGAAAATTTCTAACACTGTTTTGAAGTGATTTGTTTAGTTGTTATTTTATTTTATTTTTCTGAAACATGGTTTATACAAAAATGGTTTATTCAAGGTTACTTTACTGAATTCAAGCACTCAGTACAGCAACACAATGGTATTTTATTTTGTAATCAATTTTAAGTTAAATATCACAATTTCTAACTTAAAGTTCATTTTTAGAAACTCAATGCCATATTCAGGCATGAGCTTTGTTTGATGAATCTTTTCAGAATGATACCATATGTCTCATTTAGATGAATGGAATGGTCTTACTAAACTAACTACTTAACATGAGCTTTTCATTAATATTGTCAATGAGTTCGACTCAAATACGAATTTCATACTTAACTCTATATTTCCAAAGATGATCCTTCGCACACACTAGTAAATATTGTAGCAAAACTACTACTTTTATAATGGCCTATTCACTTAGTCAATGTTCTCATTTAATTTTCTGAATCTATAGCATAGGTTATTTGCACTGTGATTTGTGAGAACATTTTAAAAACCCACACAAGGTTAGATTTCAATACTGAACAATTTATTGCTGTTGCCTACTAAAATCTTAATAATTGTAAACACTCATTTTTCCATGTACTATAAGATAACTAATAATAAAGTATTTGAATAAACCTGCATTCTGTATACAATATATATTTCATATTTATTTCTCTTATTTGGGAATAAGCAAATTAACTCACGTGTTGCAACTATCAATCTTGTTCCATTTCCAAAGATAATTTTGTCATATCCTGAAGTAGTCACACATTATGAAAGTGCACAACAAAAACAAACTATACTTAGCTAAGCTCGTGGGCACAAAGTATATATCTATATAGATTTTTGGTTAAAAATTAAAACCTAAATCCAATAGAAAAATGATTTCTCCAGACTGAGATGAGACACATACAGAACTGCTTTTTTGTGTGATTATTTTCTCTAAAGCATTTTTATATGTGTATATTTTACATCATAATCTTGGATAATAGTCAAATGCAACCAACATTTTTTTTTTTTGATAAAGTATTTTAAATTTTACATTTGCAATTTTTAACAAAACTTACGTGTTTCTACTGTCAACTTTGTAGCAGTTCCAAAGATAAGCTTATATGTGGATCCAGACACACATTATAAAATCACATGATAAAAACCTAGGTTTCCTTCAAAACCTATTTACAACATGTAAGTGGATGTACTCTTAACAATCAGAAACTGGTTTTTGCTGCTATTCTACAATGCACTTCAAAAATATAAATATTAATCTCAAGATCTGTACCAAAACAGTAAATTTAGCTTTTTAGAACAAGATGTATAGTACTCACAATATAAAATTTTTAAACATGTCTTACAACTTGGTCCAAATATAAACATTATGCTTGAGTTTACATATACAGTTAAACAATGTAACTTTCAATATTACTTAAATTACATTTAAAATTTGTAAATGTATTTTTATACAACTAAACCAACCTAGTCTCACTGCATTTTTATAGAAATCAAGATCTCTCTTACAGAGAGCGCACATAAGGTCCAAAGAAATTTACATATATGCATGAATTCTTGATTTTTAAATTGAACTTGTTTGTATAAATAATCACCTTTGTGCTTCCACCAAATGTAATCTTGTCAGAATATGATAGTTACATATCAGCTCAGTCAATACCAGTATGTTAGTCTTGCTATCTTTAGTCTTTAAGTCATTTTGTTAAAGAATCATTAAAATGTTTGAATCCATACGTAATTTAGCTAGATTGTTTTATTTTTTTTTTTATATTTGTATTTTATATGTATTCCGAATCAGTTCATATTCTTTGTGATATCTACTTTTTTCAATAAGATATTAGTAAAGTTTCACTAGATTTCATTAGATCAGGTTAGATCATGTGATGTGTGATTGGACATTTATGAACTATTATATAAAAGTTAACATTTACTACCTGAGAACACTGTAAGTTTGGTTCCTTTCCCAAATATCAACTTCCGTCCTCCAGAATCAGTCACACACAATTACAAAGCTACCCAAAAACATGCCAACTGCTAATAGATAGATATAATGTGCAGTCGCACACCATAGCAGGCACAGTAATTGGTGTAATGTCTTATGTGTTTATCATTCTTAAAATTTAAACCCTCAAATCATTCAATCTGTTAATCACCATTTGATTCACTATTATATGTACTTAAGTCAAGCACCTTGATTTGTTTTAAACATGTCTCTGTGTTTTATAAAATTTTACACAAATACAATTACAGTGAATACAATATTAAATTATATATTTTTCACAAATTTCTACATCCTGAATAGGCTAAGGAGTCATGGGACAGCCAGGTTAAGCAATGAAAATGTAATTAAATTATATCATCCCTTTCGAACTATATGGTTCTATATTTCAATTTTATGAAAATGAGTTATTTACTTATGTCAACTTCTTAACATTATATGAGGTGTTTTTTTTTTCTTTATCTAGAAAACAAATGTTTATATCTCCATATATTCCAATGTCACTTTAAAGACTTTAAGCATCAATATCTTAATACTGATCAGAATTCAGATAGAAACTTACAGTTCCAAGGAGACTATATCTTGGTATTTAGTGTTTCTTAAACAGTTACTAAGGCAAAAATGTAATACTTCACTATTCAAGATTTAACTTTAAAAGATGCAAAGTGAAATTGCTTACTTGTCTTAATTATCAATGTTGTTCCTTTGCCAAAGATAAGTTTATATCCAACACCAGTAGTCACACAATATAAAATTATGTAGCAAAAACCATCTACCATAAAGTACTGATACAAGTCTGTATTGTATTTTGATTGCACATTTCAAATGCATACTTGGTGAGTAGATATCTTTGTCTTTTACATGTAAAAGTAAAATCAAACACTACCTGATATTACTGTTAGCTTTACTCCATTCCCAAATACAAGCTTTTGTCCACCAGAGTAAGTCACACAGCATTACAATGGTGCACAAAAATGTGTTGTCTGCTAACAAAGATTGTATTAGGTTTTATTATTATGGGTTTGTTTGTTTGTTTGTTTGTTTGTTTGTTTGTTTAATACAAAACCTATTTAAACTATTTTAGCACAAGAGACAGTTCTTATGTAGTAGTACTAGTCAATTGTATATATAATATTTTTATAATAAATATATCTTTGCTCTATTTTTTAGCTACATATCTGTCTACAACATTCAGAAAAAAACAAATTCAACTGACCAAAAATTAAAACATTTCAGTTTATATCCAGTGGGGAATTTTACATGGTTAATTTGTAAAACAATATTTACAAAACAAAATATGTATCTTTTTTATCTTGTGGAACACTTACCTGTTTCAACAGTCAGTTTGGTTCCAGAACTATAATAGAGTGCCCAATTTCCAGTCACACACTGTACTGACCCTCAGCTATAACTGAACTAATGTGTGGAACTATATCGTATTGTGAACTACCAATACAATATATATAAAACTACCAATAAGTTTTACCATTTGATAATGAGTGTGGACCTTTAATACTACTCTAATCAAGAACTAAATATTGACTTAAGTTACAATCAATTTGTGAGCCTAACCAGAAACTAATCAGGTAATTTGTCAAGAAACAATAAAGCCATATGTTTACTTTGAATTATCGCCATTCTTGCATAATTTTGTTTGTTTGTTTGTTTGTTTGTTTGTTTGTTTGTTTGTGGCATTTTTAGTTTTTATCTTGGCAGTTCAACCTGTACAAAAAGAAAACAATACTTTCTACTTGAACACTTACTTGATACAATGATAAGTTTTGTTCCAGTGCCAAAATACATTCTCCCAGTTCCTGTGTTAGTCACACATTGTTCTTTCCCTGATCAATAAGTCTTTAGCATCGAGGAGCAATCCACAATGACTTTACTAATCAAATTCCAATGAGCAACTGCTCTATTTGTTATTGTGCTCTTTGGACAAAGATGATTCTCAATAATTTTATTACTAGTGTTATCTTAGTATTAATTGGGTATAACAATATGCAGGAACTTTGTATTATGCAATATTTCAAAACGCTGTTATGAATACAATGTCTCACATTTTAAATTGTATTCATAACAGCTTTATAAAATATTAATACAATTAATGCAATGTTCTTTTACCATGCAATGCTGTAAATTAATGTCTTACATTTTACATTATTTTACAGCTATCATGTAAAATAATATTGCATTGTAGCAAACTGCACAAACATTTTTATTTTATATTAAATATTTATATTTTGAACACTCATTTCTAATTTTAAGTGTCTTAAAGTGCAGGTGTTAATTGAAATGTGAGATGCATATACTTGTACTTACGTGCACTGATAATGACTTGTGTTCCTTTACCAAATATGAGCTTATTGGCATTATTCACACAGTGTCAAAGGCTGTAGCAATTATCTTACTGCCTCACTAGTACAATGACTGCCATCAATTTTACTGATATAATGGCTTTAGAATTAAACAAAATAATGACATTTGATTTGATTTTTTATGTGTCAAATGTATTGTAAGTGTATTTAGTTTTAGTGTATATGAATAAAATTGTGTAATTATTTGCATTGTAAATTAATATTCTGTACAGGACTCATCTTATTTTGGATAATGAGACAATTTTAATCTTACAAAAAGAGCTGAATAGAATCTACTTACTTGCAGTGACCATAACCTTTATTCCTTTACCAAATATGATCCTGTTTGTACTAGTCACACAGTGTGGAATACTATAGCAATTATCCTCTAAACTATATTTGCAGTGTCTGCAAAGTATGGATTATTCATTTAGTCATATAAACGATTAATGCTTACTATAGAGCAAAGTACCATTTTATTACACTTGATTACCTTAATATTCAGCCTTATCAGTGCTCTGCCTTGGAGTTTATACTGACATGTTTAAAATGAGTTTTATTTTGACTAACCAAGTCTAGCCAGCAAGTTATTGCATGTATCACAGTTACCAAAAAAATGAATACAATAAACATGTTAAATAAGTTAATATAATTAATATAATTAACTTACATTTCTCATTTATCAACTTTGTGCCTGTTCCAAAGATACAATTGAAAACTTTACTTCCAGCACCCAAACAATATGAAATAAATGAAATAGAATTCAACTATCCCAAAGATATTCACGTTTTCGTAAATTAAAGCCTACAAATGGTTTTCTAAAACTGTTCTGTTAAAATGTAATGTAATGCATGGGTTCTGTCTAGGTTGACGTTGTAGCTAATTTTTAATGAAGCTTGGATTTCTTCAAAACGTTCCCTAATTTAAGATAACAATGATATTTGTTTCTTTTCAAGATTGAGGTTGCTTACTGTACAATGTTAGTACTATACTCCAAAAAATATATTAAGCAATACAAACTGAACATTATGGTTAACTTACTTGACTCAACTATCAACATTGTGCTTGTGCCAAAGATGATCTTATCAGATCCTCTAGTCACACAATGTAATGCAACACATCGAAAAGACACTATCCTTGATATTTTTGCTATCTTAATTAGCATTATTATTATTTAACCTACCTGCAGTAATGGTAATAATAATAATAGTATAACACACCTTTTTGAAAATAAAATATTGAAGCTGACTACAGTGACATTATTATTCAATTCTGTGCTGAAACTGTTTTAAGAAATAGACTTTAAGTAATTGATTTGGAAAATGCATCATTTTCAAAGATATTTCTGTCTCATAATTGAAATATGTAATATGATATGTTATTTAACGTTTAAGATATAAGATTGAATTACATTGAATATGAGGCAATGAGTATAATAGGTAACAAAATATGATTAACTTACGTGTTTCAACTATCAACATTGTGCCCTTACCAAAGAAGAGCTTATTAACTCCAACCCCAGAATTCACACAATGACAAGCTACATAACAGAAATATACTACCCTATATCTGCTTGATGTACATTGACATAGCATTACATAAAATTTTAAATTCCACAACACTTTTACCTAGTACTGTGAGGCATATATGTTTAGGTTTCAGTCATGTTTATCAGTGTAAAGAAATCAATTCGAACTATTTTCTTGTTAATCAAGTAAAGAAGTTCTAACATTTTTTAGTAATTTTTAAAAACTTAATTGAGTCAGTGGTCAGTTTTGTTCCAAAGCCAAAAAACATTCTCTGGTTATTTACACACTGTATTTTCCCTTTAGCAATTTCATTAATATTCAAACATTCTCGCACATAAATGGAACAACTCATATTTGCTATTTTGACATCATTAGCAGTTTAACAATTTAAATCTCACTGTAAATCTGTATTGACTCAGGTATTTGTGAAGAGAATGATTTTTGTTCCATCAAAATTAGGTTTTATGTTGTGGCTATGTAATACTATAAACAAATGTATAAAATATCATGATGAACTTACTTGTATCAATTATCAACTTTGTGCCTGTTCCAAAGATAATTTTGTAAACTCCACTTCCAGTAGTCACACAATATGATACTATACAACAAAATTCAACTGTCCCAAAAGTATTCACATGTTCTTTTGATAAATCGAAGCCTACACTTAGTTTGTATGTAAAGTATGTAAAGTAAGTTAATGGGGTTTTTTCTAGATGAACTAATTTCTAACAAAGTTTAGGTTTTCTTCAAACTTGACATTTTTTTGATAAAAATGTGTTTCTTTTCAAGAACAAGGTTGCTTATTGCACACAGATGGTGTTACACAAAGTATTATAAAACATTAAATGTATTAGGTCAGAAAAAAAAGTTATGGTTAACTTACTTGACTCAACTATCAACTGTGTGCTTGTGCCAAAGATGATCTTATTAAATCCACTAGTCTCACAATGTAATGCAACACAGCAAAAAGCTGCTGCCTCAATTGACAACGTTTGTGATATTTTCTCAGTGGGAAGATTACCAGCACACATATCAGAGTATTCCTTCTAAATGTACTGCATTTTTCCAAATATTTGTTGCTGATTTTGGTATCTTGATAGCATTATTATTTAAAAAAAGTAATTATTTTCATCCATTCTCTGTATATAATATATATATATATATATATATATATATATATATATATATATATATATATATATATATCATTTTCTTCACAGTATAAAACTTTTAATGTTGTTAAAAATCTCACAAAGAAAAAATCTTTATTTAACACTTGTTTCCAACAGTTAGATCAGTTCCAAGGCCAAAAATAGATTTTTATCGAGCACTCACACACTATCTGACCCTGAGCAATAACTACATATACTAAAATCAGGCTATATACAAATTAGATACCATACTTTGTTGTACATCTTCATGAGATAGTGTTTTACAGCATTTATAGCATTATTTCACATCATTTTAGAGGATCACTTTCATATATGTTAAAAGATGTTAAAGGCTGATATATATATCAGGGTATTTCTATGTTTATATTGTTAATTACATGAGCTAGATTTTTTTGCAATAACTCAATTTACAATTATGTATTGTTCAGTGTTTTGATATTATATCATAGTCATGTGTATTAGTTTTATGCCAAACTCAAGAAATGTGACCTTAGTGGCTATGCATTTGTTTGCTTTCCCCCTGACATTTATTGCATGCTTATTTATTGTTGTTTTTAAATTGTTAAAAATTCTAAACAAGACAGGTATATCACCACACTGCAACATGTAAATGTAGACATAAATATAAAATCTTTACCAAATACCACATGTTTTTGAATGTTTAAGGAACATAGGCCTAATATATTTATTTATACATTCATCTGAATATTAGTGAATAATATTGGTTCTAGTCACTAGGACTGATCAATGTGACTCATATAATGGAATAATAAGTTGTTCCAGTTAGTAACCAGTTAGTTCTGGTATTGATGTGCTTATTTTAATTCATCTGAATGTATATATTTATAAAGTATTTAATCATTGGTATTTTACCATTAACCTGCAATATTAATGGTACTAAATTAATAGTATAACACATCTCTTAGAAAATGACTCTAAACTGTACAGATATGGAAAATTTATATCCTAATTTTAAGAGAAATATTCTGTCTCATAAATTAAGTAAATAAAATTAATTTAAATGTCTACTTATCTTTAATGTTATATAAAGTTAAATATATATAATGAATACAATTATTGCATGTAAGTCAATAAACATATTAGGTAACAAAATATGATTAACTTACTTGTTTCAACTATCAACATTGTGCCCTTACCAAACAAGAGCTTGTTAACTCCAGCCCCAAAATTCACACAATGACAAGCTACATAACAAAAATATACTAAGATAAATAAATATTCATACCTCCTTGATGTACACTGACATAGCATGACATAAAATTTTAAATTCAACAATAATGGTTTATTACTGTGAAATTGAATACTGCAAGACTCCAAACTACATACATTTTCACGCTTCAGACATTTTTATCAGGGTCTGAACTATTTACTTGTAAAGCAGTTCTAACATTAATTGTATTTGTAGCAATACAATTAATTGTATTGTAATTTCCCCACAGCAGGACTAATAAAGAAATATCTTATTTTATACTTACTTGATTCAATGATGAGCTTTGTTCCAGAGCCAAAATATATTTTCTGGCTAGTCACACATTGTTTTTTCCCTTAGCAATAAGTTCATTACTTATGTCATCATCATTTCATTATGTTTACAAAATCATCAGTTTTTTATGTCATGGTACCTTGAAAGCATAGACTAATATATTTTAACATTTATATTTTGATGCATTATATATTTTTTTTTTCATTTTTAAAACATGATTTCTAGTGGAAACAAGGTTGTAATATGAGATATTGATGAGATAACTTGATAACAAGGAAAAATGTCTTACTTGTTTCAACAATCAGTTTTGTTCCAGTGCCAAAATAAATTCTCTGGGCTCCAGTGTTAGTCACACACTGTTTAACCCCTTAGCAATAATCCTTACTTGTAATGGAATAATCCAGACTGATAAATCTAATAACATTTCATACTCAAAAATGCCTGTTTCTTTATAATTATATTTGATATTGTGGATAGGCAATAATAAATTAGGAGTAACTTTCAATTAAATCTCACTGGAAATGTGTGAACAAAACCATTGCTTGAGTTAAAAACAATATTTGTTCTGCTATGAACTTGTATGTCATATTGCAACAGATATATAAGCAACATGTTACAAGTAACTTAACATGTTACTATTAAATTTGTGCCAGTGCCATGATAATCTTAACTCCACTTCCACAATTTGTATAATGTATAGTATGAAACTATGGTACAAAAATGTACTTTCTAACAGAGATACTACATTATTTACCAGATTGAAGCTTCAATAACTTTATTACACTTCTGTCAAAGCATTACTTTGAAATTTGCTTGTATTTTTCTTCTGATGCTTGATGCCTTTTTGTTAGAAAAACTAATATCTGTTTATCAGATATGAATAGCATTATTTTTATACTATATATATGTACAGTATATACAGTGTAGTGCTATTAGAACTGAACTCAGTTTACAACAAGAAATTAAACCTTACTTGTTTCAACAGTCAATTTGGTTCCAGAGCTGAAATAGATCTGGTTTCCACTAAGAGTCACACACTTTATCATCTCTGAGCAATAACTCTCAAAACTCACAAATTGTGTTAGATTGTGATATGTGTGGCTTTTTCATTTTTCATTTTCATTACTGTTTAAAATTTCTAATCCTTGTAAAATTGGTAAATTATATGATTGTATGAATTATATAAGTTGCTGGGTTACACAAAGTATGCTGTCATTTTACGACATATGTCAGAAACATTTATAGTAATTAAGCAACATATGATTAACTTACTTGTTTCAATTAATAATGTTGTGCGTGTGCCAAATATTATTTTAACTGCACTTCCACAATGTATACGACAAAAATCAGTTGTCCCAATGGACATTCAATCATTCTGATACAAGTTCATTACACATTTACATCTACATTTACTGGTCTTTTTTGGCACCACATTGACCATAGAATCATTATTATTGTATTTCATCTGACATACTGACAAACACTGTGAAAAGTCTTACTTGTTGCAACAGTCAGTTTAGTTCCAGAGCCAAAATAGATTTTCAGGTTTCCACTAGTAGTCACACACTGTGCTAACCTACAGCAATAACTCTACTCTACTCTACTCTAATTATCATTTTTAATTGTAAAGATATTCATATGTACTTTATTTTTATCCGATTAATATAACTGCCAAGGATTTGCATTATTATCTCCAGATAAGACATATCATTCATGGAAAGCATAATACATACAATAATATATACAATATTTGTTATACTGTGTTATATATCATATTGTCAGTATTGTATTGTATCAAAATATTCTCAGTTGTAAAAACCTTACTTACTTACATAGCCATGTGCCATATTGTTTTTCTATACACTAATGTGCTTCTTTCTATTTGTTAAATGTAGGCATATCACTGCATTGCAGACAAAGTGAATTTAAATTTAAATTTTAAAAATGACAACAATGTACTTTTACTTACTTGTGTTAACAACAACTTTTGTCCCTTTACCAAATATGAGCTTCTGTGTGTTAGTCACACAATGGTAAACACTTTATCAATTATCCTCCACAGTAGATTACCAGCATATTTGCACTAGATATTACAGATTAGTGTTATATATAATATGATCATAATCAATTATAATATTATATGTCAAAGTATTTATCTGCTTATTCTTTAATAGTATTATGTTCATTTTATTATGGGAGCAGCTGTAATAATTGCAATTTCCCTCTGGGATTAATAAAGTATTTCTGATTCTGATCATATATATTTAGATTATGATTATCTCTATCATCTCTATAATACAATATGATCTGGTATTGTTACATATTAAGAGATTTGGAGTTTATCAGTATCTGTATATCACAGGTGAGACACAAAAACATATGTATATCCAAAATACATTATTATATACAAAATACATTACTTCTAGTCAAAGTAAATAAATAAAAAATTCCCCCTCAATCAAGGCAATAGTAATAGTTGTTTTGTAATTTAAGAACTTGATGATTTTACACTTTAGCAAGTAATACATTAATATATTAATATAGTAAGTTATATATTATGCAATATACAATAGGTTAGTGACATCATTATGAGTGACTTACTTGTATCAATTACAAGCTTTGTGCCTGAGCCAAAGATCAACTTGTTTACTGCACTTCCAGTAGTCACACAAAGTAATGCTACACAACAAAAATCCCTTGTGGTGTTTTACAGGATTTTGCCAATTAGAATATTACAATTAGAATATTGCAAAACATTTTTTTATAAAAGCATTACTTCTAAGTTACTGTTTTCTTCTTGAAATTTTACTTGCGGATTTGTTGTGTGTAATATTAGTATTTTAGTGAGCACAGAAATAAGTACATTTCTTTAAGACAAAATAGAACGGTCAAACTATTCAACATTGTGAGCATGCACATGCAAAATTCTTACTTGTTTCAACATTTAGTGTAGTTCCAGAACCAAAAATGATTTTCCAGTTTCCAGTGCTAGTCACACACTGAACTGACCATGAGCAATAACTCTTAACCATTGAAATATTACAAATTGCATACATAAGTGTTTTTAATTTGCATTTTTTACCTATTTTCTTGGACCATGTTAGTAATTGTCATTGTCTTGTATATACAGTTTGGTTTGTACATAAATTATACCTTTATCATTATGTCTAATAATATTAAGTATTCAAACTTTTCCAAGTGTGAATAAGATCTGTATTGTAAAAACTCTACCTGATATTATTGTAAGCTTTGTTCCTTTCCCAAATATAATTTTTTGCAGACCACCAGTCACACACTGTTTTACAGTAGACCAAAAGGTAGAGCCAATGAAGCAAGCAAATACCACTTACTGACAGAAAAATAAACCAAAGACATCTGTGTATTTGATTGTTTCTTAAGCATTACTTCTGATCAGAACTTTAAACAACTAAACTGGCACACAAAGACAAAGCCTTATTATGTTTAGCCCATCATTGTTATTTCCAAAGAACATATTAATATTTTCAGTTCAATTCAAAACAATAGGTAATTAGTCTCTGATATCAATCTATAGATTATAAAATCAATTTGTTCAAATGAATTAAAACTTTGCATATCACATATTGTATCCGCATTTTTTGCAAATATGTCTCCTAATATACATAATACTTACGTGTCTCGACTATCAACTTAATTCCTGTGCCAAAGATAAGCTTGGTGACACCCGCAGCATTCACACATTCAGAGACTATTCAACAAAAACCTTTTTATCTTGTACCTAGGTGTAATTTTTTAATTGGGTTGGTCAATGTATTAATGAATACATATCATGGATTAAATGTATTACATTTTTATAAATTGGTGTGAAAAAGCTACTAAAATACTATTGTCAATTCAATATACAATAAAAATACAATAAAAGCTTTCTTCATTTCTAATACAGTGCCCAAGTTAGCTATTCAGGCAGCAAGCATTATTGATTTCTCAGGATTCTGTTTCTGTTTGCTATTTTAAGCATAGCATTAAATTTACAGCATTGCAATTATATGTTAGCTTATGAGTGCATGAAAGCTAATTCACAGTTGAATGTAGTGTAACTTAATATGGCCTTCTTTCTGCAATGTGAAAATCAATTTGAGATCACTTTATTTATATTATCCATTCACTACTACCTTTAACTAACTACTATAACTGTGCTATTTCCTTTCATTTAAAAATTAAAGGAATTATACTAAAAACTAAATTATAGTGATATAATTTACAATTTACTGTATTGTAAAATAATATAAATAATATGAACTAAATAATATAAAGAAATTATATAAAATTATATACACTAATGAAGCAGCCAAAAGAACAAAAACAAAATGAATAACTAAGAATCTTATATTTTCCATAATTGTTAAAGAACATGTACCTGACTCAATTATCAATTTAGTTCCAGAGCCAAAATACATTCTCACAGCAGTATTAGTAACACATTGTTATCCTTCTAAGTAATATATTTTAGTTGTATGAGTAATGCACACTGAAATAGCTAATTACATTTCATTACTATTCAACATTTTTATTACTGCTGTAACATTGTGTTGCCACCAACCTTTAATCAGTTTGATCAAAAGTCTAAATTAATGCATCAAAATATAATGTAATAATGTCTGTTAAAATTAAATTATATTGTTGGCAAGCATATTTGAGACATAAAAGTCTTACTTACTTGAACCAAATTACTTTTGTTCCTTTACCAAATATAACCTTCTCTGTGGTAATAACACAGTGATTTTATTGTTTACTTGTTTTTATGATAAAAAATAAACTATACTGAATTAGATTATATTTTATATATATCTTAATAAATCAAAAAAAGATTAATATGATATATAATATGATATATTTCTACTTACGTGTGTTGATAACAACGTTTATTCCTTTATCAAATATGAGCTTATCTGTGTTAGTCTCACATTGTTAAATGCTTTAGCAATAATCCTCTAAACTGTATTACCAGCTATTAAAAAATTATACATTAATAGCCATCATGTTGTCATTTTTTTATCTTAAAGATATTATATATCAAATAAAAGTGTTAAATAACACTATTAATTAAGTGTTAAATAAAATGAAGACTGTCTAAAATTTATGTAGTTTCATTCAGAACACATTATTTTTCTCATGATAGGCAGAGTTTACATGTATAGTAAAAAATAAAAAAATAAATACAGCAAAATTAAAATTACCTGACTCTATGGTGACTTTTGTTCCTTTTGCAAATATTAACTTTCTTCCTGAATCAGTCACACACAGCTTTATAGCCACACAAAAATTCTGAATGTTCTGGTGTAAATGAAAATGATTACTTATTTTGATACCTTCTTAGAAAGAAAATCTTAATAGTTCTAAGAATTCTCTTTTTTGTCACATTTAGTGAATTTTTATTTAAGTCTGGCATAATTATCATTTTATAAAGTCAAATGCTGACTGGAAGAGAACACAACATATCATGTACTTAAGTTCAAAACACATTTTACAACATAAGTAAACATGACAGGAAAAAGAAAGATGACTTACTTGTTTCAACTATCAACTTTATGCCTGTGCCAAAGATGACCATATTAACTCTAGTTCCAGAAGTCACACATTGAAACGTGTTAAACAAAAATCTACTTTCTCAACAAACAACTCATTATTTTGTCATTTTGGAAGTTTATGAGCACACTTTTTTTTCACACCATTACCTCAAATATTACTTTTATTTTATATATTTTTTGTTATGTGTAATAATATTGATTATCACATAGAATAATGGATGTATATTACTACAAAGTTTTCTGATAAAAGACTAATACTGAGGTGCTGTTGCTTTTGGTGCTGTTGTATTTCTGATATAATATTTAGCATTTTATTAGTGGTGTCTTCTTTCAATTCAATTCATGAATTCACTTAATTTTATGAGAACTCAATAATCCACAGTATGTTCATTCTTATTTGAGAAAAAAATCTTACTTGTTTCAACAGTCAGTTTAGTTCCAGACCCAAAATAGATTTTTTGGTTTCCACCAGCATTCACACATTGTACTATCCTGAATCAATAACTCTGTACTCTTAAGGAGAACTTTAAATGAATATGATTTTTAACATTTCACTCATTTTTTATTAGCCTGTAAATTCCCCTTTTGCATGTGATGTCAATCAGTTTGTACTGTATAAAGACTACATACTTTTATCTAAAAGCTAATACATGCATTTAATTAAGACATTGTATATGTTGATTGAAGATGCAAGGTGTTTGTATCACAGTCATAATTTATGTTTGTCAAACTATAATTTTTTTTGCCTGATCTGAAGATGACTGAGACCAAGCAACAAAGATCTTTAGTGATCATTTAGTACATTGTTTTTTAGTGCTGTGGTTTTTTTTTTTTTGGCTGATTTATAAGTTGTCACATAACTAAATACGTTGTACAGTCAGACATTGTATTGTATTTTATTTTACTTCCCTTAGAGACAACTTTACCTATACAAAATGTTGTTTCCTCAAGTCAAACTATTTAAACTAGGCTTATACTGTTTGTATAAATGATCACTTACTTGATTCAATGATGAGTTTTGTTCCAGAGCCAAAATAGATTTTAGCAACACCTGTGTTAGTCACACACCATTGTACATCCAAGCAATAAGCTTTTTTGTCTCATTGTAGACTAATTTAAACATCTAATTAGCAAATAACTGTATTAATATGCTGAATAGTTGCTATTATTTTTATCATTTGTTTCAGGAGCAAATGTTATTTAATGAATCCTTCATGAATATATGAACTTCAGATTAGAAATGTTTGTTAATAGTTATACTTTTAAAAGCATATGAAGCTTATTTTAGCTTTAATTTATTTTTTAAAATAATTCTACACAATATGAAATAACATTTACAATTGTGAAATAACATTTTTGTATATGAATCAGTAGGTCTGTTTGATATCTCTTTGTCTATAGTTCACTTACTTGTGTCAATGATCAGTTTAGTTCCAGAGCCAAAATAGATTTTCTGGACACCAGTGCCAGTCACACAGTGCTCTGTCTCTGTGTAATAACTATACACTTGTTTATTAGTATTAATTAGCTTTTATTTATGCATGATTTATTTTTAGATGTTGATGCTAGTGGATAGTAGGCAGTCAGTCAATTTGTTCCTGTAAAGTTTTGTTTGACCGCAATGTTAATTTTAATAACATGCCAGTGGAGTACACATTATTATTGGTTGAATAATTGTACCTTTATAAATTCTGACAAAACGTCTGAGTTTACATTCAAAATTGTATGGTTCATTTAAAAGCATAAACATATTTTGTGTGGAATCATTGTCTTTAGATTTTTTCATTACATGTTAAAGGTGAGAGTTCAGTATGAAAGGAAATTGCGTTGTAGATATTACAATATTAATAATTAATCTACTATACAATGCTGAAGTTCATTTTTGTGTTCAGTGTTTCAGGCAATAATTAATACAGTTAACTTACTTGCTTCAATGATCAACTTTGTACCTGTGCCAAAGGTCATCTTAACTCCATCAGTCACACAATGTGAAACCACACTGCAAAAAACTGCCTCATCTTTCACTGTTTACACACTGATTAAACCACATATAAAATATTCATTCATAATACTAATAGAATTTAAGACATACTCTTTGGTCAGGGTAAACTGATCATTTGATGTTGTTCTGTTATATATACTATGCAAATGTACAAAAAGAAGAATATATATATATTGTTGGTTGTGTATTGGTCATGACAGTATTGTATTGTATTGTATGTTAATAACTTATAAATCTTCAGAATATTTAGTCATTTATTTAGTCATTAGTGAATGTGTATTGTTCTAAAATGCTTATTTGTTTCAACAATCACTTTGGTTCCCGACCCAGTTCAATTAATTCAAATGGTGGTAGTCACACACTGAATTGACTGAACTGAACTTAGACTATCTTACAAATTCATTTTGTTACAATATAAGAAATATAACATTTAATTTTCACCTTGGGGCAAATTGAATGGACATATAAAGTTAACATATTTCCATGTGGATATTACACATTTTAATGAAAATTAGGTAGGTTTCAAACATATATATCAAGTAATATGTCAAGTATTTTTACATCTAGAAATTACATTTTAATATGGCATTTGGACAAAAAAATAGATATACTAGAAAATGGAACCCTACCTGCTGTTACTGTGAGCTTCATTCCTTTCCCAAAGATTATTTTCTGTCCAGAGTTAGTCACACATAGTTATATAGCCCCACAAAAACAGGCTTACTATTAACATGTATCCTAAGTATTAATGGTGTACCATTGTTTATTATTTGCATAACAAAAATATTATAGACCAATGATAGTGATAATCCCATATTAGAATTTCTTTTATTGAGTCTCACAAAAAGGATCTTGAGTTTTTGAGTTCTAAATAAACACTACACTACACAGACATTACACGTATATTAAACCATTTATATATTTGTGTGACTGCTTATTATTAAATATTACAAGTGAACATTTAATAAGGATGGGGAAAAAAGCATATTTAGAAGCACATTTTGAAGTACAATGTTGATGAATTAAACAGTATACTTTACTTACTTGTGTCGACTATCAGCTTTGTGCCTGTGCCATATATAAGCTTATACAATCCACTTCCACCAGTCACACAATGTGAGACCATGCAGCAAAAAAGCTTTGCTCTACATGAAAAATAAACTACTATTACATGATTCTATACATGTAGGGAAAGTTTAATATAGTTTTATTTAGTTTAAGTATATTTTTGTAATAATATTATATTATATTTTGTCCTGAACAAAGGTTTGCATCTTTTACAATTTTGTATCTATTATCTTATTTTCCAAAGATGTGATAAGTAAGCATTATAGTAAAAACATTTATTTTGTGTTAAGACATTGTGTCCATTTCTTTTTAATTATATGTTAATAGTGGAAGTGTGTAAACAGTTTGGTGTACGTACTTATCACAGTAATGGATGTGCCAAAGCTAACCTTAGACTAGGGGTGTCAAACCATATCTGTAATGAGTTGATGTAGCTGAAGGTTTTAATTCTAAACAACCAGTAGCAGCACCTGATACCACTTGCTTAATCAATTAGCCAGTCTACACAACTGCTTCCATTTGACTAGAATGAAAACCAGCAGCCACATCAGCCTGTTTGGTTTGGTTTGAAACAACAATTCTTTTAGTCCTATTAAAACTATTAGTCTTATTAGTCCTATGTGTAAAAACTAATAAAATAAATACAAAATCTGGAAGAGAGAGTGGATATTTTTGTCTGTTATATAATAAGTGAAATGTTAGCTAGTTGTACGATAAATAAATAAAATTCAGGTAAATCAATTTCGCCTGTATATACACACAGTTAATAGCTATCATTGATTTTTATTTGTAATATTAAATATTTCTTCAGATACTTACTTTGTGAAACAGTCAGTTTGGTTCCAGAGCCAAAATAAATTTTATAATTCCCAGTGCTAGTCACACACTGTCCTGCCCCTGAGCAATAACCATTACAGCAACCATTACAGAATTTTTGTACTAAATATAAATATCACATTATCCAAAATCAGTATCCAATATATCCCAGTATCCAGTATCCATGATTTCTTACCAATTTTTTCTGATTGTAATTCATGATATTCAATTTTACTTACTTAAGTTGAGATTAGGTTGTATGTGTCAGACACAATGTTTACCCACAAAAGCACTCAAAACCAAGCTAAATTAATTCTAGATTTTTTTTCATATGAATATTATAAAGGTACTAGTATGCAAGGGTATAATATCCTACCTGAGTGTATTATAACCTTTTTATAACCTCTTCCAAATTTAAGTTTAAAATTTCAACTCCCAGTTACACAGCATTCTAGCTTAACAACAACATGCTGACAGTTGATTTATAAGCACATTGTGCTCCTACAAGTTTGTAAGGTATATCACAGGTGTGATATAATGATTGTATAATAATAATGCTTTAAGACCTCTATCCAGGTACTGCACTTATTCTGGTTGATTGTGAACAAGATAAACTGATAAGACAAAATATTATATTCAGATAGCTGATATCTATAATGTTTTGCTAGTTTATGTAATTTTACATATTTTATGGTTTTGAACCCATAGGAAGCACTTGGAACTACATTACATGAAAGACAAGTATGTAATTTGTCTGCTTTAAGATTTGTTAACTCCTGACCAACCTTTGACCAACATTTGATTCACATTTTAAAATTTAAATATATTTCAGCATTGATTCAATGATGAACAAATGAATGCCAGCTGAGTAACAATACTATTCTATATATACTATACAGTATAATACTGTATATGCAATAATATCGTCATGTTACCTTAGCAAAAAATGGAAAACTAATTAGAATTAACACATGGAGAATAGTATATTATACTCACTAGAATTAATGATTAATCTTGTGCCTGATCCAAAAATCAACTTTCCATAGTCAACCCCACTATTCACACTGTATAGAAGTCCATAACACTAACTCATTGAGCGAAACAGGTGTATAATAAGAAGAGAAATCTCTAAAATTGAGAGAAATCTCCCAAAGTGAAGGATCATTTTCAAAGTCCAATTCCATTGGAAGAACTAGGAATTCCAGTGTACGAAAGCAGAGAACACATTCCCATTTGCATCATATATTATGTAATTTATAGTCATCAATTTGAAAATGTTCTTACTTGACTGAACCAGCAGCTTTGTGCCTTTGGCAAGCATTAGTTTCCCTCCATAGTTGTTAGACACACACTGTTATATGGAATAACATTTTTACTACAGCCTTCCGAGACCTGCGATAACGTCCGTTTTACCTCTCTAACTTGAATATTAAGGTAATATACAATATACATTTGAGAAAGCTAGTGCCTATTGTTTATTGTATCTTTAACCAAGGAGGTAAGTTATGTTTTGAATGGACTTTGGATAATAAACAGAATAGAATAACTTGCCTAATTCCACTGTGAGTTGTGTTCCAGCACCAAAGATCATTTTGTTTGCTCCACCATACACACAGACTAACAGGCTATATCATATACCTCATGCATACATGGATATGCAAGATTTCAAAAATATATGCAAGAATATCACCTAGCATTACAGAAATGTTTACGTGTGTTTATGTATGCATGTATGTTTATGTATATATGTCATATGTATATGTCTATATATATATATATATATATATATATATATATATATATATTATAACTTTTTAGTGATATAAGTGATATTTCTTATGCAAAAATATATTATTTCAAGTTTCCATATTATTCTAACTGAACTATTTAATAAAGAATAAAATCACAGTTATGTGTTTCTACAATAAGTCTTATGGTAGCATCATTCACACAGTTACTAAAGTCAATTAATAATTAAATAAAAATATACTTGCATATCATTATTAGAACAAAATCACAAAAGAAAAAGAAAAGAAATACAAAAAATTTTTGCAATGACAAAATATTTTTGTCAACGTCAGGCTAACAAATGTTTACAGTCTATTAAGAATTATGAATAAGGTTATGAATTAACTATTATTTCAACTCTAGGTTATAAAATATTTAATTCCTATTAAGCTGTGAATCACTTACTTGGGCTTATGGTAAGTTTTATTCCTTGACCAAAGATTTGTTTATAGCCAGATCCCTCCACACAGTAAAATGTGCCAGTTCAATAACTTTCCTTATAAAAATCTGATCTTTATCTCACCATTTAAACAGGGCAAAGATATGGATTCAGTGTTTATACAGAACTCTAAACATCAATAACCAAATAATCAAACATCTCCATATTTGAATAACTCAGAGCATTCTGCCAAGAAGGAAAATATATCCTACCTGAATTTACTGTAAGTTTTGTGTCTTTTCCAAATATTAGTTTAAATCCTCCTCCACTAGTAGTCACACAGTTTTATAATACTTGACAAATACATGCTTGTTGTCTGCCCTCAACCAGGCTTCAGAAATCACTTGTTTTGTATGTTTTTGTTTATATAGTTATCAAGTGTAAATCATTACATAGGTTATGTTTGTAATAATTGTTATTGATCTGCACAAGAAAATACCTTTTATATTTCATTATTCTTTTATGTTATAAATGCTAAAATCACACTTACTTGTTTCTACAGTAAATCTTGTGCCTTTCCCAAATATAATCTTTGTGCCAACATCATTCACACAGTAATTATAGGCCGTTCACAAATCTCATTGTGATGTGAAAAATAGACTTCACTCTTGCCATTGGAACATAGATGTGGAATACATTATTAGATCGACATACTGTAGATTTAATATTTATATATATTAGAAGTAAATAAAGTTTCAAGTTTGAATTAAGACCAGGTTTCAAAAACATTACATTTTCAGTTGTTGATATTGATTGTTTTGCAGAATTTTACCCCATATCTAAAAAAATCATACAATTCTAATAATAAAACCCTTTCCCCAACCAGAACTAAACTTTACACTAGCTACCCAAAAAAACAACACTAGAAATATTGCAATTGATTTGTGATTCAATTAACATTATACTCACTACGGTTAATTAGTAGCTTTGTACCAGATCCAAAGATCAACTTTCCATATCCCTGATTCACACACTGTGAAACTGCATAACATTAACTATATTTCCATACTGCTTTAAAATATTGGCTCATTATATTACTAAAACCATGCAGTCATATATTTGGCAACAGAGTACAATCAGTTAAGCAGTTTTATTCATGTGAACATTGGAAATCATGTCACTATTTAGAAAAAAAAATGTTCTTACTTGACTGAACCAGCAACTTTATGCCTTTCCCAAATATCAGTTTATCCCCATAGCCAGCAGACACACACTGTTACACTTACTAACATTATTTACTGCAGTCTTTTGAGGCCTTCTGTTGTGCCTATTTGTTCTATCTGTTTTCTTAAAACACAGTACTTAAATCTCATCAGTCACTCTTGCTATTTGAACATAGATGTGGAATACATTACAAGAATTTTGGAATAGAAACTGATGTATTATTATCCAATGAATATCATCCTTTTCTTGCTACATGTTTCATATGAAGCTCGGGTTTCAACCCTGATATTGATATTTCTAATTACATTACAAATTACACTTCAGTTCATATTAATTTCAATTACTTACTTGAGGATACAGTTAGCTTTGTTCCTTGACCAAATATCAGTTTATTTGCACCTCCAGCATCCACACAGTAAAATGTGCTAGTTCAATAACTTGCATCTGATTAAGCAAACACTAAGTATTTAGAGCTCTGTATCAAATTGTATGTGATTCCACACATTAAGTAATTGTAAAATTATTCAAAGTATGAATTGAAGTGAATTGGCTAAGTTTTGTGCCTTTCCCAAAAATTAGTTTAATACCTCCCCTACTTCCAATTACACAGTTTTATTTGGCTTGACAAAAAAAATTACTTTTCAAAAAGAATCACTTGTTATGTTAATACACTTGTCCTGTAATATACAATAATCATGTACACAATAGTACAAATTAGAAACTAAATGGCACTTGATGGTTTAACCACTATTCTATTGATTTGATGTATTATTTACTGAAGATTATGGAAGCAAACAATAACTGTGTTTACATACAATTATGTGGCTTTACAAATATTACTTCATGTTCTCCTCTGCCTATGATGTTGTATGAAACGAAAGAATGCCGATGGGTTCTGAATGATGGGCTGAGCTTGGGTAATTACACCATAACTAAGAAAGCTGTCGAACATAAGAATGAAGTTAAAGTAGAATTTAGATGTCCTTACATTCAATAACTCTTATTATAACTCTTACTATAAATAGATAGTTTTTCTATATTATTTAGCATTGGATAACTAACAGGAATTCTCTAAAATGAACTGTAATTCTTAACTTTTAATAAAAATCTTATGCTTATACAATTTCAAGCTGCATTGTTACTGTTGTTATGGTTAAATAAAATGACAACAACAACTAATTGTGATTCAACTCAAAACTTTTTAAAAGTGTATATGCAATGGGGCAATTGAAATATATTTAAATTATATATGAATATAATTTAACATCATTTGTGAGATATTATATATGTATTAATTATCAAATATTTTAATGTGAGCAACAAATATGCATTATTGAAGTATGAAATATTCTGGAGTTTATATTTTATTAACCTTGATGTACATTTAAGATAAATTTGCATCTAAAGACCAACTTCAGTTAACCCCAATCTTTTAAGCGATGTTGTAACATAACTATTTAATAAAATCAAAAATCACACTTACGTGCTTCTACCGTAAGTCTTGTGGCTCTCCCAAACAGAATTTTTGTGGCATCATTCACACAGTTACTAAAGCCCATTCACTAACCTCAATGTCACTCAAAAATATTCAACCTAAAAAAATTTCACTTTTAGTTAAGTTTAAGTTTGTTCAACTGAAATTAACATTGAATGAACCATTATTTGATTGCAGTTTTATTTGAGATGGATAAATCAAGTTATATTGCATATTACCACATGATGTAATTTTTGTTAGTTTACATTTTTCAGTGCGTAGTCTGATATATTTTATTAAATCATTATATTTATTGGTATAGCACTTTTAACAACTGATGTCTGGTGTATTACGCAGGTACAGTGAAATAATGTAGTAAACTAGTCCAGGGCAGGGTTGGAAACTAGTCCTGGACCAGTAGCCAGATATCATTGCAATTTTATTTCCACTGGGCTTTTATAGGAATGATAAATTATAGAATTAAACATAGGCATGCATATCTATGTACAGTTCTCAAAAGGAGCATGGAATGCCAAGTTATATTGCCATTAAATCATAATGACATTAATGTTGGTTATTACTTACTTGAAATTATGGTAAGCATTGTTCCTTGACCAAAGATCAGTTTAGTTCCAACACCAAAATTCACACAATAATATGTATCAGTTCAATAACCTCTCTGATGAGTAACTGCATTAAACCACTTTAAAACCAAAAGCAATATCCCTGTGTCTTATTTACTGTGGCATTGAAGCTAAAACCAGTTAGTATTCTGGACTGTAAATGAAAAGAAATTAATAGAAATAATCCAAATATTAATTAATATTCTACAGCACTTCAACTGACAGTTTTATTTGGCTTATCAAATACAATGATTCACTTGTTATATTATCTGTAATTTATAATTTGTTCCTGTTTTAACTTTTTTTTTATTATTTTTTTTAATTTATTTTATTTCTGTGAAGCTGCTCTGTGACAACTTCAGTTGTGAAGAGCACTATAAAAATAAATTTTGATTTGATTTTATTTGATTTGATATTAAAACTTTGTAACTTTTTAAAGGTTATATACAGTAATAATGTACATCACATAGAATTAAATACATTTTGTAATGGCTTTTTGTAAATTAGATTTCAAAAAGTCATCTCAGTTGTGTTATTCTAAATATTATAATTGTATACTTGAGTTAACAAATTACAGTAATTCTTTGGTCATTTCTGTTGTTCAATGAGTTTCCTTATGAAAATTTGATTTTACTGGTTAAACAGGGGAAATGTATGTATTCAGTGTTTAAAGAGAACTCTAAACAATCACCAAATAATTAAACACCTATATATATTTAAATACATGGGAACATTCAGTCTACCAAAAAGGAAAATTATGTCCTACCTGAATGTACAGTAAGTTTAGTTCCTTTCCCAAATATTAGTTTATATCCTCCTGCACCAGTAGTCACACAGTTTTATAACACTTGACAAATACATGCTTGTTGTCAGCCCTTAATCACGCTGCAGAGTTTTGTTAATAGTTAGTTATCAAGTTTTTTGTTAAATAATAGTAAATCATTAGATGTGCTATGTATATACTAATCATTATTGACCTGCATAAGAAAGTACTTTTTATATTTAATTTATCTTATTAATTATTGTATATATGTTAAAATCGCACTTACTTGCT
This sequence comes from Acestrorhynchus altus, assembly GCA_034509495.1. NCBI lineage: Eukaryota > Metazoa > Chordata > Actinopteri > Characiformes > Acestrorhynchidae > Acestrorhynchus > Acestrorhynchus altus. The sequence continues at coordinate 9,657,312 of CM067524.1, read as the reverse complement.
TCTATAGTAACTCTTGAGCCTTTCCCAAATGTAAACTTTGTGCCACCATCATTCACACAGTTATTATAGGCCATTCACAAACTTCACTGTGATGAGATAGAAACTTCACATGGCATTTGAACATAGAAATATATTACTAGATTTTTGTAATTGAAACTGATGTATTATAATCCAATGAATATCAGCCTTCTCTTGCTACTCTATGAAGATTGGAAAGCTTAGTTCTCAATGTTAGTAATTACATATTTTATCTGAATTTACTGTAAGTTTTGTACGTATTCCAAATATTATTTTATATCCAACAGCACTATTGCAGTTACACAGTTTGATTTGACTTGACAACTACACTACTGTTCAAATATTTGGACTGACTTGTTATATAAATTATTTGATATTCAGTAATACTGTACATACTGTAGATTTAATATTTAATATATATTAGAAGTAATTAAAGATTCAAGTTTGAATTAAGACCAAGTTTCAAAAACATTAAATTTTCAGTTGTTGATGTTGATTGTTTTGCAGAATTTTACCCCATATCAAAAAATATCATACAATTTTAATAATAAAACCCTTTCCCCAATCAAAACTAAACTTTACACTAGCTACCCAAAAAATCAACACTAGAAATATTGAATTTGTGATTCAATTAACATTATACTCACTACGGTTAATTAGTAGCTTTGTACCAGATCCAAAGATCAACTTTCCATATCCCTGATTCACACTCTGTGAAACTGCATAACACTAACTATATTTCCATACAGCTTTAAAATATTGGCTCATTATATTTTACTAAAACCATGCAGTCATATATTTGGCAACAAACTACAATCAGTTAAGCAGTCATGTGAACTTCATGTGAACATTGGAAATAATGTCAATATTTAGAAAAAATTTTCTTACTTGACTGAACCAGGAACTTTATGCCTTTCCCAAATATCAGTTTATCCCCATAGCCAGCAGACACACACTGTTACACTTACTAACATTATTTACTGCAGTCTTTTGAGGCCTTCTGTTGTGCCTATTTGTTCTATCTGTGTTTTCTTAAAACACAGTACTTAAATCTCTTCAATCACACTATACTGAACCAAACAAGTACTGAAGGTTTAGAATCCCCTGATATATCAATAATCAATATTTTATAACATATTTTGGGGTACTTTTATTGATTATAAAATTCAGATTATGATAAAAAGGTGCCCATTTTTAAATGAAAGTAACAATATGTTTCTAATGACTTCCTATTTGCACCACAAAAATACTTCTAGTACAAAAGTACTTTTAGATATCATCAGTACTTCTACAACACTAGACAACTACATGTTTTATTACAAGAAGGGCATAAATATGTCTGGTTAACTTAATTTAATGCAGTAAAGTGTTAAATAATAAAAAATACTAATATTTTTGGTAATATGTTGTTAAATATGCCAGTTTGGTACTTGTTGATAAGTCACAAATATCATGATAATATCATGTATTATGATATTATATGCCACCTCTATTTAGATTAACCAAGCATGTATCAAATATGTAAAATTGCTTGCCTGATTCCACTATGAGTTGTGTTCCTGCACCAAAGTAAACCTTGTCGTTTCCAGTATACACACACACTTACAGTCTATAACAAATACACTGTTCTCTTCAGAAGTATTCAGATGTGTTTCGAATCTTCACTTTTTGAATTTACAATGAATTTTCAAAACCAAAACTTAATGTACCAAATTATTTAGCACATTTATTGCTTACTAAGTTTTATCAATATCTTCCATATTCATTTTACAAAATTTCAAACAGTAGCCTATACTTGTTAGTTAATTGCATAATTTTATTATTATATGAGTGAAGTTCTCAACTCTAACAGTTTGTAATCTTTTAAGCACTATTCAAGCATTATTCATTATCAAAATTGCACTTATTTGTTTCTATAGCAAACTATAATTAATGACTAAAAACATAATTCTGTATCTCTATGGCATTCTAAACTCTAAATTGCTCTATATGGTTGGTTTTACTTACTTGTAGTTATGATAAGCTTTGATCCTTGACCAAACACCAGCTTATTTCCAGAACCATCCACACAGTAAAATGTGTTAGTTCAGTAACATCCTCAGTAAGTTATACTTTATAATCTCAACAAGCTTCTCATATCATGTTCACTTTGGGTCTTAAACTGAGCAAAACTATTTATCAATTATAAACACTTGTTAATTAAAAATAAAGATTCATGGTATTCAGTACTCAGTGCTAATTACAAGCACACTCAAAACATCAACACAAAATATGTTACACGTCCTACCTGAATTTATTGTGACTTTAATCCCTTGTCCAAATATTAGTTTATATGATGCTCCACCACTCAGCATCACACAGTTTTATATGGCTCATCAAATACATGAGCATTCAGAAGTTTGGTATTACTAATACAATAATACAATAATAATGTATGGACCAAAGAGAGCCACAAGATTTTTCTGCTGCCACTCATACCTGTATTTACTCTGTAAATGATCATACTATATTTTATTACAAATTCTACAAATATTTACTTATTTTTAAACAAAGTAATGTTTATATCAAGTACTTTAGGTTTCGAGGAAAGGAATGTAAATAAACAATAGCAAATTTTGAGCAACCACACATAATTTGAATGAACAGATTAAATAAGTTCAGTAATATTATAATATTATTTAAATATTATTAATAATATTCAGTATTGATTTGTTTAGAAATGTGAGTTTTAGGAAAGGAAATTTAACTAAACACTAGAGAATTACTAGCAAAATTGATTCTAAATATCAGAATTTATGAACTTTTTGATTTCAAAAACTGATGCTTTGTTCAAATTCTATTTACAAAAATAGAACATCTTACTTAAGCCACTCTAATCTATATATTTATGCTGAAAATATCAGGTAAATAAAAAAACTTTGGAAAATGTCTAGCAATATTATGATATAATTTGTTGATTTTCTCTTTGAAATAAATTCCATGATTTACAGTATATAAATAAAACAATAAAATATGTTGAGAAAATGTTGAGACTAATTTGTGTAAAACAAAAATATTATACTTACTGGAATTGACTGTTAATTTTGTACCTAAACCAAAAATTAACTTTCCATATCCACTTCCATCATTCACACACTGTGAAACTGTTTAACACAAACTCTACACTGAAGGTAAAATAACTTAGAAAATAAATATGTTTACCTATTTTTGAAAATAACTAGCTTTATTTATTGTAGGTTCATCTAACAAACACTTTTGCCTCACTATTAAATTCAAACTATTCAAACTGTTTACCACATAGAAGTACAATGAAATGTATGCTGGGTTCACACATAATAATATCTCCAATATCGTTTAAGATTCTGTGCAATTTTCAACGGAAAATTTCTATTCTATAGATTTATGCTGATTTTTTTTTCTTTAATCAGGTAAATAAAGGAATTTTGGCAAATGTCTAGCAATATTGTGATATAATGTTTTGATTTTCTCAGAAAACATGTGATATCTTTAAAATAAATTCAATTATTTGCAGTATATAAATAAAACAATAAAACACTCAAAATATTGAGACTAATTTGTTTAAAACAAAACATTATACTTACTGGAATTGACTGTTAATTTTGTACCGATACCAAAAATTAACTTTCTATTTCCACTTCCATCATTCACACACTGTGAAACTGTTAAACACAAACTCTACACTGAAGGTAAAATTACTTATAAAATCAATATCTTTAGCTATTTTTTGAAAATAACTAGCTTTAATTATTATAGGTTCATCTAACAAACACTTTTGCCTCACTATTAAATTCAAACTATTCAAACTGTTTACCACATAGTAGTACAATTAAATTTATGCTAGGTTCACACATAATAATATCTCCAATATCGTTTAAGATTCTGTGCAATATTCAATGGAAAATTTCTATTCTATAGATTTATGCTGATTTTTTTTTTTTTCTTTAATCAGGTAAATAAAGGAATTTTGGCAATATTATGATATAATTTCTTGATTTTCTCAGAAAACATGTAATATCTTTGAAATAAATTCAGTAATTTACAGTATATAAATAAAACAATACAATTTGTGTAAAACAGAACATTATACTCACTGGAATTGACTGTTAATTTTGTGCCTAAACCAAAAATTAACTTTCTATATCCACTTCCATCATTCACACACTGTGAAACTGTTTAACACAAACTCTACACTGAAGGTAAAATAACTTAAATAAAAAAAATAAATATAGGCTAAATAAATATCTTTGGCTATTTTTGAAAATAACTAGCTTTATTTATTGTAGGTTCTCTAACACTTTTGCCTCACCATTAAATTGAAACTAGTCAAACAGTTTACCACATAGAAGTACAATGAAATTTATGTTGGGTTCACACATAATAATATCTCCAATATTGTTTAAGATTCTATGCAATATTCAATGGAAAAATGTCTTACTTGACTGAATCAGAAGCTTTGTGCCCTTTCCAAATATTAGCCTGTCTGTTAGGCCAGTAGACACACAATGATATGCTGCATAACACTTTCACTACAGCATGTAGATGTCTGCTGTAATGTTTTTAACAGTAATGTTCAAATAATAAATACATTCATATTTCATATATTTTGTATTTGTTACACATACCTAGTACAATAAAATGATTACAATAAAGCTTTTTCACAAACCTCACTATGACCACAATAATTTATTCATTTTTTTTTCATTCTACTGTTGTATATATTGATGGATTTCTATGAATATTGTAGCATTTTTAAACCCTAAAATCATATTAAATGTCATTAATGTTACTGATCACTTACTTGTACTTATGAATAGTTTTGTTCCTTGAGCAAAGATAAGTTTATTTCCAGCACCAACATTCACACACTAAAACATGCCAGTTCAATAACTTTCCTCTGAGGTTTAAGGACATGTTTATCCATCTCAATTCCTAAAGAAATGTACTTTAATTGTTTAAACTGAATTTTTTTTTTTACTTAACATACAAAACTGTAAATTTGAATGCCAATACTGTATTCAGGCCATGCAATAATTACAAGAACAAATTAATTGAGTTCCCCTGAACATTTATGCTGTAAATTGTACAGTATTAATACATTTAATTACAAATTCTTTAATTCTACCTCTGTGAAGAGTTACTGGTAGCCTACCTTAGTTTACTATTTTACTATTTACTGAATTGTGTTCCTTTTTCAGAAATGTGTTGTCTCTGTTGACCCCGTCCCTATCACACATCATCACCTATCATCACTTGTTTGTATTTAAAATTACATATCAAAAATAAAAAAATATAATAAAAAACAACAATATTAGGATATCTACACTTATATATATGGTGCAATGAAGAGAATTTGGGAATTGATTGTGTTCTGGTGTCACTAGCTGACAATATCACTAATTTCTTGTTACTATTTACTGCATGTTGTGTTGATTATGTTAACAGTGCCAAACCAAAAATATATGTTTTTAAATGGCCAAAAATGTACCACATTCAATAGAATCACTTGCCTGATTCCACTACAAGTCATCTCCTTACAGTCTATATGAAATGCTCCAGGCATACCGTGTCGATATAACAGCATTTAGAAACTGTTCTGAGGATACTGTCTAGTAGAATCTGTGTGTACAAATTAATATTTCTTGATACTTTTTAAAACATCTTTTTTTGCTTTAATTGTGTTTGAGCAATGCTGGCAAGCTGCAGACTTATGATTTTAGATTTAAACTGTCTAGGCACTGACACAATTGTTAGTTATTTATTTCTATGTATTTATTTAAGATTAAATTACACTTACTACTGTCTACGGTAAGGCTTGTTCCACTCCCAAATATGATCTTATCTCCAGCTCCAATCACACAGTTAAATAAACCCTTTCACAAACCTCATTGTGACCTGAAATGCTTCATTGACTGATTTAATTGAAAATACATGACATGTACAGTGTAATTACAAATGTGTGCTGTAAAAAAATCACCTAAGCATATTTTAAGACCAATGACAAATAATGCATTTACATTTAAATTTATATATTGCATTTAAAGTCTCCATGATTACTGGCGACAGCAAGAGTGATGGAATAACTACTTTCTATAAAGTTCTCAATAATAGATTTGTATTGGTTAGTAACATTTTGGCTGTTTTTTGTCAATTCTTGAAATCAAAATTAATTGAAAAAGGCAGCTAAAACGAATCAACAATGAATCTAGTGAATCTAAATGTAATTTTATGGGATTGTGTGATTAATGAACATGTTTATATTGACATCATATTTAAACTGCATAACAACATTATATCAGTCATAACCTGACACTAATTTTAGAGGTTATATCGCTTGCATAGTGTGGTCATTATCTTCAGTGCTTTACTTTCTTTTAAATTTTTATCCAAAACCAAGGACACATCCATAAAAATATTTACTAATTGCAAATCAAATAGACAGTAATCACTTACGAGATGTTATGGTAAGCTTCATTCCTTGAGCAAAGATAAGTCTGTTTCCAGCATTCACACAGTATATTGTGTTAGTTCAATAACTTTGCTACAATGAATTATACTCTAATGCACCTTAAAACAGCAAATTAACAGAATCCTATGTGTTCATCTCCAAATATTAGAAAATAATTGAATTCAAAAAGGTAAAATTACATATATTTCAAATTCAATACATTTAAAGTGACAGTTGAAAATGTTTCAGATTTAATATCAATACTGTCAGATTAGTAACTACCTCAACAGTGAAAAGAATTTTTTTTATCTTGAATTAAACTATGAACACAAATGAACTTTTCATGATAATCTCATTTTTGGAGATGAATTATAACAGCATTCAAGTGACCAAAACACAACATGATTCCTACCTGAGTTTACTGTAAGTTTTGTGCCTTTTCCAAATATTAATTTATATCCTCCTCCAGCTCCAGTCACACAGTTTTATATGGCTTGACAAATACATGCTATCAAGGTTCTTTAACCGCAACCATTTTAAGTAGCTGTATTTACTGCATGTTTATAATAAGTTAAATATTAACTTTCAAAATTATTGGGGAATCATTATGTAGACTACATGTATATATTTAGTGACCTGAAATGAGAATACACGGCACTCGTACAACATACTCTACATTATAGTATATCTGTGGTTATATAATTTACATATTTATAAATAATCAGCATACTTATTTCTAATTCAACATATCTCTGATTTTTGATATAAAGACTGAGATTGATTTCTTGATGAAATTGTTAAATCTTTTCATAGTTATAGATGTAATTACAGTTACACATTAATAAATATATAAATAAAATGTATATACACAGTAAATTCATTGAGTCTAATCATACATAACACTGTACAATATATGTAGGTGAAATATACATATGTACAAGAAAGAATAGTGTATATTCATTCTTGGCTAACATTTAGAAACATTAACTTTTTATGTTAAACTTTGAACAATAGCTTAACACTTTGAAATCTTGCAATTATATAATGCACAATATTTTATACTCACTGGAATGAATATCTAATTTTGTGCCCGATCCGAAGATCAGCTTTCCATATAAATTCACAGCATTCACACAATGAGAAGATGCATTACACTAATTTTAACGTAAACTGGCTGAATGAAATAACATCTAGATTTTTTTTTTTTTGCAACTAAAGTCATCAATGAATAAAAATTCTTACTTGACTCAACCAGCAGCTTTGTGCCTTTCCCAAATTCCATTTTCCCTCCATAGCCAGTAGACACACAGTGTTATATTGCATACCGTAAAAGTTTTCACTATATCCTCTAATACCTGATCTGCATGTAATTGGCAGGCAAAACCTTGTATATCCAAAATGGTAATACATTTTCTTAACTTTCAGTGTAATCCAATGTAAAAAGATTTATTTCAAGTTGGCATCTTCCTATTGGTCCATTGATCATTAAATGGTCACAAGCAAAACAGTTTATCCCTACAATGAGTGTGTTTATGGTTATTTGAACACCATTTATAAATATAATACATTCAAACAAACACAAATAATGTCAGTATGAACTGTGGAAGTATGTACAGTTCCAAATTTCTTTTCATTTTTGGATATGTTCATATGTGTGGGACAGGTGTATTTAATGAAACACTGATTAGTTATAAATATGGAATAAGATATAGAATTAAATATACCAGATATATTTACTCAGTAAATAAGTACCTTCCAGATTAAGAGCTTTTAAAATGCATTTTTCTCAAGTTCCTACATTTTTTGTACAATATTATATGCTCAGTTAGGAAATAGTTTTCTTCCTCTTTTTTTTTTCTTCAGTACATTAAACTTAAAAGGTAAGATATGACAGAGTGGACAAATTTCCACCAGGATTGAACAGAAAACTTGCCTGATTCCACTATGAGTTGTGTTGCAGCACCAAAGAGAACCTTGTACCCTCCAGTAGTCACACACACTTACAGTCTATACTAAATACTGTGCATACTACACTCATGCAAAACATTTCATATAGAGGCCAGAAACTGTGTTTCTTCTTAACATTATAGTCACATAGCACTGTAACAGAATCTCAAAGGCACAACAATTTGTTTACGTAATTGAAATTGCATTTATCTGTAGTGATAAATGGATATTGTTCTAAAATGCTTAACAAATATGATCTATTTCATGTTCCTGATAAATATGCCAATTGTAAAGCAATGTAATATCAATAGCACTTTCGAATCATTAAAGTAAATTACTTACTTGAAGCTATAATAACCTTTGTTCCATGTCCAAAGAACAGTCTTCTAGAGCCAGTATCCACACAGTAAAATGTGTCAGTTCAAAAATATAATGCCTTAATCTGCAGCATTCTCACACTAAACTTTTTTCTTTTCAAAATCTATGCTCAGAAATAGGTATTTGGTCAACCGAGGCCAAAAATACCATCATCAGGTGTCAAATACAAGGCAAAATGTCCATCCTGCATAAATAATTAGCTACAAGAAAGCCTATGCATAAGCAAATATTGCTCTATTTACTGAACTTTAATGAACATAATGTGCGGAAATGTACAACGGTATATACACGTCATTTAATTCATNGATGGCAACCTCCGTGGTTGCTGTCTGGATGGTGGCAGTAGTTAGAAAGCCATGCTGTGAAAAGTTGCTGTCCTTCAGGTGTGACCTGATCCAGACGGTCTCTGGTTATTAGAAATCCTAGCACATCATCTCCTAGAATTTCAAGCAGGCATGCTAACCCCACTTGTCCAAGCCAGAGCCCCCACAATGACCCTTATTGATCACTGTCTGTGTGGTGAGTGTGCTGATGCACATTGGCTGCAACCTCATCATCCAGGTGGCTGCAACATAGCAGTAGCGTCTGAGGTGAACCAGCGTTCCGTGTAAACATGTCAAGAAGAGCGCAATACACGCCCAGTGGTTTAGTCATGATCCAACGTATAAACTGTATTAATTTAACAATCATGGCATAATTTATAGCATCATTATGCATGATAATTAGATGGCTGTTCAATCACTAGTGAATAAATAGCATTATTTTCCCTAATGAGCATCATTTGGGAACGAGGAAGAAAAAATGGGTGTGTCTTTATGGTAATGGCTTGTCAGATTCCACACTTTGCTTATAATTACCATAGACATGGAAAAAAACCGCCAATGTGCCTGCTGTGGCAATCCAGAATGGAATGATTTTTCACAAGTTTGCAAGAATTCTTTCCTGTCTGGTTTGTTTGGGAATGTTAGAGTTAGAACTCTAGACTAATACAACTCACCCTTGATACAGTATTTAAGGGGGCAACTCAATCTTGAGGGCATAAGAAGGTGCAGTCTCATTAATAAAGAATAAATTAATTTATTCTGTTTACAAAGGCTGTAGCTAATTGCCCTAATTGCGCAAAATACCACCTACTAAGTGTGCTTCACTCGTGAGGCACGTGGTACAAAAGAATACAAAGGGAATTAATGGAGGCCTCAACAAGCTAAGAATAAAAGAGAAAATGGAAGTTCAACGAGACAAGTTTTTTGAGACACTGCTGGTAATTTATGCCATGTTCCAGGAAAGTAATTGAGCACACTTTGCTCTTGAGTGTTCTAACAAGTAACTAATGCCATTCGTCTCACCAAATTTAGATTCTGGTCTTGATCTGGGTCTTTGTACATGGGTGTAATTCTCCAACTCATGTCACAGGATGCATAGGACTAGGTGCACTCACTTCATTCTGTGAGTTCTTCCAACTTGTTTTGAAGAACGTATTGCGTCTGCTGGTCTACCTTTAAAGATGTTTAAAGAGGTAGAGATAATTCACACCAGTATTTTGTATGGGAATAGAACTGTGAATCAGGGACACCTGTATTTTATTTGTGCCTGAATCTGTGCAAATGAGTCAGACCAGGTTCTAGGGTTTCAAATGGAACGTCTGACTCACAGTTCATTGCTGCACTGCTTCAGTTTGAAGATCAAGCAGCTAAAGTTCAGGCATCTGTAGTATTAAAGACTTAAGGCTGCTTTTCAATAGTCTCTATACTATTCTATTAACTTGACTTCAGATCAATAGTATTTGGGCTTGGCTTGTTTGGATCTCAGACTTGGCTTGATCACATTCAGACTCGGTGTCGACTCCATCTCAGTTTTCAGGCTCAGTCTTGAGTGAGCCTCGCTCTTATTTGGCTAGTTCTAGACCCCTGCCTCAATCTTTTCTGGGCTGTTTTAACTTGTCTTGTTCTCTTTAAGACTAGGAATTGAGTTTTTCTCTCATTCTGTCTTGGTCTTGACTCTTGGTCTTGATTAAGACTCTTCCATAACTTAGTTTTGATCCCTTTCAGACTCTATTGACCCAGTCTTGCTCTCATTCAAACTTATCCTTGATCCGGTTTCAATCTCATTTAAACTCTTTACTCTGAATCAGGCTCAACCTTGACTCACTGTCACCCTTATTCACCCTTACTCTGCCTTAACTTATTTTCAGTCTCTTTCAGACTCAATCTTGCTCTCAGTTGAGCTTGACCCTTGACCCTGACCCAGTTTTGTTTTGTTTCATTCCGACTCTATCTTAAATCAGTCTCAATTTCTTTCTGATTCGAGCTTTACTCAGTCTCTAGACTCCTAACTTGACTGTGGCCCCTTTAACACAGTCTCCAATGCAGCCCTACAAGCAATCTTTTTCTTTTATTTTCCAAATCTATGATCAACCAATTAAAGCGTCTGCCCTTCCTTACTCTGTACTGCGGAGAGGATGTTTGAGAGGATGCTGGTTTTTAACATGGGACTAAGAGAAAGGGTGAGAGGCTGTGTAGACGTTAAATATTGCAATGGTCTATTAGTTCTAATACACACATGAAGTCCCTTTTCTAGCTCCTTGTTCACGTTCTTCTGTTTCTAACGACCTTCCCAGGCAATTAGAGGAGAAGCTCCATTAATTATCGGCTTTGGTGCAACCAGACTGGCACTTTACAGAATCCACAGGAAACTTTATCAAAGCCCGAGACCCGCAGGAGAGCAATTTAACACCACTTTGCGCCTGCTTAGGATTCAGTGTCTTCTTAATCAAAGGGCATCTGTGTTTTTCATCCCAGATATTCCAAGGTTTGATATCTTTTGTGGCTGAATGCATGCACGTTGGATGGATGTATGTGCGCACACCTGTGTCTCTGTGTGTTTGATGCGCCTCATACATATTGCAAGATCAGTGCAGCCAACAATGTCATTGGATTAAGCAGCGGCTTCCCATGGGTGGGCATGACACTGTTACTGAATAAATGATTCTGTCAGATTACCTCAGTCTCAGTGCCAGTGTGCCACCCACATGAATGTGAAAGTGCAATGAGCTAGCAAAGATACATGTCATGTCAAACACTGTCCTGCTGGGAGAGCCGGCGCGTACATGCGGAACGTAATGAGGGACGAAATGTGAGAGAATGGAAGCGACATACTTTACTTTTGAGCTTTGCACTGAGGAGGTATGTGCTGTAATAGAACATTATCAGTGAAATGAAAACCTTATGGCTTGGTAGCCATAGTTCAAGGCCTAATGATCCGTAAACATCTATGTTTAAATAAAAATGGTGCAAGAAACTTGCTTTGAACTGCTCAAAACGTCTTCAGCATAACACTTATCTTGTGGTGAATTACACTACTGGAAAAGTTTGTTTTTTAAGGCAATAGATATATTTGTTTCTTTAGTAAAGGCAATAGTTACAGTAATAGAACAATTTAAAGGAAGTGTTAATAGAAAAAACACCTTTGGGTCTGTAAACCACCATGTCTTAGTTCTAACCCTAACCCAAGATCTTCACAAGCAGTTATGTGCTGTTTTCTATGCTTCATAACTACAAGGCTTTCTTTATTTATCCTCGACATGTGACATCATATACAGTATGTGAGTAATCCAGCTTGGAATATAGACAAAATTCACACATTTCCAAATGAATGAAATCCCAGTTTAAATGCCAAAACAGCAATCCAGTGCATGTTTACTGGTCTGTCCATGTGCACATGCTCAACCTGCATGCTGATTCCAATTGGTCAGTGAAAACAAAAACACAAACATTAGGTGTGTAGTCATTGTTTTAGAATAGAATGTATTAGAATTAAACAAATGTTCAAGAGGCTGTACTGGTAATTCATACGCAAGAAGAGTGAAGCGAAATAATGTTCCACAAGGACCACAGAGTAACATAAAAGACCACAATGCTGGACACAACCATATAAAGGACCTGAAAAAGAATAGATTTTAATCATTTAAGAATAATTAAATTAATTAAGAATGAGGTCACTTCTAAAATATTTCAGCTTTTTGAAAACATTTCATAATGCAGAACATCCTAGCACTTTTTGAGAAATAGGTATGTGCTCCATATCTGTCACTATTTTTGTCCAGGGCCTAATTCCCAAGCTGTATTCCACAGAGTGTCTCCTGCATTGTAACTTTTGCACCACATATCCATCCCTTCTCGTTGGCCACACATTGATCCAGCTTTAAACTTGTAAACACTTTGTTTTTTTCCACATTTGGAGACATAACAAGAGTGAGTGGCACTTGGTTAAAGCCTTTCTTTCTCTTGTTCTATCCTGCTTGCTGATGCAGGCAGTGGCTCTCGGTCCTAAAGCTGGGATAAGAAGGATAAGGATCCGGAAGGATAGGCCACAATGAGAAAGTAATCACCTTCGCTAGCGTGGCGATACATATGTATTTCGATACCCTGACATTTAGTCAAAAGAGTCCATGTGACGCATTGAAGAAGCCAAGAATCCGAGGCTTGAACCAAGGCAATCATGAAGAACAGCGAAGATAGAATTGGTCAAGAAAAGCTTGATCAGAGAAAAGACTCAACTGTTACGTATGGGTTGTTTTCAGACTGTCTAGAGCAGATATTCTATATTTATCTTATGAAATAGATTTAGATGTTCTCAGAATGCACATCGTATTGTCCACCATTACTGTTACCATTATTTTGGCTTGATTAGTGCACACCTTGCTTGAGTGAAGCAGTAGAGGGGCTATACACTATATACAACAGGTTCTCTTTCATTAGAATCTTGAGTGGCCTCTCTTCCAGTAATGAGGCTCGTTATTCTTAATCACTTTTGAGAGGGGAGATCAGCGAGCAGGACTTGTAGAGTAAAGCTACAGGCTCAGATTGCAGTCCTAGGGGCTGTAGGAGGTAGGTAAGGGGAAAATCTTGGGTTCTGTGTAATGAAGGCCAAAATTCTCTGGAAAAGTAGTGTTGCCACCTAAGATGAATTGCAAACCTTACATTTGTGTTTCATTTAGCCAATTACAATTGAGGATATTTACTTACAAATATAGTTAGGAAAATGATTGTGTAAAATGCAGTTGTTTTTTTTTGGTATCAGGCAAATTTCAATATTATAAATACAAAGAAAAATGAAGGATGTAACTCCCTCAGTCACTGATATTTACCGGGCTGAATATCCTGCACTATTATATATATATATATATATATATATATATATATATATATATATATATATATATATATATATATATATATATAATAAAAAAATGCTATGCTATGCTAAATAATAAAAAAAAAAAATACATATAGATCATTAGAGTAGGTATTTTTCTTATCTGTTGTACATTACTTTATCTTATAATATGGCATAATGTTTTGATTATCAGTTGTTATTTTTGAGTTATTGAATTGGTTGTGTATAGTTTATATATTCTCAGGTACTGGCAAACTCAAGAATCGTTTACATGTATTTACATTGTTCATTTACTCTTCTTCAATATTTGGGATTTAAAAAACTTTTGGGGATTTCTTTTATAAAAAATACTCTACACATACTCCCCATTAATTGTAAAATAAGTTTAAGAGATTTATTTCAATATGATACTATCACAGTTTCCACTAACGTGAAACATGGAAGCGGGACAAAGATTTAAGGTTTTAAAAAAGTTTAGAAAAACACGTATTTGTTATAAATCACCATTATGCAGTCAAATCACAACTATTTTCTTGAATGCATTCCTATACTCATGTTAACATACATGAAAATTGAGATAAAATAATGTTACCTGTTTCAACTAACAGTTGAGTTCCTTTGCCAAAAATTATTCTGTCTCCACTAGTAGTCACACAATACTAAACCCCATAACATAAATCAGAATGTTTTTCCCACTTACATTAATGATATTCAGAAAGATCTGTCGAAGTAAACCAATGGTTTAATATGATGCACAAAAACATATGATAGTATTTTAATGCCTAGTGTTTATAATTGTACTATTATATACATAATACAAACTGCTGCTCCATACTTTTTTAAAACGATACACTTTTCTACCTGCTTACTCGATTTATTTAGCTTGGTGACTTACCTTGGAACTAATTAGTTCATTGACTTTTTAATTAATATGATTTATGTAAGTAAAATGTTAAAATCCAAACTTACAATTTTCTACTGTCAATTTATCAGCCTCTCCAGTCTTCAACCTCCACTCACTGTTACCCAAAAATGTCATCATGTAATTTAGTTAAATTCAGTTGTTTTGCCCATCATGTGATAATGTGTACATTAATGTTTTTTAAAGGGAATTATTTGTTTTTTAAGCATATGTATGTAGTATTGAGATCTTTTAATATAATATATATATATATATAACATATAATATTAAATTCATGTTGAAACAGTCTATCAATCAAAGAAATTTATAACGTCAGACTTTCTTTGTAGGAAAGGATTAATACACACATATGCATCCTTTAAGCAAAAAATGTTAGTATTTCAGTACTACTAGATTTGATAGCAATGGTCCTGTTTTATTGTCATATTTAACTGCCGAGCTGTTTTTGCGATCATATTGGATATGTGCATGTAAGGTGCCATCAGTAACTATTCAAAACATGGAATTAAAATAAAGTTTCAAAATATCTGCATAACCACTTTAAGATGTAAATACACCTCAGAGTGGCTTGATGTGAAATATTTATGAATGCATATTTATGAATTTGCTGCCTATCATTGTTGTAAAAACGTGAGTTTTGGGGTTTTTTAATATTTAACTATTTTATCATCAACATTGCATTGGCAGCCAAGATGCTTGCAGGATCACTGGTCATTTTGGAACGTGAACAAAAGTAATATCTATTTATATGTATATATTTTGCATTATAGACATTATGAAACGTTTTCACACCTTAACCAATAAACAAACTGCTTATTTGGAGAAACATACAAAACATATTGCATTCAGACTTACTTTTTTCAATAAGAAGCTGTGTTCCATGACCAAAGATCAGTTTACCGTATGTTCCAGATGTCACACAGCCTGACTCACCAATGCATTAACCAAATGTAGTCACTTACCTGTTATTGTGCTATTTAATGACTGAAATAATATTAAAAATAATATTAATACAAGGTTCCAAATGTCTGGTACTACTGTCAGTAAAAGTCTTGCATGGTGAATTGGTGAACATGGTATGAATTTTGATCAAAGTTAAAAAAAAATCAGTTTGGTTTTGTGAAGTTAATTTTAGGAGCTTTTGTTAATGACAAAAGGCTATTGGTCTTTAATTTCAAATTCAGACATTTGTCTGCATATTTTGAAAATCCCACAGATACAATCAGGCCCATTAAAAGTTTATATATGTATCTTTTCATAGTTGTCTCCAAATTTGAACCTTTGAGCCTTATGAAGCATGAAGCCTGTTTTGAAGAATATTATAAGAATAATAATGAATAATATACTCACTGGACTGAACAATCAGCTTTGTTCCAGTTCCGAATACAACCTTGTAGTTTAAGTCAGACGACCACAGTAACAAATGGCAGTACATAAACCCCACTTACGTACTTCCCTAGAAGAACCATTAGAAAAACTGTTTTCAAGAACAGAAACACAAAATTGAATATTTCATTCCTTTTTGTTTGTTTTATAAATATCCCCTTTCCTAATTCAGCCATCAAAGGCCTTACAGAGCCTCGGAAATTATTAATGCTAGACACTTTTAATTGATCATCTTTAAGCAAGATCAGGTCAATTACATTGTGTGTGTATTAGAATACTTAAGATGAATTACTGAGATACGGTGACCTGCGTGACACAGGTAACCCAGCTCAAATATAAATAAATTGTATTTATTAAAAAAAAAAATAATGTTGTTTTAATTTCTTTAATTTAATTCTTTGAATGCAGAACAACATGTCAGATCTTAGAATTATTAACAGTAAAGTGAAGTCTTCTTACCTTGTTTTTAAAGTTCCATTTCTCACAGGGCGCCTTCTGCGAGGCTAATCTCCTAAATTGTACTACAACTGTTAGATTTTCAATAAATTCCATTTTTACAACATTTTTTCCACAAAAGACAAAATGTTTCTCACTACCAGTAAAACCAGTCAACTTTGTCTTAGACAGTACTTCAAATGAGGGATAGTTATAAGCAGTTTGCTTTATGTAGACACTGTTGCCCCACTGCCCCACTTTCTACAAACAAGCAAGATGGGTATGTAGCACTCACCTGCACATATTTGGTCTTTTTCTGTGAATACAAATATTTTGTATGCTTGTTTGTAAGGAGGGCCTCATTTCAGTGTTTGGTTTGATGATTGATAAACCTTTAAAAAATGTTCATTGAACTGAGATGCTTTTTGGGAAAACCCAGCTCCAATCGGATTGTGTGTTTTTTTCCACAGTGACGTCATAATGTGTGACGAAGACATACATGTTTTCTAACTTTAACACAGAGAGCTAAAGCTTTTGACAGAAAATTAATAAACATTTTACATTACTTACATGTACAGCATTTGACTGAGTCTCCTGTCCAGGGGAACTTGAATCATGCTGGCTTACCCAAGGGCTGGTGTTAGTTTAGTGTGGTATGTCTGCCTGGCCTGGGAATTAAACCCCAGTCTGTCGCCCATTATACTACATTAATCACGTACATATATTTTTCGGGGCTTGTTTTAATTCTACATATTTGAACTAAACCTGTTTCTGAATATTCCTGAGAGTATATTAAGTTTTAGCTAAAGTTAATCTGATCGGTCATATATATATTACACACACACACACACACACACACACACACACACAAATATATATATATATAGATTATTACTATAATCTGGACATGGATATTAAAGTCAACGGACATAAATTAATTACATTTAAAGTGACATTTAAAGCATTTTTTTATGTTGATGTTGTTTGATTAGTGATTTAATCAAACTCAAAATTAAATTTTGTAAGAATTTGAGGTTCTGGATTTCTGATGTATAAGCCCTACTTGTCAAAAGTAAAGCAAAAAAAAAAAAAAAAAAGTTTGAACTATTTCACATTGAATGAATAAAAAAATAACTGTTTCTTTTTGTAATGAAAAAACAAATCCAAATGAACACAATATTTGTTTTTTTAGATGCACTAGTACTTGTAGTACTAATGCCCCGACATACGGCAACATATACATGAAAATTATGACAGTATCAATATCAAAAGTTTTCAACCATAAACCAGCATTATACACAACACTATAATACACAACAACATAATGCACAACACTTTTACACACACCACTGCTCAAGCAGTTCAATCAGGTACCAGCAAAGAGACATTATGAGAGCAAAATCTATCACATCCAGAAGGGGGAGCTAACTGAATGGAACATATTCTCTGAGTTTCTTTCAGCACAAATCAGATTGTTATAATAATCCTTATAACAGTTCATAGTCATTCCACATCATGCAGAGCTTGATTTTTAAAGTCTTAAACTTTTGATCAGCTGATGAACAGCCTATTTCAGTTCAGTTGTTTATCAATAAAATGCCTGTTCAAAATCCTTTTAAAACCTTCTTAAGATCCAATGGTGCAAAATGCACAGATAGTCTTAAGATTTTGATCAGGAATGTATTGAAAACTCTCTGCTGACTGAGAGGTCTTGCTTTGTGGAATTTACCTCAGGTTTCCAAAACATTTAAATGCCATCTCCGTGCCAAAAAAAGTGCTTGAAGGACTGCCTGAAGAAAGCTCATCAAACCACAGACCTCCGATTTGCTAAACATTCCTGGAACTTCAGCCTTTATTCAGATGGGCAGTTCATATCCAGTCTGAGCAGGACAGATTGTCAGTCTGCTTTCTCTCATTTTATGTATTCAAGCCACATTTTATGTGTTTCAGATCTGGTTTTGGACATCTGACTCTCTTCAGTTGGTCTTTGCATGAGACCAGATATTTCTTGGTTGTTTTGTATTCACAGTTCAGAGTCTATTCACAAAATGCCTACAATGTTTAGATCAGGGGACTGTGAGGGACATTCCAAAAGCTTCAGTTTGTGTTTCCAGTGGTGTGTTTCCAAAGTTTAGGGGTTGCTAACCTGGTGTAGAAGCCATCCTCTCCTCAGTTTGACTTTTAACACATAGTTGGACATTTGCATCCAGGATTTATTGGTATTTTGTGGAATTCATTCCTCTTTCCACTTGCAATTCCCGATTGCAACTACTGAAATGTCTCAGGCCTGATTTTGCTCAGAATACCTGGACATTAGGATCTGCTAATGTTGAATTAAGGCTGCCTAAAGTTGGCAAGGTTAACTCTTGAACCGGATTTCATGGTTTAGCCAATCCACCAAACAGGTTACTTGTTGACCAGCATGACCAGGGTTGTTCGCCAATATGACCAGCATAATCAAACAAACTTCATGGTCAAAGTAGGTTATGCTGGTCATATTGGTGTGTAAAGTTGATCATTGACTACCTGGTTGACAAGCTTGATCAGATCATATGGATAATTAGGAGTGCCCAAAGTTGACCAACTTAACTCTGATTTGGTTTAACTGGTCTACCAACCTGGTCAATGAGCTTGTTGGCCAGCATGACCAAGGTTCCCCAATATGACCAGCATGACCAAACCAGCTTGAAGTCATGGTCAAAGTATGTCATGCGGGTCATATTGGTGAGCAACCTTGGTTTGATCATGTGTGCTGGTAGGCCATCGAAAATGTACTGTATGCTGGTGATGAGCTATACTGGTTAGGTAAGCTGGGCTTATTCAACAGAATGCAGGGTCAGCCACATTAGACAAGGATAAGGGCCATGTTCAAGGGCCCAACACTGGCATCTTAGCAAACCTATTCAGCTTAGAAGACACTGCTCCAACAATATGTTATGGCAGTCATGTGCTAATATAAAGTCATAACATTAACATAGTATATTTGATGGTAGTTACCAGTAGTACAGTTTAGTTACATAAGCTGTCGTGATAATTCATGACAGCATACATCTGCAATTATGTTTCAGTGACATTTCTGGGGGACTGTGTTGTTTGTTTTTCAGTGTTAGACTGCATGTTCGCTTCTTGGAAACCAAGATGTGCAGTAGATTTTTATCTGAGGGTGAGGTTTTCACTGCACCTCTCGCAGCTTACATGCTGTTAAACCTGTGGTTAGTTTAACACACCCACTCATGAAACTGCACTCTTTCAGCAGGCTGTATTTTATTATTGCAGTATTTGGTTCTTAACATTAAACGTTAAATGCACACATGACTTCATGCAAAATGCTAAACATACTGTATGTCGCATAAATCCATAAACTAAAAAAACGAGATAAGCACATCATAGTGACAGTGAGATTCATATAGAAAACAAAGATGCATAAATTTACACGCATAAATGCTTAAATAAGGTTTAGAATCAGTCGTCATTTTAATATTCTTGATTATTTATATTTTATGTTTAAGTCCGTTTGAAAAAGAAAAGTTATTTAAATTTTCAGTTCTGTCCAGTTCTTTGCCCTAGGATTTGATCATCATTTGTTAGGCTTTTTGCATATTAAGTGATATTTAAAACTTTATTCTCTGTGTTTATCAGCTTCCTCATTCATTGTAGAATCATCTACTGTTGTGTTCATCCTTCAGGACATGTTTTTGCTTCTCAGTTTGCTAATGATTATCATTTCCTATCATTCTGTCTGCAGTTAAATGGGATTGGTTTCAGGAAAAAACATATTTTAACAGAGATTCCAAACTTTTGAATAGCAGGGAATGAACTATCTACATTATTAAGCCTTAAATGTACATATACTACTAAATACTACTAAAAATAAAATGTCAGAATGGAGAAAAAAATACACGGGCAGAAATTTGCTTAAAAATGACCAAAATCACCAGATATGTGTTTAGATTTGACTGATACATTAGAACATTGTTTTGTACAATGCATATGATGTTTAAGGATGTTTAGGCATTAATAGCTCTGAGCTAGCAGCACTAAAATCCAAAAACAAATATTATATTCTTTCTTTAATGGCAATCTGGGTAGAATTAGTCCTTATGTTATAAATGTTTATGTATTGTCTTGCCAACGTTTTCCATGCAAAATGTCCGATATCCAATACCTGATTACCATGCAAAATATCCAACATCTGCATCAGTCCACAATTCCCATATCTATGCATCCCTAACTAACTGATATACTATGCACACTACACAATACAGTTATACTGACCACACTAACTAGACATCAGCAATCCTGACTTAAACAGAACCCTGTCGGATTGTTATGGACATTTCAAAGTTGTTTTGCTTCACACAAGAAAGGCTTTAATGGTCGTCAGCACATTTACCGCAATTGCTTTTGCCAGAAGAATCCTGAGGCCCATGACAAGCAAGCTCATGC
The DNA here is from genome assembly GCA_034509495.1 of Acestrorhynchus altus. Lineage (NCBI taxonomy): Eukaryota > Metazoa > Chordata > Actinopteri > Characiformes > Acestrorhynchidae > Acestrorhynchus > Acestrorhynchus altus. The sequence goes on along the minus strand of CM067524.1, from coordinate 9,636,139 downwards.
TTTTTCCCTGAGGGTCAGCTGCAAAAAAGATGTTACACAAAGTGCTGAGATTACATTATGGAATATGCACCGTGGTGTTGTCAAACATTTACACTCCACTCCCATGGTCATTTCTAAGTTGATGAGTATAAACATCTACTAAATACTCACCAATGGGTTTGATAGCACTGGTCTGATTAGTGGAGGTACTGGGGGTGTCACAGTTAAGCGGGGCTTTTGTCAAACTCACTGAAGAAGCAAAAAAATAAACAGTCAATCAAAGCACATAGAGCTCGTCTATACCCTGCAGAGCTACCTAACTATAGCTGAGAACCACAGTGAATATACTGTGCGACTAGCTTGTGGATGCATATGGCTGAGAAATGATGCAATTCTCTTCAACAGGACATCAGTCACGATTATTGATAATCACGATAATCATGATTATTCACACACTTGCAGAATTAGATATGATTTACTTTCTAAAATATCCCCAAATATCTCAGCTGAGCCACTGCCCATATAGCCTTTATTCTATGAGAAAAATCAATGCTGTTTTCGTAAATCGTCTCAATCACCCCCTGTGGTTCACAGAAATATTTCATACCCTTTACATTTAGTCTACTATTAAACTCGCTTAAGGAAAAAAGGAAGGAAGACCCACTCTTCCTCTAGTTTGTGGGTGTACACATTAAGAGAAGTGAGCATCCATGTCTGGGGTGGTGGGCAGCCCTAGCTGTGGCAGTTGGTTGGTTAGGATAGGATAGGATAGAACTTTATTGATCCCTTGGGAGGGTTCCCTCAGGGAAATTAAGGAAGGTGCCTTGCTCTAAGGCACTTCATTGATGTTCAGTTGACTCGGGGAATCAATACAGTCCTATACTTCTGCCAAAGCAACTTCACTGCCAGATTGCAGCAGGGTAAAAGGTATATTGTAACTTGTTAGCAAACATGTAGTTCAGAAATGTCAGCGATAGAGGAGAAATGTACAGTAAAATGTACAGAATTAGGTTTAGAAACACTTTGGACATTTTAGAAGTCTATCTGCGTTCTATGTAGAACATTGTCTCAATACTTTTCTTAGTTTCACACTAGTTTGCATGATCCAGTTGTAAACTGGGTGAGTTCACATCTGGAATTTTCATGCAACATCTGAACAAAAACACATTTTGGTGGAAGGTGAACACAGATTTGCTTACCTGATGAGCTTTTGTCCTCTGCATTTGGATAACTCGCGTCCTGCAGCTTACATTGTTTTATACTCTCTGAAGAAAAACCAGCATAGTAATAGGTGCCTTTTTTGGAGACTACCGCATTGCTGATGCTTAGTGATTGTGGGACATCGTTCGAATTCAGAGTCATTTTCCCATCTAGAGGATAGAAGTCTGCAGCCAGACACACGTGTGGTCCATTTTTCCCAGAAGACAGTACTGACAGAGTAGGTTTTGATTTTGGCGTATCATCCTCTGGAGGAGACAAAATAGAAAAAGAAATATAGAAATATTATACTGTTAATATATTACAAATTTATTTATGTTTATGTGTACTCTCTTATCCAATGTCCTGAAAAAACAATGGATCCCACTTTGGCCCAGGTGACTATTGTTTGGCTATTTTGTAAACAAACACTGTAAACACTTTTACACTTATAGTAAACAATTGTACAGGGAAAGTACTGTAGCTTCTATTTAATAATAATGTAATTAGTTGTAGATGAGAACTGACAAATGTTGACACCTATTCAAGACCAAATTAAATTTGGAATTTGAGGATCACAGGCTCATGCTACTTGCCATCAGCATCTATGTCCTCTCTAGGAGGGTAGATGGTGCTCTCTCCTCCCCATGTCACAACTAGAGCAACAGTAACGCGCACAATTGTTTCTTAGCTTAGTCTCAGGAGCATCATTTGTGATATGAGGAGAATCCTGACAGGGTTGGTTAATTGGGACTTCCAAATTGGGAAATATAATATACATATATTACATATATACATAACATCTGCACATCCAGATGTTATTTGATATTAATCTGTGGATATTAGCACCATTCCAAACAAAAATCTTCACCAAGTTTGCTGAATACCAGAAAAGGTCAGGTGTGTTTTGAATTCCCTGCATTGAAATGTGTTCAACTGACTATTGGACCTGATCTTCTCCTCAGAGGATTATACATGAATATGTGGAGTCCATGAAGCTTGAGTGCATGCTGTCATCAGAACAAACGGGGGACCCACCACAAATACTAATAAATATTTTTAATTCTTCTTTTCACTGCATGTGTATTTATTTTTGTTGTTTGTTTGTTTGTTTAACTTTTTGTTCACACTTTGTCAACATTGACTTCCACTAAAAGCTGCCACTTTGAAGATAATCATACTACAACTATAGTGCTATAGTCAACTACTATGAGTGATGTACATTAAAATACTTTTATATTATTTATATACGAGGGTTGATAACAAAGCTAGATTTAAGAGTACAAAGAACATTTGTCTTTTAAAAAGACATTCCTGACACAATTAAACCATTTATATGTTTTTAAATGTATTGGTCAAATTTATATGTATTTAAAAGCATTTTTCAAAAGCATTGTCATTTTCTTACGTCCACTTTCATGCAATGTTTTGGAGATTGTATAATTCATGTTCTAATGTCTACATTTTATAATGTAACAACTTTGGCAAAATGAAAATGATCACATATGAGCATTGACTCAGAACCTCTATATCGGTACACCTTTATTTCAATAATTCTTTCTGCACTAATTTAAAAAGGTTCAGGGTGGCACGGTGGCGCAGTGGATGGCGCGGACCCGTGTGGGGCGACCAGAGAAGTTTCTGAGTTTGCATGTTGTCCCTGTGTTGTGAGGGTTTCCTCCGGGTACTCCGGTTTCCCTCACAGTCCAAAGACATGCAGGGTAGGTGAATTGGTGACTCTAAACTGGCCCTTAGTGTGCGCCCTACGATGGACTAGCGCCCTGTCTAGGGTTGTTTCCCGCCCTTGTGCTCAGAGTTGCTGGCTGGGCGCTGGCTCCCTGTGACCCTATTCAGGAATAAGCGGTTCAGGAAATGGATGGATAAAAAGGTTCAACCTATTACTGAAAAAGGGAATTTGACTTTTGGTACTTTATAGAATTTTGGTGCTGTATAGAAGCGTATTTGACTATTTATGAAAGGTTGAACAATGTGAAAAACATTTAACCAGTCATAATGATTTGAGTTATATAATATACAATATATAATTATATACAATTATATAATATACAACCACAAATACGTTTTATTTTTCTAATTTGTAAGACTTCTTCTCTGACGTTCCAGGATAAACTGACTGAATTAAACTCATGATTTACAGATCTGGATTTGCCAACATATGCTAGAGATTGTACTTCTTGCCAGCCTGTTTATTTAGCAAATGCAGTTTAGGACCAATTTAGGACCAATTTAATATAAAATGTGTTACATCAATTTAATAATTAGTAATTTGACCTCTGAATAACAAGAAATTAGGAAAAAAGGAAGCTCAGTCACATATGAATTTTCAGAGGTAATAATAATGTGTAGAATTCTATGGATATGCTGCTTAGTCTATAAATATGCTGCTTGCTGACACAGTTTTTGGTCTACAGTCTTATGCAAAGGTCTAGACACTCATTGTCAAATGACATGTGTCGCTGATTTTGTATCCTCTATAGAGACCAAATTCTAAAACATAATTATTTTATATTTGAGTAATTTAATATATTAAAAGTAATGAAAGTTAAAATGTCTGTAGAGGATTTGTTTACTTTAACTTAGAAAAAAAGTGTATTTTTAAACATTTTTTGTATTTTATATATCTGATCATCATATGCCAAACATATAAAACCAAGACATGTGGGTTCATTCTTTATAATAGACATATAGACATGATGACAACAGGTTCCTGTCCATCACTGTAAAACCATTAGTTCACATCTCAGTAACTTATGCTTTAACTTTTTTAAATAATTACCTTATAAGCAAAAGCTGATGTTGTATTTGTATTTGAATGTTATGGATTTGAAAGTCCTCTGTACTTCATATTATGTTGATGATATTATATATATAATTTGTGAAAGGACATACCTCTCATCCTTAGGTTTATTACACCAAGAGCAACAAAGGGAACATGTCAGTGTCTGATAAGAGTTTATATGTTGATAGATTTAGGATGTTTTAAGATACCTCACTACAGTTCTAAAAGGAAATTTTTGATATGTTATTTTATGTTATGTTACTTGTACTTATTTTTGAAAAGAAACATTATTTCTACTTTAGTCACTATTTACAGTAGAAAGATACATTTACTTGAGTGAAGGACAATAGTTTTCCAAACTGGGTCAATTATTAATCATAACATATAAAGCACTAAATACAAGTATTACTTTTTGTAACAAATTCCAACAAAAATAGTCCAAAATGAATTAAAATCCTTTACTTTGACTTCTATTGAAAGTAAAATTGTTTCTCACTTTTCTCACCATTTTCAAGATACAAAGGTTTTGTATATGATACAGTACATATAACATTCTGCTAGATCTATGTCTCTGGAGGACTGTTAAAGTGTTGAACTCTTTAGACTCTAGAAGACTATTTACTTCTATGTATTTAATAGTACAAAATGGCTACATTGTAAATGATATCCTTTCGAAAAAAAACTTTCAAGAAAGGTTTCGTTCTGTAATCTTGGATGTCAAATGGATATTTTAGAAACAAATGTTACAGTTAACAGTGTACTTATTGTTTAGATATTGATTAACATTTCACCTAAAACTCTACCACTAAACTAGATTTTACATGCAATGTTACTCACAAATGAACAGCTCGCTTAAGTTCAAGTAAATTTCTTGAGTAGATGTGTTATTTTAGTGAGGCACTTGGTTTTGGAACATTTTTAACGCAATGTGAATGTACAATGGTAATCGTGTAACTTATTTTTTGTTGCTTAGAAATACAAAATTGACCTCCAGAGTTTAAATAGTACCTGACTGAAGAATTAACAGTTTAAATATTTTGTAAAAGTGAGGCAATTTGTTTCCTAATTTTTCACCGTCTTCTAAGCTCCTAAGGAAAATATATCTCTCATTTATGCAGAATTTTTACTTTTGAATTACAATCCAGTGATACGATCACAAGTATTTTTTAGAACCATACCATAAAACTCAACATCCATCTAAAACCATTCATTGGTGGTTCAGTTGTATAATGAGCTGCATCCTGAACTGAGCAAGATCAATTAGGAGACAAGTACCTCATTACAAATCAAATAACGAGAGTAATTTTACACAGAATTTAACCTTTTTCTATCCTGTGGCAAGAAATAAATGTAAAAAGCAACTTACTTGGTAGGACACGAAGGGTTATTGGTTTTCCAAAAGTTAGAGCATCAGTGGAGGCACTGCTACTCTAACTCCTACAAATACTATCTGACTGAAGATGACCACGAGAAGGATCAGTACACATACGTCTAACGATAATAGTTTTAGAAAAGAAATACAGGAAAAAATAATCCTGATGGAATATTTTCAGAACAAGCTCTACTATAATACCTACATATGTAGATTCAACTATATCTGGTAGTCAAAGTTTCTAGTCCACCTGTGTAACTTTTACAATGTTTTTGACAAACAAAATGCAGGGTTATTTTTTTATTCAAATTCATTTTGAGGTAATCACACGTTCAAATCATAGTGAGTTGTTGTACTTACTTGGTTTGACGGTTAGTGTGATGGGTTTTCCAAAGATGAGCTCAGCTGACACATCATTCATACCTTTAACAAAATCCTTGGGCAGTGAGCAGGGTCATCATGTCCATGACAAGACATTTCTCAATGATTTCAGAAGTAGTTTTTGAATGCCAAGTAAGAAAACAAAGTTTGTTGCCATTTGTAGATGTCTCTTGTCTCAGTATCATGCAGTCCACGTACACGCACGAGCATTTATCCACAATTAAAAGGCAAAAAAAAATGTACAAAGAAATAATAAAAAGGCAAAAAAAAGATGTCCATCTCTTCTTCCACACATCTGGAGGGTCCAGTCATTTGATTGTCCTCCAAATAAAGAAAAACAGTCTTTTGAATTTTTGTACAGCGCTTAATGGTAGTTGAAGCACTGTGGTAGTCCAGTCCACCATGATAAACACCAGTACAAAAACCTCAGGTTGGTTTTGTTACATTGTGAGGTCAGACAGAACTCTTCATGCAGTCAAGTCACCAAACAGCGGATAAGAGGAAGATAATGGATTGATGGATGGATGATAAATAAACCTGAAACAGTGCACTAGTAACGTCTAAATCTACTCAGAGTAATAATATAAACAATGGCATATGAGGCAGCAGGTTTTTGTACAGAGCCAGCAGGGAAATGAACCACTGTGGTACCCCAACCCCACAGTGACAGAAAGTGAACCAAAAACCCTCCCCTTCTTACACGTGCCAGTGAAGAGAAGTGCAAAGGAAACGCAATGTGGAACTATAGTATTACGCTGAAAAGAACCTGGACAAAAAAGGTGAAAACTGTAAAGTTATTTTATTTTTCAATCAGCCGTAACATTATGACCACCTCCTTGTTTCTACATTCACATTTTATCAGCTTCTCTGACCCTGCAGGAGCTCTTCATAGCTCCATCATTACAGACTGTCGTCCATCTGTTTCTCTGCATGTTAGCCTTGGTGGGTCATTCTCAGCACTGCAGTGACACTGACATGGTGTCAGTGTGAGTTGCGCTGATATGAGTGGATTAGACACAGCATCGCTGCTGGAGTGTTTAAACACTGTCCCCTCGCTGTACACCAAACACTCCCACCTTGAAGATTTAAAGTCAGAGACAGAAGCTCACCTGTTTCTGTACAGTTTGTGTTGGTCATCCTCTAGTCCTTCATCAGTGCTCACAGGACACTTTAAATATAATGAATATAAATATGATATAAAGGAATATATAATATATAACTATAACTATATAACTTTTATGTAAATATAAATATAGTGGATTAAATTATGAACAAAAAAAAAAGCTTTTTTCACAACATTCTAATTTTCTGAGATGCACCGGTATATAATGCTTTCAAACTTGCCCACTTTTCACAATCACAGTCTGCACTTGACCAACACCGACTCGTCTCTGTATAGCAACCCCATGACAACCACCATAAAAATATAGCAACCATCTAGCAATATGTAGCAACCACCAATCAAATACATACAGTAGCAAGCCCAACTGGGTAACTACATAGCAAAACCAGTTTCACATTGTGTTATGTTACAGCTTTCCAAAATTCATTCCAAAATGAATTCCCCTCAAAATTCTACACATAATACCCCACAATGACAAAATGAGAAATGTTTGTTTAAAATTTTTTTGCAAATGCATTAAAAAAAACCCCACAAAAATATAATGTACATAAGTAATCACAGCCTTTGGTCAAAACGTTGTTGAAGCATCTTTGGCAGCAATTACAGCCTTACACGTTGAATGGGGGGCGTCAGTGCACAGACATTTTTTGGGTTCAAGTCGGAGCTCTGGCTTGGCCACTCAAGGACATTGACAGAGTTGTTCCAAAGACACCCCTTCATTATCTTGGCTGTGTGCTTAGAGTCGTGGTCCTGTTTGAAGATAAACCTTCATCCCAGTCTGAGGTCCAAAGTGCTCTGGGGCAGGTTATCATCAAGGATGTCTGTGTACATCACTGCAGTCATCTTTCCCTTGACCCTGATTAGTCTCCCAGTTCCTGCTGCCACCACCATGCTTTACTGTAGGAACGGTAGCTATGTGATGAGCAGTGCCTGGTGGTTTCCTTTGGACATGATGTCCAAAAAGTTCAATCTTTTTGTTTCTCATGGTCTGTGATTCCATTAGTTGCCATTTGGCAAATTCCAGATGGGATGTCATGCCTTTATTGAGGAGTGGCGTCCATCTGGCCACTCTACCATACAGGCCTGATTGATGGGGTGCTGCAGAAATGGTTGTCCTTCTAAAAGGTTCTCCTTTCTCCACAGAGCAACATCTGAACTCTGTCAGAGTGACCACTGGGTTCTTGGTCAGCTCCCTGACCAAGCCCCTTGTAACACAATCATTCAGTTTGAGCAGGTGGCCAGCTCTAAAAGGAGTCCTGGTCTTTCCAAACTTTGTCCATTTATGAATGATGAAGGCCTCTATGCTCAATGGGATACAGCATTTTTTCTGTACCCTTCCCCAGATCTGTGTCTCAATATAATCCTGTCTCAGAGGTCTAGAGACAGTTCCTTAGACTTCCCAAACCATGTCCAGTTAATTGAATTTACCACAAGTGTCCAATCAAGCTGTAGAAACATCTGAAGGATGATCAGTGGAAACAAGATGCATCTGAGCTTAATGATTTTTGAGTGTCATGGCACTCTGTGAATGACTGTGAATACTTATGTATGATATATTTTTGCGTTATATTTTTTATAAATTTGCAACGATTTCAAAAAGGACTTTGTCCTCGTGGTGTTTCATTTGTAGAATTTTGGCTGAAAAAATGAATCAATTTTGGAAGAAGGCTGTAAGAGAAAATGTGAAAAAAGGTGAAGCACTGTGAACACTTTCCGGATGCACTGTAAGTAACCCACATCCTGCATTCTCAGTGAGAAAGGAGCTGAAGACATTATGAAGGCATTAGGGTTTTTGTTGAGGGCACATGTTGAATTGTACTGCTGTGCCCCCGTAAATACACGGTGATATACACTGAAGCAAAAAACGTTCAAAAGAAATTGCATGAGCGGGAAAGATAAGCCAACTGCTGCATGAGGTAAAAAAAAACATTTCAACTACTTTGGTTTCCTCACAGGAAGTGGGTGAGATGCCACCATCCCCATCATATATACACATAAACAGATACATACAAATAGTATTCTGGCTATTTAAATACAGGGGGTTACTTCAAAATGTACAGCACAGGTGACAGTCAAGAACAGACGGGTCATTCTCACGAAATCCTGATTCAAAGGGCATCCAACCAGAACATTTTCAAAATGGCTTTAGAGACAAGAAGATTTAATATCAAGGTCTAAACCCACTGTGTCCAAACTGAAGTCCACAAAAATATCATTACCGCAATGTGACTGTGACATCAATATATCATTAAAAAATACATATTTTTTCCAATTTTAAAAGCAGATTAACAACAATCATGTGCAGAGCTATTTAAATTTATGTTGAGTGTTTTTTTTACATATTTGTTATTTTTAACATGCTAAACTGAAACAAATATCTTTATTTTTTTTTAATTAAAAGACATTAATTAACAAAATTCATATACGATGTGTATACTATTAAGAACACAATATGTCTATCTGATACTTAATTAATTTATAAATAAACACCTCAGTAATGAGGTTTAATATTTCAGAAAATGAGATTAAGCAAAGATGGCCAGTTTATACATTCACAAATAATCAAGGGAATCACACGACTTGCATATTCAACATAATAATTAAGAAAAGAATGTTCATTTTGCTCTGGGTTCTCAGTACAAAGTCTTCTGTGACGGTTTCCCGGGGTATCAGACAGGGTCCTGGTAGAGACATTATTTTGGTGCAGGAAACGGATTACAGGTTTTCTCATATCCCTCCTCTTATTGCTAACGAGAATTGTTGGGAAACCCTCTCTGGTTTTCCCATTATTTACAGTTGGCCTGTTTATGGTCTGTTTCCTTGCTTCAAGTCTTTTAAATCTTTTTGGAGATTCTGTGATCCTTTAGACTTCTTCTGGAGTTTCTCTTCAGCATATCTTCATTTTGGTCTTAATTTGTTTACACGTTTTGCTCGTTTTTCTTTTTTTCTTGTTTCTTGGTGTTTGTGGGGTGGATCCTCCTACTGGTCCAATCAGGTTAAAGATCTTTCTTCTGTTGGTGAGCAGGGATGTGACTGAGATGTGTTCTGTTAAGGATGTATGTTCTTCAGAGTATTCACTGTTTGACTTTTTGAGCTCTTGACAGTTTTTTCTTTGTCCTGAAAGGAATTTTTCCTTCTGACTTCTGGAGGAGGCCGGAGTGATGTCCAGAAGTGCTTGAAGTTGTTTCTTTTCTTGTAAAGGTTTTTGCTCCATTGCTTTTTCTTTTTGTCCTGTTGCTTCTTGGTCATATTGTGGGTTGTCTTTACTTTTCCATTTTTCTTCTACAAATGGAAAACATATAATCCATAGCCTAGCTTTTGCTGCTATCTGTCTGTAAGTAAATAAACATTACATATTAGAGAAAAACATGGCAACCAAATGTCCCAAAAAAAACAAAACAAAAAAAAACAACAACAAACAAACAAAAAAACAACTCTGTATCTGTGTGGTCTGCCATCTAGTTCTGTTTGTGGAATTAAATTTAGTTTCAGTGCAATACAAATGGAAGATTAGTTACCTCTACGGCATAATTACCTCTAAGAAATGTTTATGGCAGCCCGTATAACAATCATAAGTTATCTTTATAAGGCTTTATAGTCAGTTTCTCATTACCGAAACAGTGCACTGTGGTTGGATGCGCAACCCTGGCCTTTTCTATTTGATATATCAGTAATGAGAACCAGAAAGTGGTGCAGACAGTTTGATGAGCAAACGTTTTATCTGTTTTATCGAGAGAGATATGAGAAGAGCTGCTTACCTGGTAACCATCTTGAGTATCACAGCCATTGTCTTCCTTAACTTCAAAAATGCCCGGAAAATGTAGTTCCTTGTGGATTTAAACGACGATTGAAAATTGTTGCGGAAGATGAGAAAATTGGTGTTGGACACATACCTTTCTCTTATTAAATCCATTGCTTTTACAAATAAATAACAAATATTTTATGTTTATTTAGTAAAAATGTTCATAGTATGATATGCATTGATTTTTTTGTGGGTTTTTATTTTTTAATTAAAAAAATGTACACAATGTACAAACAAAGATGGACACATTGCGAAAATGAGAATTTTGCCCTAAAAAGTAAAAAAAAATACATAAAATATACTTATAATGTCTATTTTAAAACATGTGTAAGGTAGACCAAAGGAATCTTTTTTTTGTTCTTCCTCGTTTATGATTTTATATTTATTATTTTGTTAACGTTTACTTTGTTTACTTTGTGCTTGACTTCGTGAGAATAACCCAGATAGACAGTAATAGAGGTTTGTTTGTTTTCTTTTTTAAACCAAGATAGTAAAAGATTAAAGAAGAGTAAATTTAGGACTGGAAATATGCCTATTCCATAACAGTGCCTCCAGGATGTTTGACAGATAATGTAATGTGTCTGCCAGTCAGAGCCGGACTGCCCTATATGTTCACGATGCACAGGGTCACACGGATTAATGATCATGGATATTGATGTTGTATATGGTTTGCAGATGTCAAGGGACCAATATCAATATGTGGGAGAGTCCTGCATCTTCCAGGAGACATGAGATATCTGACATGAGATGAATAATAATCCTAAATATATTTCAAAACCAGTTTGAAGTAAAGCAATGAAATGCAGAGTCAATCACCGGATCCAACCCTTCAGTTTACAACTACTGACAAACAAGCAGCAACTGAAGGCCGCTGCAGTAAAGGAATGGAAAAACTCACCTCGAGAGGGAAAACTCAATATTTCCTCAAGTGTTTGTGCTGCAGATTTCAGATGTTTGTCGACTACAAAGGATTTGCATCCATGTATTTAGAAATGCTCCTTATTAAATGAATATTTACCTGAATTATTAAATTATTTAATAGACTTCCCCTAGATATTCTACCAGCCGAAGGCAGCTGGGACATGTTTGGGATGTCCGGAGTTGAGCACGTCCCTACTGGCCAGCTGACCAAGGGGTGCAATATTTTTAATCAAATACATTTAGTTTGACGGTTGTCTGTGAGAACACAGGGATGGCTGGTGACAGATAAACAGATACGCAAGTCTTTAAAACCAAGTGCACTCCTGTTTAAACACACTCTACCAAATTCAAGTCAGACAGAGATTAGATCAGACAAACTTTGGACACCTGAGGGTTTGGGTTTTTGTATGGAGCTCAGGTTAAACCGGATCACAGTGACGTATCCACACTGAAATACTGCAGTGCAAAAACCGTTCACAGAGTTCACACGAATGCGAAAGAAGATAAGCCAACTGATGTCTGTGGTGAAAGATCTTCAACTACTCTGGTTTCCTTTCAAGAAACCTCACTCACACACACAGACACACACACACACACACACACACACACACACACACACACACACACACACACACACACACAGTAAAAAGAAAGCAAAATAATAATAAAAAAAAAAGTAGGTCAATGACATGCTTGTTTTTGTTGACCTTTATAAGAAAGTCACTCATTTTAAAAAGTTTCTCTTAAAAAAAAAAAAAAAAAAAAAAAAACATTATTTAAAGCAGGGGTTCTTAATCTGGTGATACTAATTGAGGCGTTTTGTCAGCTAAATGTGCGATGAATCAGATTTAAGTGCTAAAATTTTCACACTGTATCATTCCCAGTCTTGATGGAGTGTCTCGCATGAAGGACATGGCTTGTCAAACCACTGTTGCTTAAAATAGAGCATTTTTACTACGTTTTTTTTCACTGAATCAAACTGACTCACTCGCCGTTCTGCTCGACTCTTCGATCTGAATCTTGATTCAGGTTCATGCACATTGTGGCTCGGCACGTCATCCAGGCTGGATTAAAATGGAGCATTTTTTTAAAAGGTCGTATTGGAAGTGGGGACGCAAAACGCCCACGTCCAGGAACATCAGAGCAGAAAAAAATAGTGAGGGCAAACCGAGGCTTTCTGAAGCACTGAAGCCTTTTTCCAGCTGTATCTGATTCATTACTCAGAGCTTCATAACACAGTGGACAATAGCGGCATCTGGTGGCCAAAACCTGAAAGTGGTTTGTGTATTTAGTGGACGAGGGTTTTTTTGTTTGTTTGTTTGTTTTTTAATTACAGCTCTTAAAACTGTTCCAGTGCATTAACATGACATATGAAGTTTAAATAAAAAAAACTGATAAACAAATGGCAGAACACTTTGATGTCTGGATAATTTCATGTAATATTTTAAAAGACATAACACTGTAATATATTTTGAATTAATATATAATACACTCAGAATGTGTCTTGATAATCACACTGGAGAAACTACACTTATAATTCTAATTGCACATTGCTGCTTGTTTCCCTTCACCATGTTATTGATCTGTTAATATAAACCAAATTCTAAAATGATATTATTCACTATTATTCACATCCTACCAAGCCGGGTTTGTATCACTAGTCCCATTATTCTCTCTCTCTCTCTCTCTTTATCTGTCAGTCTGTCTGTCTATCCACCTTTCTCACTCGCTCACTCTCTCTCTGTCAGTCTGTCTGTCTGTCTGCCTTTCTCACTTTCTCTCTCACTCTTTCTCACACTATCTCTCTGTCTCGCTCTATCTATCTCTATCTCTATCTCTCTGTGTATCTCTATATCTCCACTAATGACCCTCGAAGTGAGCACCAGGTTTTGCTGCTTTTGAATTGTTCCCTAAAGCAGTCACGTGATTGTGTGCCGAAATGAAGCTTCGGATGTCATTGGTCACATGATCAATGTAGAACGAATCAAGCATCGGCACAGTGATTCGAACCAAATGCGCATCGTTTTTTTTTGACACATGCCTCAAAGCTTAGTCTAAGGCTTTGGTTCTCAATTTAGGCATAATTTAAGTCAAATATGATCCAGAATAAAGATGACAAGATGTGCCACAATATAATAATAATAATAATAATAATAATAATAATAATAATAATAATAAAATAATAATAATAATAATAATAATAATTTCACTAATTACCGTGTAAATCAACTAAATCAGTCAGTACAGATGGTTTGGTTTTAGTCAGGGCAGTGATGGTGCATGAAAATGTACCGTGACAACCAAAAGAGGTTCCTTTATGGCAGGGGTAGGAAACAATGGTCCTGGAGTGCCAGCTTCTTCACATGTTACTGCTTTCCCGGCTCTGCTCTCAGATCTACTAAACCTGTTGAATCAGGTGTGTTTGAGCAAGAGCACAAAACTGTGCAGGAGTCTCGCACTGCCTACCTGTTCTATTGCATTGTTCCAAAAATCCTTTGTACAACTTTTAAGGTGTGAATTACATATAAAGCACTGAGGAAAAGAAAAATACTACTCATTTTCAATATTAATATAAGAAAATGAACGTAGACGTGCATTAAGGGATGCAGGTGGTCAGCAATAATACTGTAGCAGTTATTCAAGCGATAATTCATTGGTAATAACAGGCCCAATGTGTGTCTAGAAAACATTGCCCACACCATTACCCACAAGCTAGGTTCCATGGAGCCATGCTGTTTGTGCAATCTCTGACACTAGAAGAACTAGTACCTGTTCTGTGGTGGTCCTGTGGGGGTACTGACCATTGAAGATCATGGTGAAATAAGGTTAACAAAGTCTGCAGAGAACCAAATGGACTAGTCTGTAATTCTAGAACTACTAGTGCTCCTATATGGTAAGTGAAGCTGATAAAATGGACTGTGTAGGAACAAATAGGTGGTATTAATGTTATGGCTCATTGGTGTGTGAATATGGGTGTTAATTACTATAAAATTCAGAGGTATGTTATTACATTATGTAAATCACCCTGTTAATTTTGGAAAAGGATGTGAAATTTGAAAACATCCAAGTCTACAGAGAAAGATTCACAATTGATCCATTGTCCATTGGTTCTCTAACCGGGTTCTGGAGAACCACAGCCCAGGAGGTTTCTGAGTTGAGCCCAAGTTCAGCACAACTGATCCAACCGATGAGCCCTTGCTGAGCTGAACTGTTGTTATGGCAATGAAACTTGCAGAGCAGTGGCACTCCAGGACCGCGATTCAGAAGCACCGGATAAGCAGATTGACACGCACAGCAGGATGGATCTCAACTCTGCAGTACAGTTGATCTCCTGGAGTAAGATTGGACACATTTACATTTGCAGATGATTTCCACTCAGATAATATCCCCCCATAGCTAATGGAAAGAGTCTGAAGACACCTGAAGACACCAAAATGACCAAATTCAGTATTGATACCTACATACAAAACATACACAACACATAGTACTGTGCCTGTATGCCCTAAATAAATAAATAAATAAATACATTTTAATGAGACACACAAGTACAAATTCCAGGTCTTTATTAAGTGCATGCATAGTTCTGAATTGAATCCCCTGGAAACAGATGGGTCTTTCAGATGGCATTTGAGGACAGTGAGCAACTCTAGGTGTTCAGACACCGAATGGACATTTGTTCTACCACCTCATCTCCAGGACAGAGACAAGTCTAGATATTTGTCTTACATACATCATAGGTTGTACACAGGTATGAATCATGTTTTGACCATTTCCATCAAGCAGAGAGGGGCTGGACCATTATTAGTTTTGTAGGCAAGGGTCAGGGCTTTCGATATGATGTGGGCAGTCACAGGAACCCGGCCAAGAGAGGACAGCAGAAGAGAAACATTTCTGAACTTGATAAATTGAACAAGTAATGTCTCTGCATTATGGATCAGTTGGAAGGGCATTATGAAGCATTAACTGTCAGACCATTAAGAGAAGAAGTCACAAAGTCTCACATTATATGAAGTAAAGAAAAGACTCTGAACAACTGAGGAGGACATGGTTTACTTTATTAAAGGCATAGCTGATTTCAGAGTTTCCGAATGTCCACAGACAGACAAGAACACAATAAATCAAACCCATTACAGAAGGAGACATCTTCACCTGACCTAACTTGCAAAATCCTCTAAAAGACTTCAATGGATATCTCCTTCACCCTAAATACACAAGGCAAGAAGCTGTATTTTTCATGCAGGATTTCCAAAGGGAGTCTCATACAATGAGTAATGGGCACAATCGCTCAGTGGCAGATCTCGCTGTGCTGTGGCTGTAAAAAGCTGGCCGTTTCTTTAACTCTTTGTATTGGAATGTTATTACTGACCAAATCAAGGGTGCAGAGGCAGAGCTCAGTACTCTTTAACATACATCACTAGAGCGAGTGACATCTACAGTCAAAAGGGGTGGGTGTGGGGAGGGGGACACATTTTAAAATGCAGTGATCAGCAAGGCTTCTACAGAACGTTCAAGTCAAGATTGCATACCAACCTCACCTCAGCCAAATGCAAAAATGACAGGTTTCCACAGCAAGCAAACCAGAACACTGTTGAATTCCACGAGTTTCAGTGATTAAAGGGGGACGGGAGGGGGGACAGGAGGGGGGACTGGGGGTGTCAAAGACTTCAGAACACAGCTTCCCCCCTAAATCCTTACAGTGCTTAGTTATTTTGATCATTTATAAAGAAATTCATCCATTAAAGTTTAACTTGTTTCGTTATGCCTTTTTTAAAGTTTTTTTTTTTTTTTCGTTTTAAATACACTTTTAAATGCAACAAGAAGCACAATCACACAGCAAAGAGACATTATTTGAAGTTCTCTACATGAAAAATAAAAATGCGCTTTTCCCTCATATGAGAAGCTGTCGCTCCCATAACCTTCCATTCAAAAATACCTTTGCAGTGTAACTATGAGGGGAAAGAAAGAACCACTCAACGTATTCATCATGGACAACTTGAAACTTATCCAACTTTAAACTCCAGCCTGAAACTTTCCCTGCTGACCAGAGGCACAAATGCTAAGACCAGCAGAAATCTGTGCTCTACACTTTCGCAGGTTAACAAAATCATCTCACTGGATTAAATCAGCCAAGAATTGATTTTAAAGAAGAAAAAAAAAGTGCCTTGTTTGACAAGACAGCAGGGAAAAACAGTAAATTCCCAAGAGCATCAGTATGATTATCCATGATGACACTAGTGGATTCCAAAACAGCTACACAGCCTCATCCAAAGCCAGCACTAACCTAAAAGAGAACGACACCTGGAACGATTCTGGTGCAGCTATGGCTGGGTAGGTGCTTGTACAGGTAAAGGATTGCACTGGGCTAAATACAGTGGTTGCTCTATCCAAGAACAGCGCAAGAAGCCTTCCGACTGTTATTTGTGGATGGCTGAAGACATGACAGGTCATTTTCTTATTCATCATCAAGACCAGAGTGAGTGTGTTGGGGAGGTGGTGGGAATTCAATATTGGTTAGTAGCTGTTAAGTGTTCTCATCCTTTGATTTGGTGAACAGTGCAGCGGCTGCGAGTTCCCCTACCCATGCAAGCAGCGCTGCTCTGCTCATGCCCCCACATCCCGTATTGCTGAACCAGCAGCGTTGATGCTGGACCCGTTTCGCTAATTTCCTTCTGAACGATAGTGACAACCATGATGGTGATCATTCTTTTTAAAAGGAGAGGGAGGGAGAGAGAGAGAGAGAGACAGAGACAGAAAGAGGGGGGGGATTGGAGTGAGGAAAAAAAACATTGACCAGGCACGAAGAGAGTTAGTGAAGCCGCTTAAAACTATAAAGGCAAGAACATGAACAAAAGGAACTGTTATGCCAGTAGGTTAAAAGTGTAGCTGAAAGTAACAAGGAAGAGCGAGCTAGAAGGGGTGGGGAGAAATAGAATATATATATTTTAATTTTATATATATATATTTAAAGGTTTCCCCCCTTTTAGCAGTAAACTATTGAACATATTAATCCAATAATATCTCAAAGCTAAAACTGCTACATAACAAGTCACAAAATACAGTATTGTTAATAAATGCAATCTCTATTGCAGCTAATGATACTACACTCTAGAAGTCTAAGCCCTACCTTCGTTTTACTTTATTTTACGCTATAATGTCACGGTACGATTCGTAGCAGGTCCACCTTCTAGCAGAAGCAGATGTGCCTGATCCCGCCCACCTCTTCAGGAAAAAACGAACAAAAAGGAAAGCCTTTTAAGAAGTTAGCGGACAGCGAAACCATAGTCCACGTCTGCGTCAAACTATATCCTATGATCTGTGCACCATCCATACAGAGGCACACGTCTTACACCAACTGCAGTAAATACAGCCAACCTTTTCATCCCATTTTTACCGCCCGCCCCACCCACCCCCCTTCCACCCTAGCTATGCAAAGCCCTCATCTGAGAAAAATACATCCAGACTTCAAAGGGTGGAAACCAAGTCCTGTTGCCACTTTTACCTCTCCATAAACTTCCCCCTTCTTCGCGCTTACACACAAACACGCACACAATGACACCCACACCCTTTTCCTATCCCATGTGCTGTGCACTGGTCACCCAGAGCAGGTAAAAGCAGGTGTTTTGTTGTGTATTTTTTCTTTTTTTTTCCCTTAGTTAGGGGTCCAGTCCAGAGTCTAGAGTCAAGGAGCCGAGGTGCGACAGGAGAAGTACCTTTGACCGGCCCCTAGAGGAAGCAGGGCAGCGATCAGAAAGGAAGTCTCATCAGAGTCAGCCCTCTGAGTCAGTGTTTCTGCAGCGGCTACGTGCTGAGCAGCGCGGTGGGTCAGGTGCTCTTACGCCCCTCCTTGCCACAGAGGCAGAGAGAGAGAGACAGAGAAGAAAGAGAGACAAAGAGAGAGAGAGACAGATAGAGAGGAGAGGGCTGCACCTCCCTCGTCGGTTTCAGGCGAGCGGTTGGTTTGGAGCCCGTCGGTCCGCTTTGGCTGCCGTCTCCAGCCTCCACACGCAGGTAACGCCGGAAAAAAACATTTCCGATTGGAGCTTGTGGTTCTGCACCTCCTCTTCTTCAGTACGGTTTTCACACAAGTGCTTGCGCCCGCTGACCCCTCATTCAGTGTGGCGGATTCATGGTGCCATGGCCGCGCTGCTGCTTCTGCTTCTGCTGCATGAGGAGCTGCTCCAGCGCAGACGGGCCAGGCTGCATCATCGAGCTTGACCAGATGGACTGAGGAAACAAGAGGACAACGTCAGTGCTTACAAGAATCCAACAGTGATAAATCTATCTTCTACATAGGACTCTAAAAACACACCCAATAATAGTAATATTTCATAAAGAATGTGCTTTATAAAAATGTTCTGATCCACTGAATGAGAGGAACAAAGGCTACTCTGCCCATTAATTTGGAATAGCCAGGGTAGCCTTTGTTGCCCTCATTCATTAGTGAGCCTGGGCATCCAACAACCAATTGCTGGTTAGGAGTCTGACATGACAAGGGGGTTCCGAGTGAAGGGGGACAGAGATTCAGCAATGGTTTTGGCCATTTTGACTGAGCCTGTCAAATTTGCATAGTTCTTCACATTTGCTCCTTTGTCTCACATCCACTGGTCATTTATCCTCATTATACCAAAGTGATACAAGTAAATAAAATACCATTATCACAAAACAAATCCAATCATTACACCCCTAATGATTCAGCAGCCAGTGGTACCTTAAAGCTGTCGAGGAGGACTGTGGATGAGTCCTCCATGGGCATGTCTTGGGCAGCCCAGCTACTGTTGGGGGCACCCTGGTGCCAGCTGTTCTGGTCCGAAGCAGAGGAGGTGGGGGCAGTGGGCAGGTAGTCCAAGCCAAAGCCACTCACACCTAGAAAGAGAGAATCCACAATGACAAACATCCTGCATTGTCAGACATGAAACACAAAAAGGTAACTAGAAGGCCTAGACAATATTTTACCTGTCTTTTCAGCCTTCCAGCGGTCTGCTGCTCTGCGGTCGCGACTGTCTGGTGTACCAATGGGGCCAAAGTTGGAGAAGGGCAAAGGGCCATGGCTGTGGGTGGGTGGTGATGATGGCAGACTGCTCGGGTTGGATGAGTGGGGTGACTGACTGGCTGGGGTTGAGTGGTCTGCCATGACGAATTAGGAAGTTACAAGTTTTATACCATGGAATATAATAATAGAGCATTCTGTCTGGCCTAATCAATGAATAGTATGTCTGTTATGTTGAAGTATTTCATATGTGCAAGCATATGTACAAAAAGGCTAGATTTATGAACATGTCCCATTGAGAATAGCTCTGAGAAAAAAAGGCAAACCTGAGCTGGCAGGGAGGGAGGGAGACCATGGAGTTCCTTCAAACAGGGAGTACAGGGAAGGCTCCTGGTGTATCATGGGCACATCAGGCTTTGGTGTTGGTGCCATGTTTTTGCCATAAGCCTCACTGAAAATGCTGTTGTTTTGGTAAGAGTTCTCCTACAAAGGCAAAACATCAATGAATGAACACTTCAAGTGTGGTAAATATTTCCAGTCAAGTGCCAATTCTTGAAGTTAGTCTCAGCCTTCATACAAAAATAAAAATAGCCTATATTTTATCCTTTAAATTATGCCGAAATCATTTCGATATCCCTACTGCGTATCCTTACTTATCCTACTACTACTATCCCTACACTAACCAAGAAATGGTTGAAATAACAGAAGTATGTAATTCAAATCGAAAGGATTATAGATTGCAAAATATTGTACTAACTTATGACCAACAAAGTAAACAAATTCAAGACCTTATAAACATAGACTCTATGCATAGCTCAGCACTTTGTGATTAATTTTTCTAGTTAATGCTGCCACCTAGAGGCACAAAGCTGCAGTTACATTTGTTTGGGTTGTGTGATTTAGTGCATTGATTTACCTGAAAGACAGAACGATGCAGTAGAGAGGACTGGCTCATTACCTCAGGCCCACTGTCTAGCCTTGACTGGTTTGATAACTGAAAAAAAAGGAGAAGCACACACATTCTTTGGATTACACTGGCAGAGGCCTTAAACTGAACAAGCAATTATTAAGAAACTCATCACATAGGAATACAGATTTTAGCATCATTTCAGTTTCACAATTTATTGAACTGTTTTACGCACAATAGCAATTACGGCATAACATTTTTTGAATTTTGCTGAAGAACGAGAAGAAAGAAAACAAACAAACAAAAGCTTTGGAAAGCCCTGCCTGATATAATAGGAGGGAAAGCTACATACAAACATGTTCCTTCCAGGAGCAGAATTAAGAGGGCCGGCCAAGGCCTGGTAGAAATCATGAGGCTTAGTAAAGACCAGCTCCTCCTCCTCCTCAAAGTCTGCCAGAGTTTTTAACAGGTCTGGAGGAAGAAGAGGAGAGCTCTTGTTGTCCTAATAGGAGACGAAGCACAAAAGGGAAGGAAGGGGAGAGAAGAGAGAGACAGACAGAAAAGAGAAAAAAACAGCCCTGTAAGAAAAGACTGCCTAAGGGAGAGCTCTCTCCGAGACAGAAAAGCAGCAGATGTTGAACGCCATCTCCACTGGGCTCATGTGAACAGCCCAATAGAGAGACTATGTTTGCTTTACCAAGTTACATGAAATATAAATCAGCGGGCAGAGACACAGTGTCCTTTAAACTGCACAAATCAAAGGCATAAAAGCATCAGAGGCCTATGTCTCACAAGCAGCCTATGTCTCACATAACATCTAATATTTATCCTAGCAGAGGACAGCTTGGAAAAGAAGAAGCAAAAGTGCAAAGCATGCATACAATGTATGGAGAAAAGTATCAGGACACATCACCTAATCAATGAATTCAGAGGTTTCATTCAGTCCCCCTGCCACAGATTTATAAATCAATCACCTATGCCATGCAGTTTGCTTTTACAAATGTGTAAAAGAATTGGTTGTGTTCAGTGAAACCAGCATTGTACTGCAATAGAATGCCAGATGTTGTACAATATTGGAAAAAAAACTGCAAAAGCAAAATTTTCTGAGAATTAAAAATAAAATAAATGAAACAGGGCAGATATATAGTAGATAGTCCATGGGAAATACAAAACTGGGGCAATTGTCCTACATATCAAGCAGCAGAAGAGATGTAGCATGACATGTTTGATACAATTTGACATTGTATATTGCACATTCACACAATGTGATGGTGATGCTGAAACTATATTGTGCTGCTCTACTCACGTCAGTTGTTGAAATATATTCCCACCTAGACATTCCACAACCAGCATTACTGAAAAGTGGAAGTGTTTAAGAACCACTGTAACTCACACATGAAGTGTCTGACCACATAAAGGTACAGTGTAGAATTGCAGAGTGCTGAGGTTTATAGTGCATAAAAGTTGCTAACATTCTGCTGAGTCAACTACAGAATCAAAAACTCATCTGGCTTTAACATGCATGTTTTAGCGCATGTAAGGAGAACATTAGTTGACAGAGTTCCAATAACTTTTGATAGAGGAGGGATAATGCTATGGGATTGTTTTTCAGGGGCTAGTCTAGGTCCCCGAGTTCCAATGAAGTTCAGCAGACCATAACATTTTGGACAATGCTATGCTTTCAACTTTGTGGAAGCAGTTTGGAGAAGGCCCTTTTCTGCTCCAGGCTAACTGTCCCCCTGCATATAAATCAAAGTCTATAGAGGCAAGGCAGGTTGAGCCATGATCTCAACCTCACTGAACACCTTTGTGATGAACTAGAAGGCAGAATGTGAACCAATACCTCTCATTAAACTTCACAAATGCTGTTCTGCATCTGCATGACTTAACTTTCCATAGACTCCTAAATCTTGTAGACAGCCTTCACAGAAGAGTGGAAGCTGTTATAGCTGCAAAGGGGGGCACGCATTACTAATGCCTATGGATTTAGAATCAAAAAATCTCCTGTAGGTGTCCCAATACTTATGTCCATAGAGTGCATGTTCATTAGGCCTCCTACCATGCCTGACACTAATATATTGATGTAACAGAGTCACATGTACATCAGCAGATACTGTTTACAAGTGCACTTTGTAGCTGGCTTAAGAACTATAACTGTCAGACCATAGAGATCACATCTAACACACAAATCCTAAACATACAAACAGAATTAGAAGAACTAGAAGGCAAACCTCATATGGTGGGCCTCTAGATGTATTCTCCTGGTCTGGGCAAAAGACTCCAGACTGGTGCTTGCCCATCCTGTCTCCCATGCGATACGGAGGTTCCCAGTAGAAATCCTGCATTTTCACTTCTGGGAACTTCATCTTCTTGTCCATGCTGGGCTGAGGGGGCTGCATGGGCACAGCCTGGGACATTGAGTGCTCAAACAGCTTCATGGGGTCCTGGGCAGGCATGAAGAAAGGCTGTTTTACAGGCATGGGCATCTTGGGCATGGTGGGCTGAGCCTGGTGCTGGCTCCACATCTGCCCAGCCTGCTCAGACACTGGCAAGTAAGGCTGAGAAAGAAACACCGGTGGTATGGTCAACAACAACAGAAATCGGTGATTCGTCTTTATTAGTAGGTCTATGTTAAGCAATGTAGATTAAACAAGTGGGTCAGGATCAGTAAAAAACATCTTTTAATTACGTTTGAGCTAGCTGCTTTTATGTAATCATGGGCAAGTTCACCAGTGGTTCATAGCTACTGTGCACCAGATCTATTATTTGCCATTTAGTACCCCTTCTAATGAATGCATTCAGATGCCGTCATTGCTGACACAGATGTGCAAATGCGCACACACAGCTGGTCCCTTTGGAGAAGTACTGCTATTAGGACAGAACAGTTCAATGATAGGGATGTAACAGAAGGGTGAGGCTGAGACTGATGTACCTGCTGAATGGTGTGGTGTGGAGGGCTCTTGCCCAGCTGAGAGCTCTGCTTGGTAGGTGACTGCTGCTGCACCTGAAGCTGCACAGTCTGCTGCAAGGCTTGTTTTGAAGGCTGTGGAGGGGGTGGCTGTGCCTGTTGGGGCTGAGGCTGTGGTTGAGGTTGGGATTGGGGTGGACCCTGGTTGAGGGCCCCAGGGCCAGAGGGCCTCTGCTGGCTGTAGGGAATGTGCGAAGGCTTCCCAGATGGCACCTGGTTGGCAGCCTGAGGATGGGAGGTAGGTTGCAGGAAAGGGGTGGGAACAGACACACCTGCAGGGAAAGTGAACCCGGGGTTCATGGAGAATGCCACAGGGGGAGGGATCACATATGCTGGTGGGGGGAAACCTGGTGTAAAGAGAGGAAAGGAAATAAGTACATGCTCTGATATACAGTCAGTTTCTCAGAAGGAGGAAAAAAAAGGAGCTGAATGATGATATCTGCTGATAGTGTTCAACCGTACATGTTGCGAACGATTAATGGAAGCATTTCGTTGTCAGTAAGGAAAATATTGTTGATGCAATGCTAAATGATGAATGTTAGGGCTCGGGTGACTCGTCAACAAAACAGACATCACAAAAAAAACACTGATTTGCATAATGTGTCGGTACATCAGAGTTGGCCATCTGAAATGTGGAAGCATTTTGGACAGAGACCTAACAATGTAGTTATCCCTAGGCTTTGCAAAGTGAAGACGGCAGCAATTGCTATGCACAAGCACTTAAAGCAAAAGCATCTCAGAGTGTTTTGTCAAGGCCGCTGCGTAACAGCCCTGTGAGTGCCATGTCTTCATCATTGCAACTCAAAGGATATTTCTGCACTACTGCTGGTATAGTAAAGCAACTAACACTGTTATTTGGCCATTTTATATTTTTCTGTTTACTTTAATGGTCATGTACATGTCAGACAATAGTTTTAACCAGGGTATGCAACTCTGGTCCTGGAGGACCACCTTCCTGCACAGTTAATTTCCCTGCTCTAAACCTGGCAATTATCAGGCGAGTTGAATCAGGTGTGCTTGGGCAGAAGCAGCAAAGCTGTGGAGGAGTGTGCTACTCCAGGACTGGAGTTTTCCAACCCTGGATTAAACAAACATTACAGCTTGTTGCTACAGCTAGTAAATTAAATTATTTTAATTGAACTAGACTGGTGCAAAAATATTTGCCAGTGATTAACTTAAAAACTAGATTTTTATTTGAAATTATTTGGGATAACGTAGTTAAGTAAACATATTGATACACCATTTCAGGTAAAGGGTTACTATATAACAAAGTGGTAAAACTGTACGTTTTGTTGCAGAATCATGCCCTGTATACTGTGTGCAGTATAAGAATGAAGAAAATATTTAAATGAGTTTGTTTTTTCTAAAAGAGTCCATGCGCACGCACGATTTAGAAAAATAAACAATGTTAGTCATTAGATTAAAAGACCAATTAATAAAAAATTAGTTATTAGCAAGATTTCCATGAACTAACCAACCATGTCTGCAGTCAAACTGATATTTGATTTTGAACCAACTTTATTTTGTAATAGTAAAAGTAAAACTGGGTAACTAATGAAAAGTCTGTTTAAATCCAATCAATTTGTAACCGGCCTACAAACAAATGTTACACACTTAATCAACACTGTCATCAGCATCAGCAGTTACATTCATGAATATATTGAAATTGGTCAAAATCACTGTCACTTTGAGAAGGCTACATTACATCTTCACTCCCAGTTTTGAATAAACAATCTGTGTACATACCTGGTCTGCTGGGGAGAGGAGGGAAGGCTCCTGGGTGATGAATGGGGATGAACTGTGAGGAGCAGGTAGTCTGAGTCTGTGTGACAGGAGTCTTCCTTGCTTCAGACACCGGGGTCTTCCTCATTTCAGACTGAGATTTTATCTAGCAAAGAGAAAAGCACATTTTAAGGCTGTTTGATAAATAAAATACCAGGATACACAACCAATGTCCAAATGTTTGTGGACACCCTTTCTAATGAAGGTATTCAGTTACTTTACAGATGTGTAAATGCACAGACACAGCTTGTCTAGTCCCTGTTAAGAAGTAGTGCCAATAGAAAAGGATCCTCTTAAGCAGATAAACATGAACCTACAGGCACATATAACAATACTTTAACTTTCTGCATAATTCAGGGGTCAGGGGCTAGAGTCCAACACAGTTTGTTGTTTTCCCTACTCTATTAGATCATAAACCTGGCAAATAACAGACGAGTTGGATCAGGTGTGCTCCAGGATCAGAATGATCAAAATCAGTCATAGGAATCAAAAAGCAGCAAGGCTCCTTCCCAGAAAGTTATTGCATGAAATATTTATGAATGGCACTTGATGTCAGAGACCTTGATTTACAATAGAAGCTTTTGGACTAAAGCATTTTTAAAACATTCGAGAAGTGATACATATAGGGATTGTCTCTTGACTTTACATCTACAAGGTGGAGGCAACTAGGTGTCTAATAGTGTGGATATTCAAATTATATAGGGTGGATATAGTTTAAACAATCCTGTGGCACTGCTGTGTCTGAGCCACTCAAATAGTTGAAAAAAAAAAATGCAATAACACCATGAGCATGTCAGTGTCACTACAGTGCTGAGAATGACACACCACCCACATAACACCTGCTCTACTGTTCATTGAAAAACAGGGTGAAAGAGGTTAATAGAGTATGTAGAGAAGCAGATGGACTACAGTCTGTAATTACAGCGCAACAAAGTGCCCCTGTATGTTCAGTGGCGCGTATTAATGGAGAGTAGTAACAAAATCAAGGTCCTAATGTTATGGCTGTTTGGTGTATATTTGTGGCAAGTCTAAAACCAGTTGCCAACACAACCAACTGTAAAGAGTGTTATATGTGCCTGTAGGTTCATGTTTATCTGCTTAAGAGGATCCTTTTCTATTGGCACTACTTCTTAACAGGGACTAGACAAGCTGTGTCTGTGCATTGATAAGTTTTTCCACAACAAATCAAACCACAGTAGTAAAGTCAACAAACGCACTGATTTATAATCTAACCTTCCGACCCCTGGACTTGTTACCCACCTACTGTGCAATATATAATTGACAACACTGTTAATACCATTACTCTCACTGTCCAATACCCACTACTGTGCAATATCTAATAAATGTGCAATAACTATATATAACATCATGTTTTATATAGAGGCTCAAATCTATGCATCATGTTTGCACTGTGAAAGTTTCTTTTTTATCTCATTGTACATGTGTATAGTGATGATAAAGCCATTCTATTCTATGGCTGTTTACATCTCAGGCACTGAATTATGCACAAATGCATTAAGAATTGGATGAATTCCCTTCAAACTCCCACAATCGGCTCATATCCCTGCTATCCTGGACTCCAGGGCTACCACTGAAAAGCCCAAACAAAAAAACAATGTACCCCCAACACAAGACTGCAATTCAAACCTGTTTCCCTGCATCAGACGCCTTCTCATGGCTGTTCTTCTTTGCTTCGCTCTTCCGCTTGCCCTCTTTCTTCTGCTCGTTCTTCCCTGGTGTTCCATTGCCTTTGTTGAAGCCAATACGCTCCTTCCCTCCATCTCTCTGGTGCTGGTTGCGGCCCTGTTCTCGGCTCTGCTCACGGGGTTTAATGTTCTCTTTGAACGTGACCACAGGCCTCTCACCAGGATCTAGAGTGCTGTTCTGGCTCTTCCCCACTGACAGTACGGACTTGAGGCCCAGTGAACCATCATGAGATGTCTGCTCACCGTTGGATGACTCCTGCAGGACTGGAGGGTCCTTCTCTTGTGGCTCTTCTACCACAAGCTCAGGAATATCAGTGAGGAAAAGGAGCAGGCCATCACTGATGCGGCACTGGATCAGGCTGTAGATGCAGAGGTAGCCATTAAACCGTGAATTACTTTATTATTAAAAAATGAAGACGTAAGGAATTTTGCTCAGTATTATGTCATTCGTTAAATGTTAATCCATTAATTTCTATTAAATCAGAAATCACACCAATACAATACAAATGCAATACAACACTAGAACTTTGAAACCACTTGTAACAAAGGAACTCACCAAGGTTGGTTGTCTGCCACCCACTTGCCCAAGTTGATAAGTCTCTGCTGTCGAGCATGCACTATGAGGCTGTCTTTGCCTACTGCAATGCCCTGGTGCCCTTTGGAAAAGTCCAGCAACCTGGAACATGACCAAATAAGATTTATGTGAGAATGGTTGACAAAAACAAGACAGTATCCACAAAACATCAACCTCTTAAAAGGTTCATTGACTTCAGTCCATTAATGCAAATGCTTTGGTTACTGTCCAGTTATGGCGTACTGACTGATCTGGAAAGCTACCTTAAAGCAGGCCGGAGCGCCAGGAAGCCTTGCAGCTCAAACTCTTCTGGGAGAGGAATTGCTGTAAGAGGAACAGACAGTCTAAGAAACACAGCCAAACAAGCATTAATATTATAAAAAAAATAGGGCATGCAATTTTAGCCTAAAAGGAAAGAGTGATACAGGCTGTAAAGCTTTTAATTAGTAAACACTGAAATTCAAGTCCTTTGTGATATAGTTCTTATTAATAGATAAGAATTATTATTAGTTTATTATTAGATTATTAGAATTAGTAGAATTATTAGTAGATAAACAGATAACAGTTTATGAAATTTACTAGTAATATAATCTGATTACAGATTTACAGACATTGTGACTAGTCACAATACCACAATATCTCCTTAATCTACCTTTGGCTGGTCATGAGATATTTTTAACAGTAAAAACTACTAGTTAATATGGTTGACATTACTATACATCATACAATATGACGAAAACCTTATGAGACTATCAGTTTATAATTGAAACACCAAAACACAGCAGGCTGTATATTTATAAACAGTATTTTTTCCATTTCTTTGTTTGTAATGGCAGAATTTTAATAAAACTGTAGTTTTAAAAGACTGACTGTAATCCCTTTGGAAACTAAACCATTTCCACTTAAACCTCATACTAAATATATCTTAATAAACCTATATTTACGATATCTTGTGCTGCCCTACAGAACAGCTTTATGGATCTGTACATCTGATTAGTAACTAGTAAACATTTCATGAAGTTGTTGTCTGCAATGAGAGTTTGTACAAGTAAAAACTACATTAGAGATCTGTATTTTGAGTTTTTACAAGTAAAAGGTGCCATTTTAGGCTAATCTGCCATTTACAAAATAAGATCAAGATATGAAGCACTGCTTAGTATGATCGCATTACCAGATGGATTTGACACATCGTCCTCCTTGGGCTGGAAGCTGTTAAGAATGGACACCAGCCATGGCCAAATACTGCAAAAAGAAGAACAAAGAAATCAACAACGTCCAACTAAAAGTCTCACATTAAATCTTTTAACTGCAAATCATCAAGTTTAATCTCTTAAATCTTAGTACTTTTAAAAGTTTAAGGTCATATTTTTACCTCTTAAATCAAACAAGTTTCTCTACTATAAAGTATTCAGTACCTGTGGAAATGAGGAATTGAGGTGTAGCACCTTTAGGGCTCAAACATTTAAGAGGTAGTTTGATGATAAACAAATCAATCCATATGAGTGTAAACTGAGCTTGATGTGTGTGAATGTTTGCAGGGCTTTATGCAACCTGCTCCACAGCACTTCTCATCTGTCTACAGGATGCTGTAGTCTCTACAAATCTCTCTCTCAACAAATACTGGAATAAACATTATTAGATTTCCCAATAGCCTCCTGGCACCTTCACTAGTTAAGCGTAGTTCTTAAATCCTTTGGGCAAACTAAACTCAGATTAGCACCTCTGAACACGTCACACGCTCTACATTGCCCTCTAGTGGAGTACAGAGTTCAAATGAGCATGTACATTGGGTAGAATTTGCTAATCACAAACATAAATTGAATTTAAAAAATGTACATTTGTCAGTACATATTTTGGACAGACATACCCACATATTGGAAAGGAACCCAAGTGTGCAGGTTACCACACACCACAGTAAAACATTAGGCCAGAGGTACCCAATCTTATCCACAAAGGCCGGTGTGGCTCTTTGAATCCAACCAAACAGGAGGTCACCTGACCAACTCTTTGAAGATGGAGAACAAGTGATTAAACAAGCAGCATCAGGTGTGCTTCAGCTTGTTTGGAATGAAAACCAGCTGCCATGTCAGCCCTTTGTGGATAAGACTGGACACCCCCTAGACTGTTTGTGTGAAATAATAAAAAAAGCATCTAATTCTTTGAAAATGGGCTTGCAAGACCTTCACTCACACACCTACCTATATAGCACAAGGATGGCATACTTCATTTTGGGGAAGGAAGGCTCTGCCCTATCAAACACACCTGATTTGCTTCCATAGCTAATTAAACAACATTTTCATGAGCTGAACAAAATATATTACATGACAAGTTAACACTAATCTGGCCCAGAAGGAACATATTGGACAATTTTATTTTTGACTTTCCTGACTGTTTGAAAATTCACTCATCCTCAGTAAAATACATCTCTCACATCACTCTCAGACACGCCATTTTTGTACATTTTAGAGTGACTCATACCTGCAGCTGGAAACCACCCCTAAATATCACCTCGATTTGCTAGGTGTAAGCACTGTGTGTAGACTTGTGGCTTTGATGTAATATAAATACAGCCTGTCTCGCATGACATTAAATTGACTTCAATGTTTGGTTTTATGGCTACAGTTAAGTGCAAAGGTTTGCCTTGTTGAAAAACCTCGACATTTCTTTTAAATGTTCAAAACCTTAAATGTAATTAAATTCCTGTATTCCTTGCATTCCTGTAAATATTCATATCGGAAACTTCCAATCTATCCCAAATGAATCTCTTCAGCCTCATATACTAGATTACTCATACAGGGCATCCAGAACGTTTGTTACAGCCTTATTTCAAAATGAGTTCATTTTTCCCTTAAACTTTGCCATGACACTCAAAACTGAACTCAGGTGCATCTTGTTTCCACTGATCATCCTTCAGATGTTTCTACAGCTTGATTGGACACCTGGGGTAAATTCAGTTGATTGGACGTGATTTGGAAAGGCACACACCCGTTTATATAAGGTCTCATAGTAAACTGTATGTCAGAGCACAAACCAAACCATGAAGTCTAAGGAATTGTCTCTAGACCACAGAGAGAGGATTAGATCAAGATACAGATCTGGAGAAGGGTACAGAAAAAATTCTGCTGTAGTGATTATGGTAGAAGGGCCTTAGTCAGGGAGGTGACCAACTCTCCACAGAGCAACACTGGAGCTCTGTCAGAGACGAGAACCAGAAAGACAATCATTTCTGCACCACTCCACCAGTCAGGCCTTTCCTCAGTACAAGGCTCATGACAGCCTATCTGTAGTTTGCCAAAAGGCACCTAAAGAATCTCAGACCAGAGAAACAAAATTATCTGGTCTGATTAAACAAAGGTTGAACTTTTTGGCCTCAATGCTAAGCATAATATCTGGAGGAAACTAGGCACTGCTCGTCACCTAGGCAATACCATTCCTACAGTGAAGCACAGTGAAGCATCAAGCTGTGGGGATGGGAGACTAGTCAGGCTTGAGGGTTGACTGCAGCGATGTACAGAGACATGGACCTCTGGACCTCAGACAGGTTCAGAAGGTTTAAATTCCAACAGAACAACGACCCTAAGCACACAGCCAAGACAATCAAGGAGTGGCTTGAGGATGCTGTAAATGTCCTTGAGTGGCCCAGCCTTGAACACAATTGAACATCTCTGGAGATTTCTAAAAATGGCTGTGCACCAATGTGCCCATCCAATTGATGGAGCTTGAGAGGTTCTGTAAAGAACAATGGGAGAAAGTTCCCAAAAACAGGTGTGCCACGCTTGAGACTGTAACTGCTGCCAAATGTGTTTCAACAAAGTATTGATCAAAGGCAGTGAATACTTATGTACATTATATTTTTGTGTTTTATTTTTAATAAATCTGCAAATATTTTAAACAAACTTTTCTAACTTTGTCATTGTGGGGTATTGTGTGTAGTATTTTGATGGACAAAATGAATTGAATCAATTTTGAAACAAGGCTGTAACAACAAAATGTGGAAAAAGTGAAGCACTGTGAAGACTTTCCGGATGCAGTGTAACTCCAATTAATCAGGATTGAAGTCACTAATCCAGAGCAACCTCACAAAGCCAAAGTAGAGGAAAGATCCCATACTATTGTCTCTGGTCAACAGCACTCTCAGTAAAGACTCCAGGACGCAGCTTCAGCCAGTCCAGGGACACTTTGATGGCTGGAAGTGGGCATTCCCCCATGATCTCCTCCTGGTTCTTATTCAGTAAGGCCCTGCTGCACATCACACCTAAGAAAGACACTGGAGAAACAGCAACATACATTAGAACAGAATCACAAACTGGAGGTTTTCCCAAGGTGTTTCCCACCGATTGCCAAGGTGCTGGCCCTATGGCCTCAAGATCATGATTTTGAATCACCATCAGCACCTGGAACCTGAGAAAGCACTATTGGCCATTCTCTCTCTGAGTGGGTAACTGGCACACTTTCTTCATCACTCTTAATGTGATCCTGGCTGACACAGGAATCTTGTTTTAATGCATGAGATCCAGTGATTTTGTCCAATCGCATTGGCTGCACAGTGATTGGCTTCCCAGTTTCCACTTGCATTACTGGATCGAATAAAGGTGGTAGCTGACATTACATATATCGGAGGAGGCGTCACTCTCCCAGTTGTATTTGTAAAACGGGAGTACTACAAACATCAGACCCCTCTGAAAATTGCTGTGTCCAAAACTATCAGCCTGTTATGCTACTAATGCATAACTAAATCACAGCATGAGTGAATAGAAACAAGTGAAACAAGCTCAACATAAAGCAGGTTGTACCCACTAAAAAATATTTAACTTGGTCCCTGAATTCAGAAAGAAGAAAGGCTTTAAGGCACCAGCACACATCAGGTACGGTTTGCTAGATAACTAGTGATTGCTAGTGTTAGACTTTGCTGGTAGGTTGGGGTGGCTTTAGTTCACTACTTGCTAACTAGCGAGTCTAATTTCTCACTTGAACACAGTGAAATGGTCGGGCACAAAGCTACATGGGTGGAAGAAACCCAGTCTTATGACTGATGAAGGATTATCCACAATTAGGACCTCACCACTAAACAATGAATGAGGAGAGTGAGACAAAATGTTTCACTCATTAGTTTGTTATTGAAATGTTACTCATAAGGCATACTTTTTGTATATTGTGTTCCCACATGAGCAAGATTTCCTCGTGGTTTTTATATTACATTACACTTTTACATTTAAGTCCCAAAGAGGTTAAATTATCTAGCTATTTTATATATTATCAAAACTTTCTGCTTAAATGTCAACTGCTTTAATCTTAAAAACATAAATAAATAATAAAAATTTAAATCTGAACATTTGAAATTACATTTGAAAATGCTGTAAGCAGAACACATGACAGATTGAGCTGGTTTGGTGGGTCTGCACTCATTTATGTCAAGCTGTTCTCTCAAATCTCAGTCAACTGACTAAAAGAACTTTGCCTTGTTGGTAACTGATTTCTGAGGGAGAAAAGGGATCGGATCTGAAAGTCCATATTAAAAGCTTTGAGAATGCTTCTTCAGAGCTGTTCCAGACAGTTTCACTTAAATACTATATAGTATATGGAATGTCATTCAAAAATGCTCTTCTTTAATTGATTTCTCAAACAAAGCACAAACAACTAGTCTGTCATCAACATAAGTCATGGATGTTTCAAATAACTACATTCCATGTTCTCCAAAAAACCAAAGTGAATCTGACTAGGCTTGCTCTCGTTCTCAGGTAATGTTTCACCAAGAAAGAATGCATCTTCTTCATTTGTGGTATGCTTGACTCTGCACAACTAGGAATGAAATCCTCTATAAACATGCACCTAGAAATCTAATGATTTCATTGCTTAGTCTATGGTAATTTAGCAGGGCAGACTGGCCGAGCTTCACTTTCCCCTGCTCTTGAAGGGGGTTTTTGACTGAATCTGGTTGACTCAAGGGTTGCCTCAACTTTACAATACTACTGGTGAGCCCAAAGCAAGTCTATCATTATATTTATATATTGATCATTCATATTTACATTGCATGTCTTGTGAATATTGCCCCCACTGCAATGACTATGCTGAAATTATATATTGTGCAGCCCTAACCTGAAATTTTATGTATCAATTCTGCAGAATATATCATTTCAGCATCACGATCGCAGCAGTCCCATTGCAGGGAATGCAGTGTCAAATCAAATCAAAAGTATTGTGAAGTTGGAATTTTGATGAAGCACATTATTATTAATATTATGGCATGCAGAATCACTGACTTCGGGTGAGAATTTCTGAGTTAACATGCCAGGAAAAAATACATAATGCTATATCACTTTATTCTCAATATTGTGCTGCCCTAATCAATTCCGCATTTCTGTCTGTGTTCTCCGCATTGTAGAAATCACTGGGCTGAATTAATGTGATCTTGCTGCTGGAGGACTACTGCGGTCTGACAACTGCAGAAACAATCTATGATTTAATCTATGCCCAAGTCAGCCACCAGTTTATATAAATCCACATACACATCAAAGGAAGAAACACACAGCAGGAATGCTGGAGCAACATACTGAAAAGGCCGAGGAGCTGTATCCAGCTGATCTGCTCATCCGAGCTGAAGCTCTGGTTGTCAGTCTCATTGCTGAAGTCTCGGAGGTGGTGGAGCTCAAACAGGTTAATAACAGTGATGTGAACCAGCTGCTGAGAGCTGAAGGCCTTCTGGAGAATCAGCCTCTGTATGACCAATACAACAAAAGAAACTGAGGTTGGTGGTTTTCTGTTACCATACTGATCTAGGAGGCCATCATGTAGTCTGAGCAGCAAAACAATGGCCAAAAAAGATAAAGAAAAATGCACATAAAAGGACAAAATATATTATATAAACAAAGGACTGAATATGATTGCAGACATGCAAAAAAAAACTTATTTCTTAAAGGGGAACATTACAGAAGAGGGAAAAAGCCTTAACATTGAATGGAAGTCAGTGAAAAAGTTGCATTGTACATGGTGCAGATGCTGGTGGTGGTGTACCTGAAACTGCTCCTCCAGCTTCTCCCTCAGTGCATTGAGCTTCTCCAGGCTTTTGCTGAGGTAAACATGCCCATGAAACTTGATGAAGGCCTTAATGAAATCAGACACGCTCCATTTCGTTTTGACCTCGTCACGGCTGCCGATTAAAGGGTCACAGTACAGCCAAAAAAACAGCATAAGAATCCCAACATTAAAGCAGACAACATTCACGCAGTAAACTAATGAAGTCATTTATACTGTGGAATCTTTTCATTTCTACTTTCCACCACCATCCATCTGTATGTCGCCATAAATAAAAATCTGCTGTTATGTCACTGTAATAGATGAATTTCAGACCTCTCAAGAGCCTTGGAGAGAGCTTTCTGAAGGTTGGTGGAAGCCGCCGGAAAGGGGAACTTAACAGCGATGCTTCTGCAGTAGTAGAAGATTGTTGTGAGGTGGTCCCCTTTAGACGATGCCAGAATAGCCAGCTGATTGTAAGGCTGACCTGTAAACCAATGACAGACAATTCAGAATCCTTCTCTCAAACCTGTTGGAGTGCATGTTAACATGCCGCCCTGAAACCAGACAGAGCTACTGACTTTCACAAAATAGAACTGCAGGTGAAGTGACCTATGCTGACACTGTGGTGCCAGAGAGCAGCGTGTGATGGGAAAACTCAATGTGAGGAGAATGTACAATAAATAAGAATGACCAACCGTTTGAGGGAACAAGCTGAGCTGCATGTCTGTAATAGGACTCTGCTTGGCTGGTCTGGTTGCGATAACGTGCTGAGGAAAAGAAACAAAAAGGCTATCAGCGCACAGAATGAAAAACACATCGTTCTTCATCATTCCACCAAACATGCCATGAATACATAATTGGGAAATACAGTATTTTAAAATTCTTGCTATTTGTCTCTGACAGAGGAAACCACTTTTGTTTGAAAGTTCAGAAAGCACACTGTGTGCAGACTCACCAATGTCCCCCAGGTGGACGAGACAATGCTGGCAGATGTAAGAGCAGGAGCTGGGCTGTGGTTTCACTATGGCGCTGGTGCTGCTCTGTTTATTGCTGATGATGCCAAGCTGAGAGGATTTCACACGACAAGGCAGGTCCACGTTGAACACTGTGCACAGCTCTTGTAACAACTGAGGGGTACAGACATGAATTCTCATGGGGCAAGGTCTGACACTGCTTTAGACCAACAGTACAGATTTTCAACTAGAAAGTGCTGAGTGCGGTTTAAACCATACAAGCTCTTAAAGTGAATGTACAGTGCAATTATTTATGAGTTGACATCATCATAAGATTATATCCTGGCAATACTAGCAGCTCACCTGTGTGTAGAATCCACTAGCTGCCTCAAGAAAAAGGGAGAGGTTGGCCTGTACTTCACTTCGGTTGGGATTAGCTCTGTTCTTGGCCTGACTCTGTAGTGATGTTATCTGATTCTTAAAAGCATGGTTCCAGCTGAAAACAAAAAACAGAGAAAAGTTTTTAAAGTGCTTGCACAGTTTTCCCCAAAACAGCATGACCTCCAAATACAAAAAAAAAATCCTCTCATGGGCATCTGTGGCTTCACTGGAGTGGTTTACTGAAACTACCATCACTGTCTGAATTCTCTGGACCTGATCCTCATAATCTCACTAAATATGCAGAAAGTGGGCATTACATCATAAATATCAATATATTGAGATATATATTGTACAAAATTTAAAAACATGGCAATATCATATAATCACATCTGTTATGCAGGTTGCCATCTGTGATGATAAATTCATTCATATCTCAATTTCTCCCAAACCTATCCACATATGAGTTTTTAGTCATACTGCCCAGCCCTACTCCTGACTACCATATAGATCTAGATTAGGCAGACCCTAAGAGAGAATGTCCATAAACTACTTGGATGCAGCTGGTTTTCAGTGGTTTGCCATAGTAGCCCATCCTAAATAAATGCCATGCCAAAGATTAAGACATCCTGTGTCAAGCAAAATAACATTTTTGTTACTTCATCTGAAACATAGTACATAGTCAGAGCCTGCAGCTTATCAAACACAAAACACATTTTTCAGCAAATTCCACTGATTGTGGCTAAAAGTGCTACTTTGATTTCATCCACAGCACTTTCCAAAACTCACCTGGCTTTTCTAAAATCTTCTTCTTGTAACAAAATTCAATGTTTAAGCTACAGGTTATAGGTAGGGCTTCCTTTTTTTACTCTTTCAAGATGATGTTTGCTCATGCAGTGTTTCACAGTGGAACAGTCCACCACACTTCTGACTCAGCTTAAGGCTGTTCCCTCACCTTGTGCACGTAGATTACTTTTGTTTTCAGATCTTTAGATATTTTCCTGACAATAGTTAGTGTACACAGAGAATGTACAAAGTAGAGAGTTGCTTAGAGTTAGAGTGCCCAAACATTTACACAGGACACACTGCTGATTACTATTTTATTACATGACAGAGAGCAACTGTGCTTTAGAAAATGCTGAAAATATTGTATCAGAAAACAATAATGCGTCATTTAGCCAAGGCAAACAACTGCATAAGACTGTAATAAGACTAATTTTAGCCTTCACTTTGTGAAGTTACGAGGAGAAATGAACTCTATGGGATGCTGTTTTCTTTTCCTTTCATTCCATTATACATAAAAATTTGAAGTCCATCATTCTTGAGTTCAATTCATACGAGACTCCCATGCCTCATTCTAACATAATTCTGCTCTCCACTCACACACCACAGTGATGCTACTGCAAATGTGTGGCCATGCCCAATGTGTTGCCTTATGGCCTTTCAGTTACAAATCTTAACCTTTCTTTCTCTACCACACACTCCAGTCCCTAGAAAATGCTCAAATGTGAAAATTCAACACAAACCCAAAGTCATTTCAGCAGTGATACTGACCCCTTTGTTAAGCATACTTAGGATACAGCCTAATCAATACACATCACAAACCCAACCCCATCTGAACAACTCAGTGAGATCATTTGAAAAAAAGGAAACCGGTAAACAATTTCTCCCTTACAGGTCTTGTTCCACTTTCTTGTCCAGGGCATACTCCAGGTCTGTCACCAGCATCTTCTGGTACAGGTCCTGAAGAGCCTGCCGCGACGTCCACACCTCTGCAGCACCGAGCTTAGAATCTGCCAAACAGAAGAAGCACCAATTTCAGTGCCATCATGTCTTCAAGCATTCTGCACTGCAATGAGAAACTAGAAAGCAAAGCGTTTTTCCTAGCAGACATGCATCTCTTAGCAATCATATCTACACCTCAGAATGTGACAGAAGACAAAAATACAGAAGGCCAATACGGAGAAATCTGCTAATACTCCTTCACATGTGCTGTAGATTAGCAGAAAGTAGGGTGTTTTCAAATTCTCTCAAATTGTACAAGCCATAGAGAGGAAAACTGTGTGTACTTAAACATACCTGTCATGTCAGCCTTCAGGGCCTCTGCCTGCCTGCTCAGAAAGAAAGATAGACAGGTTAGAAACACTGAACTTTCATAGACAGACATTTATTTAACTACACTGCACAGATAAAAATAGTAGGGATGCACTGATGTGAGAACTGCTGAACATTTTCAAGTATCTACCTATTTGACATTTTATACAAGTCACAACAAATAAAATGCAAAGCATTTGCTTAACTGTTGTTATGTATATATTTGCTAAGTGGTTGTTATGATGTGGCTATTATGATATCCTGAGTGTCTGCTCTCTTTAAGTGGTTGCAATTAGGGCTGGGTAATATATTGTAAATATCAATATATCGAGATATGTTGTACAAGATAAAGAAATGGCCATATTGTAATATCGCACCTGTTATGCAGATTACCATCTTTGTAAGACTGATTTTTTTTAAAAAGAGCGTGAATGTGTGGAAATTATATCACCATTTCTCTAAAAAGTATCGGCCAGCCTAGTTGCAATGCTGTTTCTATGCAGCTGCGATCTTGGCTTTTCCACAGGTGGAGTCCAGCAACCACACAGCTAATTATGTACCACACAATTTCAACATTCCTAAAATATATGAACACTTTGTTCATTCAATCAGCATTTCACAAGAGTCACCAGTTGCTTCATGCAGTCCCCAGTCACCTGTCTTCCTCCCTGACAGACAGCAGTGTAATAATTAATCAAAACTAAGACTAAATAGCTCCACCCAAACAACCAGGTCCAATATGGTCATGTGATGTCCCATAGTCCTCCCACTTCCAAAGGCTTCTTAGTAGATGATGCAGCATCTACATCTAGTCATCACTTTTCTACACTTAGTTCAAAATATATTGAGATTGATGAATTGTAATATTTGTAATGAAATATGTAGTTGGTCAGTGTGGAAGCAGGCAATATTGTAAAAATATTATTTGATATATAAAGTTATTTTCAAGATATACAGCACTTATCACAATATTTTGACAAGCAGATAAAATGCATGTCTGTAAAAATCAATATGGGCAGATTAGTAAAAAATTTGAATTCAAATAGTAATGAGTACAGTGGTTGTATTCAAACTGCACTGCACTTTATATAAACAGTACTAATTACGAGGACAAATGTTAAATAGAGTGAAAAGATGGGACTTCAGCTCTATATGAAGTAAACTAAGGTCATGACGACAGAAAACAGTGCCAGCTTTACCACTGATGGACAAGATGTGGAGATGCTGGACAGCTTTAGCCTACTTGGTTCAGTTACTGACAAAAGATCCAGCACTCAGGAAATTCAACACAGATTGTCACTCAGCAGGACAAGTATGAAGGAGCTGGAAAATATATTCAATTGTAAAGATCTTTCTTTACACACAAAGATCAGAATTATCCAGACAGTGGTTTTCTCTGTGGTTCTGTATGGTTGTTTAAGCTGGACAATAAACAGGCGAGACGGGAGAAATATAAACACCTTTGAACATTGGTGTTGGCGAAGACTTCTGAAAGTCCCCTGGACAACAAAGAAGACAAACAAATGGATCCTCTACCAAATCAAATATAACCAGTAGCTGGAAGCCCAGACGTTCAGACTGAAGCTCTCTCACTTTGGATACATTACGAGAAGAACCAATACACTGGAAAAAAACATCATGCTTGGAAGAGTTGAAGGTAAAAGAGGAAGAGGATGACCAGCTACAAGATCAATGGATACGAACACTATCTGGACAAACACCATCTATGCGGTCGCCGAAGTCGGAATTGATTTGATGGCAATTAATAATAATACATAACTAAGACTGGCCATGATATAATTTTAGCATGTTTATCTTAATGTTTGCATTCACAAAGTCACAAGGCAAATTAAATCATGTGTCATGCTACAACTATTTTGCTGCTTAATATAAAAGATTCAGATTGTCCTTGACCTCTGGAGACATCTGGCAGAACAGCATATTTTACGAATGCCTCGAGTCTGCTACCTGCACTGCTACAACTCAGAGTGATAAAGAATTAGGAGAAATAAGATAAATATGAATGTAAAGGGGGGGGAGGGTGGATTTATGTTAAGTTCCTAGTAGTTACTGATTTGTAGTATTCAATAACATGCAGCCATGATATAATCCATTAACATTTTAACATGACTCCACGTGCTACACACTCAACATCCTAAACTGCTACAGATACCAGCATCTACTAAAACAAAAGTACATCATTTATACGTTTAGTGTCCAATCCATCTCTGTCCTCTAGCAAAAGTCTACGGCTACATTCACACAGCAGATAACAGTGGCAATAATTCAAACTTTTTCAATTCATGTCACTACATACTGGGGTTGGACAATGAAACTGAAACACCTGGTTTTAGACCATAACAATTGATTAGTATGGTGTACTAGGGCCTCCTTTTGCAGCCAATACAGCGTCAATTCGTCTTGGGAATGACATATTTTGGATACAATCCGAGTTAGCACCCGAACATCCCTTTCAGACAGCTTCCTCTTGCGTCCACAGTTAATCCTGTTGGACGTGGTTGGTCCTTCTTGGTGGTGCTGACATTATCCTGGATACCGTGGCTCTTGATACATCGCAAAGACTTGCTGTCTTGGTCACAGATGTGTGCACCAACACTTTGTCCTCTTTTGAACTGTGGTATGTCACCCATAATGCTGTGTGCATTGCAATATTTTGAGCAAAACTGTGCTCTTACCTGCTAATTGAACCTTCACACTCTGCTCTTACTGGTGCAATGAGCAATTAATGAAGATTGGCCACCAGGCTGCTCCAATTTAGCCATGAAACCTCCCACACAAAAATGACAGGTGTTACAGTTTCATTGTCCAACCTCTGTATGTAGCACTGAAATCCAATACATATACAGAACACAGCAATGTGACTCAGTCTGAAATAGCTAGATAGATAGATAGCTAGACAGACAGAGCTAGGTTAATTAAGAGGTGGGAAATATGACAATATTTTGTCATATTGTGACTAATTGTATTATTACGATACACAATATGCTCTTCTGATCATGCTGTCTATCATTGCAGCTTAAAGAACATATCAATTGCACATCTCATTACAAGAAATGTAAGTAGTCCATTTGATTGGATAGGGATTTTACATTTTACCACCACTAATGAATATTGTTTCCATATCCAAACACTATGATAAATGTATTTAAACCTTGTGCTATATTTTTACCATATTGTCCACCCCATGACAGTCCATTTCAACATTTGTCATAAATAAATGCATGAACTGTTCAGACAAATGTCGCATACAAGTGACAAACACTGCCTAACAAAACTTTGGATTTAGGCCACTTTAGCTGCTGTGTGAATGTAGACTAAATTCCATTAAAAGCAGTTACTATACTGGCCACCACTGCTTCAGTTCTGGATGGGTAAAGAGCTTTAAAAAGAAAAAAAAGAATACAAGATTGTTTTTACATTTTACACGCTATGCTGCACACAATGCAATGAAATGTCAGAATTCTGCTCATTTGGAAACAATCCATGTATCCAGTCAGGGCCCTTTTGACAATATACACAGTGGCATGAAAAGTACAGGTATCGCTCTCAGATATGCTGTAATAAGTGCATTTGAAGAGGCTGGAGAGACGTGACTGTAGAACGCATGTACAACATCAATCCATTCCTTTCTACAGAAATGAAGCCAAATTCATCCAGCATGTTTTTGGAACCAGGAGTCTCAGCAGAACAGAAGTACAGGACAGATTAGGTAAACTTGCCCCCTTACCCCAAATCAAGCATGTCTCACAGGTGCCTCCACTGAACATAAAACACAGAAGCAAAGTGGATTTTTCTCCTGGATGGGCAAAGCTTCACATAATACTGCAAACAGCCAGAAGCACTCGACAAATGGTCAGTTAACTTCTGAGAAATGTTGCGATGTCCATGTGTTCTACAGTAATAATGTGAGGCAAAGCAACACTAACTGACACATTCACAAGTCTTTTGAGTTGCACAGTGAAAAGAGGTCTACTGAACATTATCAGGAAAAGTATGTATCATTTAAATACAGGGTGAATGCTTCATAGCATTTTTATGGCACACAGCTGATCACACCTCATGTGATTAGAACTGCTTTGCATCCATGGCATCTGTGACTTGCATTCAAGCACGCAACAAACAGTGGCACTCGGTTTGCTCAAATTCAACCAACACTCAATCCAAAAACAGTAAATGTAAAAGCATAATGTGAAAAAACAATGTAAACGGCTCAACCAATTAAGATTTTTTTAATAAAATAGTGTGATGCAGGGTGTAAACACTGTTAGTCCAGAATGCATAATCCCCAGTCCATGATGTCCATATATGAACATCAACCCTTGTAATAAATACATTCAGCTACTTTACATTTAAGTTCTAGTCCCTGTAGAAATGTACTGTCAACAGAACAGGATTCTGGAGCAGTTAAACATGAACCAACTGGCACCAAGCCTAATGCCAGGCATGGGCTACAAGGGTACAAAGCCCCCTAGCCTTGAGATGTGGAACAATGGAACTGTGTTTTCTGGAATGATGGTGCTCCATCCTGTACTTTTGGGAGGAGTTTGAGACTTTGGGCTATGGGGTAAGCTAGTGGGTAGTGATGATCCAAAATCCTGATTTCACTACTGCTTTTGTCACTGAATGCAATCAAATCCTCACAGCACTACTCTAAAACTAGTAGAAAGCCTTCCCTGGACAGTACTAACAGTTACTCCTCACTCCTTTTAAACACTTGATAACAGAGGAAACCATGTGTTTAGACCAAAGGTGGGCAAACTACAGCCCGCGTGCCACATCCGGCCCGTTGGTCTTTTTAATCCAGCTCACCGAAGAACTGACCAAATCAACTCATATCATAATTATGACTGCAGTAATTTGACCTTGTCATGTAATGCCTGGCATTTCACCAGGTGGCGCGATGACGCATTAGGTTCAGTGATACAGTGATAGTTAATTTTGCAAGCAAGTCTCTGTTATTACTATCCTCCTGCTCTGAATCCGTCTGCAGCAATGAGTGGGGCAAAGAAAAGTTGACAGTGAGTACTGAGTTTTTAAAAGAATGGACATCTAAATACTTTTTTCAATGAAGTCCAGTCAAAAGCTGTGTCTTATTTGCAAAGAAACTGTTGCTGTTTTAAAGGAGTACAACATCAGCCATCACTATTCCACCAAGCATGCTAATTACGCGAATAACCAGTTAATGCAAGAACGGAGGGCTACCGCTCAGAGGTTGGTAGCTAGTTGGTAGCAGGACCAACTGCATGGGGAATTGGAAAATTGTCAAGTCACTTCAGCTGGTGTCATGTCCCTTCACATAAGACCCTGAAACAGTGCCACAGGAGGTGCAGTTGGAACTGATTGATCTCCAATGTGACACTGTCTTAAAGGAGAAGTTCAACTCTCTTAAACTGGATGAGTTCTATGCTTCATTAAGCACAGCCAAATTTCCAAACATCCAGAAGACAGCACAGAGGATGCTGGTGTTGTTTGATTCTATGTATGTGTGTGAATAGACATTTAGTGTGATGAACACCAACAAAGCACCCCACAGATCCCAGCTGAGTGATGAACATCTCAGATCTGTTCTGAGAATTGCCACAACAAAACTAACACCAGACTTTGATGCACTGGCAAAAAAGGGTGATCAACAACATTGTTCCCACTAAAAGTGAGTAAGTATTAACACTGTAATGCCATTTTATGTTTCTTTTTTATATGTATGCATCTGGTGTTGGCCCAGCCCATCTGTCAAAGTTTTAAAGCCAACGTGACCCCTGGTTTAGACCCTACTAGTACTACTACTACTAGTACTTTCTGAATTAGGCACACTACAGGACAGCCAATCAGACAAGGGGTTACACATAACCATTACTGTTTTCTTTCTTCCTTTTGCATGTCAAAACAGACTCTTTTTACCAGAGAAGGTGGTTTTTCGTCAAGTAACAGAGGCTATAGCCGCTATCACACATGAACTTTTACCCAGTTATTTACCAGAGAAAAATATTTTTTTGACCTCAATAAATTACATCACTATATGCTATGCTGAGCATATAGTGAATATAATCAGTACAAAACTGACCAACTATTTAATTTCAAAGAGAGCACAATCAGTAGATCTGACAATAATCTTGTGTCTAATGCTCAAGAAATCATTGCGATTAACGTTATTATTATTGCCATTATAAGACCATTTTATACCACTGATGTGATTATAGCATAGTAGCATAGTAATGCACATGCATCCTTTTAAAAAGCAATATACATTTAATGATATAAATATGAATATAATGCAGTATAATATTCTAAATAATTACAAGAACAAAAATTAACCCACTGTTATGAAATAATGCAGACATACCAGCTTATTCACATTAATGTTCTCATTGCTAAGGAAACAATGGGTGATACTGGGGTCAGCAAAAATTGTTGCATAACACTGTCCTGTTATATGATACACAGATAACGTAATTATGACAGGCCTAACAATTAGTCCCAGAACACCTTGTGACCAAAACAAAAATCATTTGTACTCATAGTCTGTGTCTGCTCTGTCCGATCTAAGTATCAGAAATGATGACGAAGGACAAAAATATATTTATGCCTCATCGCCCACA
Source organism: Acestrorhynchus altus (assembly GCA_034509495.1). NCBI lineage: Eukaryota > Metazoa > Chordata > Actinopteri > Characiformes > Acestrorhynchidae > Acestrorhynchus > Acestrorhynchus altus. The sequence continues at coordinate 9,591,584 of CM067524.1, read as the reverse complement.
TGTACATTGCGGACTCATGTGTGAATACAAGCTGATATCTCACTTCTTGATACCTGCTTGAGTGCATGTGGCCACTTCCAGATAACGGTGCCAGCATATCCAGCAAACCATCTATGTGAAATGTTTGCCTTTATGTTCAACTTTTCACGTTGTATATAAAAAGTCACAGGTTTGTATATCTGCACATAATGCACAAAACAACCAAAACAACCCATAAAGTTTACAGTTTGCGTCACAACAGTTTGTCAACTGACTGTGGTAAACAGATTGCAGTAGAAGCCCAGGCATAGCAGCAGTGTGGGCATCTAAGCACTGGATCCATCACTGGAAGACCACTGGCAATGCCACAGCCATCCAAGGCCAGGAGTCCCTGAGAGCTTCACTGGCTTCAGTCTGTCTGGGTAAGATGGGCAGTCAGTTTGATTTCTCAGTCAAGTAACCATCTGTCCCATTCTATAGTGATCTGATCATCACTGTGCATTCCTATAAATAAGTGATGGTGCAGGTTTGCTTAGAGGAGTGACCCAGGTTCAGGACATCATTTCGGCATGTCTGTCACGACTAGTCCAAGTTGTCATGTTTTGGGTTACAGCACGTGAAATGTTGAGATATGCAATGAAGAGGTCTACTGATGGCAGCTCTCAAGGTTGTACAGTACTTGGTTGGGCGATTGGGGTCCAGAGGGCCGAAATCCACTCCGGGGTTTAGTTCCGACTGTCTGGGCCAAACTGAGAGCCGCTCAGACAGTCGGAACAAAATCCCGGAGTGGATTTCCGCCCGCTGGACCCGAAACACAAACCACTGCTCATCTGAGCCTGGACACTAGACCAACATTACATACTCAGCACCATCAGACGTGTATAAATCAGTCCACACACCAAACAAACACCAGTTCGTATCAGACCAGACCTCCACCCCCGCCAACAGTTAAGTCCAGACCCCTCAAACCCCAGATTTCCCCCAGCCTTCACCTCACACGCCAACCCCACCAACATACCCCAGTCTGCTTTACACACACCTTTCAACGAAGCCCACACTGTACAGAAATCACAAACACGAGCGTCTACCCTCCACCGAATGAGCCCGACAGCAGGTTAGCTCGGGTGCTAACAGCGAGGCTGGCGAACAGAAACAGACTCCTCAAACACAAGCCCTGCTCAAAACGACTGCTCCACACACTCCTTCCTAAACTGCTGGGTCTCAAAAACCTCACTGTCGACGGCCAGCCCGAGCGCGGGTCAGAGGACAGTGCGCCCGACTGGGTTTGTTTGTTTTTTTTTCGCGTTAGCCGCCAGGCTAAAGCTAAAGGACTGGCCGCGGTTACCCGGATAATAACCGTTAAAAAGCGGCACGAGCGCGCGTCCGTTCAGCGGGCCTCTGCGCGAGCCACCGAGAGCCGACCTGCCCACTCGTATCGCGGCCGGCACCGTCCGCGAGCCGGTTAGAGGGGTCAGTGAGTTGCCTGAAGCTCGGACAGTGATACCCGGGCGAGGAAAACAAAAAACCTGAGGTCCAAAAACCCACCGAACCGGACACCCGGGGGTCCACGGGGGTCTCCGGCGGCTGTTTACCTTAAAAACTGCGCGCAGAGGTTCATCCTGCCCGATCTCCGCTCTTCTACACCACGACAGGTCCAGGAGTTAAAGCTACACCCGGCGCCATATTGTCCATCATTTGCCGCTTACTAACACAAACGGTCCAAACGTACACAAGAAGGAGCTCACGAGCCCCTCCGATCAGCCACAACATTAAAACCACCCCCGTTTCCTCTCCGCACGCTGTAGTCCGCCTGTTTCTCGGCACACTTCGTCCATCTCCGTTGTTCACCCTGATCTACAGAGCTCAGGGCACTCAAAATAACACCAGTTTAGTGGGCTTTGTTCACTGGTTTGAACATGAAAATGAGGACACCATCACAGGTCTTGGTCTGCTTGTCTACAGGGTTTTGAGGAGTTGTGATTATTAGTTTGATTATAATATAATGTCCTCGATTGTGATGTGCTCTTCGTAATACCTGAGAGCGGTTCAAGTTAAAAGAGAAACAACCAGAATGTCCTGTGTTATTATTTGTACTGATGCATGTGTCTGGAGTTTGAACACTGGGCAAAGAAAGAGCACCAACAGACCCTTCTTTCTTGTCTTACTCTGTAATCCAATATCTGGTAGAGGTGGGCGGATCAATTCCAAGTATCGATGATATCGATACCAACGCTGGTATGGGTATTGATTAATACAGGTGTAAAAGATCGATACTAGCGTTATTTCTCTCCCACACGCACTGACTGCTGCGCATGCGCACTAACCAAACTCCCCTCTCTGTAAACGCTGCTCTGTGTCACAGCACGGAAAAGTGCGCCCCGCCCCCTTACGCTCGCCTTTTATTGATTCACCGTCACGCGTCTGAGCGGCGCCAGCCAATCACTCATGTGGGTAGGCTCAGCTTGGCCCGCCCACTCAGCCTGGCCTGCCAATCAGTGGTCTCCTCGAGTCGACTCGTCACAGTACGGAGAGAGACGCTTCATTTTATTGTTTATTATTATATTTTATTATTTATTAATTTTAGTGCAGAAAATCAAACAGCAGCAGCACACAGAGACACTTTCTGTATTATTTTATTGTTTGTTCGTCTTGATAAACAGAATAAGTGTGAAACTGTTAACAGTATTTGTCGTTGTGTTATTTCTGCTGTGTTGTGGTTTGTCAGCCCTCTACCTCAGCAGATTGTATTTGAAGTTGTGTTGTGATATTTTTTACTCTGTTTATTTTAGAAAAAACAAAATTGCACAGAAAGGAAGAAAATTCCATATTTTTTATTGTGTTTTCTAATAACAATTCTGTCTGAAAAAAGAAAGAACAAAAGAACTAGAAAAGATGTCAGTGAGGGGAGAATGTTTTTTTTGTTTGTTTGTTTTTTTTTGTATTGTAGTTTTTCTCCTTTTCTGCCTCAAAAAAGACTTATTTTCCTAATGTTGAGGCAAACTTTGTTTTGTTACTGTTTCACTGTTTCTAAACAAAAATGTTGACTGTGATAAATTATTTTGTTGTCATGTACAATGTTTGGCAAAATTCTGTCCTAGGTCTTTTGGATCCTTTGGACTGTTTCGCTGTCCAGCAGTGATGCTAATGTGTGTAAGAACCCCACCAGCGCACCACCAGGCCAGTGTCACTGCAGTGATCATAGTGACTAATAATAGCTGTTCTGTGGTGGTCCTGTGGGATCCTGAACTTCGAAGATCAGGGTGAAAGGAGGAGAATAAAGTATGCTGAGAAACAGATGGACTACAGTCTGTAATTACAGAACTACAAAGTGTTCCTGTATGTGAAGAAGAGCTAATTAAATAGACAATAATGTAGACACAAGGAGGTGGTATTAATGTTGTGGCTGATCAGTGTATATACCTGTTTTAATATGATAGATATAGCTGATAGAGATTTCATATTTAAAATGTGCTGCTAGTGGAACTGAAACGTTCTCCGACTGATCAAAAAGACAACTGCACCACTGGCTGTGACTAACACTGACTCTCGGGTCTACACACAGCCTCTGATAGAGCTAGAATGATATAACAGGGATGGTACATTTTGAGGCTTTGAAGCTTGTGTCACTTCTCAAACACTGATTCAAAGCCTCGAAAATATCAATGACCCTCCAGAAATGGGCAGAAATAACCCTTCGAATGCTTCACAGTGGTTACCTGCAGGCTGCAATCATGTCTCACAGCCACCTGATGTCACTCTTTTCTGAGGTCAGATTTTATTGACACGATGCCTCATGTCTTTTGGTTCAAAGCTTTATCAAGGCATCATCCACCAATCACTAACACCAACCCCATTCATAAACAATGTTCAGGGTTTGTTTTTGCCTCGCAGGTTCACTCAAAGCTCTAGCTGTACTAGCTAATCTTTTTGGAGAACATGATGGACATTTATTACCCTCTGTACATTGTGAAGCACAAACTGGGAATAAGTGCATTAATATTATTTAATGACACAGTAAAAATGGTAACTGATTCATGAGGTCTGACAGTCCAATTTGCTTTCGGTTGTTTTCAATGAGTTTCCACCCCTCCTTGAAATTCTGAGATTCTGATTGGCTTTGTCTCAGAATTTGAGTGTCTGAAATGGAGATTTTGATTGGTTCTGCCGCAAAGTTTGTCTCTGTGGTATCCATGTTATTGTGTTACTTTATTGTAAGTAACAAATGTTTGTAAGTAAGTAAGTAAAAAATGTTCCCTGGCCATTGTGACATTTACACGTTTATTTGAGATCTGCCACCAAACATAAATATAAACACCGCTTACAAAATACAGAAAATCATGCCTGCTCCTTCTACTCACAGCACTACATGGTTTCACTTATTTTGCTCGATTACTGATTGTCGATCCCTTCATGAGATGATCAGCATTAGTTGAAACCAACACTGTAACAGTCATAGCAGATGCTGCATTTTTATTTTTTATATTAAGCAATGTCACTATTATTGCTGAGACTTTTATTTTGAAATTTATTTAAATCTATACATTCATGCATCTATATCATCACTCGGCAGAAACTTTGACAAATAGGATAAAGTTGCATACAGATGAAATGCTGTGATTATTTCTTTATGTCATTCAACACCACCATTCAGCAGGACCTCAGACGGGACAGTCACAGTCATGTAGTCATGAAGAAGGCCCAGCAGCGCTTGTATTTTCTGCAACAGCTCAAGAAATTGGGGCTGCCTCAAACACTCCATTTCTACACTTCTGTAATAGAGTCCATCATCACATCCTCCATCTCCGTCTCCGTCTACACGTCAAACCTAAGCTACGGCGAACAGTGTGATGTGCAGAGAAAATCATCTCGAAGATCTCTACTCATCAAGGGTGAGGAAGAGGGTGGGAAAGATCATGGCTGACCCTTCACACCCCTGTCACTCTCTCTTCCAGCAGATTCCATCTCTGCAGAGACGAAGGGCCTTAAAGACTCTGACCAACTGCCACTTCCACAGCTTCGTTCCCCAGACCATCATCCTCCTTAACAAGGACCCATCTCACATCCCTCTGCTTTAAACTGCTGCACATGGACAAAAGTGTATAAACTACACCGCAAACCTCTCAAAGAGACAATTTACTGTAGTAAGTGTACAAATGCACTTTACCTTGCTGTTACATACTTTTAAATTACGCTTTCATTCAACATGTATATATATATCTATATATATATATCTTTTCTATAGTTTATTTTTTGTTATTTATTTAGTTTTTATATAAATGTCATCACCTGTACCAAGAAAAATCCCTTGTGCACCTGTAAGATACTGCAATTAAAGATACCTTTCCTGAAATGTTAAAGAAGAGGACTCAACACAGTGAATCAATGGAATAAATACCAACTTCCATCACTATTGATTAGTAAGAGGTTTATAATCTGTAGAATCCTTGGCTCATTACAGTGTAATTTTTATTCCCATATTACATACATAATACCATGCATGGCTGCAGTTCATTAGGTCACGAGTTACTTTAGAAAGCAAATGAGCGGCCAAGGATTGCAGTGAATGCCATGTACTGTTGTTTAGCTGATGATATTTCAGATTTAACTGCTTGAAGTTCCCTTAGCTGATACACATTGTTACTGTGTAGGAAATACTAGGGTACAGCTTCAGTACCCTGTAGAATGAAATGCACCTCCTGCACAGGTTTGTGCTCCTCCTGCCAAAGCACACCTGACTCAACTGTTAATTGCTAGATTTAGGTCTGTTAAGCAGGAACATCAGTAAAATGCTGGGAGCTGGCACTCCAGGACCAGAATTGCCTACCCCTGCTCTCCAGGAGCAGCTATATAGCCAATTGAGCTTCTTACTACTGATGTCACAAAGTAGCTTTACAGAAATGCATAATAAAAATTTCAAGGACACAAAAATATAACAAATTTATAAATGAAAGATGTTTATTATTTCATCTACTGGATGGTGTTCTGGTCCAGGACCAGACCTGTTTGTCACTGGAAGGCACTAATATCATATATAATGAGAACAGCATAGACAATAAGTTCACATGTTATAGTTTATTATCACATTCCAAGGGGAGGCGCTGTTAAAAGTCCCAAAAGTATATTTTGTATTATATAAAATTTTCAAAACTATAACAGTCTGATTTCGTTTCTACACCAACCTTTCTTTATCCCTTTCACTTAAACAGACTGTTTCTTTTACTGTTCTTTTTGCCATATGTAAATCAGATCTCTTCTGACTGGCTGATCCTAATAACTCAGGCGGGGCTAAATTGCTGAAGGCACATCTGTTGTAGACTGAAGTATATATCTACGTTTTTTATGCACTGATGTATGTTGAATGCATGCCATGAAACTGCTGACTAAAGATCAAAACTACGTGGTTGAATCCTGAATAATGGGTGGAGCTACTTTCTATTCTACTGAATGCGGAATTGGAAAAGTTAGATTGTATGTTGAACAGGGGTGGCTAAATTAAAGTACACTGAATTTCTTACCTCAGCTCTGTCAAACCTGCAGCTCCAAGAAACTTCAATGCCCAGCTCTTTTGTCAGTAAAGATCACTGGACAAGTGAGAACACAGAGTTTTAATGCTAAACCAAACATTTTGTTCACACCAAAGGCTCCCTTGCTGGGCAAAATGTTGGACAGTTGATTGTTCTTGGAATATTCACTGCCAAATTGTACTCGATAGATTTTTGGGCAGTTGAACATGCATGAAGGAGAATGCTCAGTGCCCAAATCTGTATCCTCAAATTTATTATTTCAGTCCTGGGCTTGGCCACACCATCAATCTACTTAGGACAATGATGGACAGCTGAACATACTTGCAGAAGAAGATTCAATGCCCAGCTCTTTTTTTATAGATTATTGGACAGCCTGGGGACAATGTTGGAGAGCTGAATATTCAATGCCCAACTCTGTATCCTCAGGTTTATTGCTGATTTTTAAACCCGTACAGTAGTTGTGGCCACACCATCAACCTCATACTGGGGACAATGTTGGACAGCTGAATGTATTTTTAGAATAATGATTTCTTCTTACCTCTCTTTAAATGGCTGAATGGACAAGAACTTTCACCAACTGGAGGAGAACTCATCTGTGTATTGAAAACTTTGTTTGACATGAATTGACTGATTTTTCATGTTGGGCCAGCAGTTGAGCCACATCACCACCATCCTACTTGGGACAATGTTGGACAGCTGAACATTCTTGGAGGAGAATGTTCAATGCCCAATTTTTCAGAAGATCATTGGTCAACTGAGTGTGCTTGGAGAATGCTCAGTGTTCAACTCAGTTTCATTGCTGAGCTTTAATCCCAGGGCAGTAGATTGAATCCGGAACATCTTTCTAGAAGAATGATCACTGCCCATCTCTGTTTAAACTCATTGAACAGGTGAACGTTCTTGGAGAACATTCACTGCTAAACCCTTCATTTAACAGATTCTTGGACAGCTGAAAGATCTTGGAGGAGAAGATTTACTGCCCAGATCTACTGAAAAGATTGTTTGACTGCTGAATGTAATCGAGGTGAATGGTCAGGGCCCAAATCTTTATTCTCAACTTCATTGCTCATTTTTATTCCTAATCCAAAAGCTTTGGTCACCAGGCCTCCTTGCTGAGCTAAATGTTGGACAGATACATTTGTTGGAGGAGAGGTTTCACTGCCAAACTGTAAACTAAATAGATTTTTGGACAGCTGAACAATCTTGGAGGAGGCCAGAAGCTTTGGCCATACCAACATGGGACCAACATGGGACAATGTTGGACAGCTGAATATTTTTGGAGAAGAGCATTCCATGCCCAGCTCTTTTTCTGAAAGATCATTGGAGCAGCTGAGTGTGATCAAAGGAGAATGTTCAGTGCCCAATTCTATATCCTTAGTTTCATTGCTAAGTTTTCTTGAGATGTTGGACCTTCAGCTGATCCAACAGGAGGAGATCATTCAATGCCCACCTCTATATTATAAAGATTGTTGGGCAGTTGAACGTGTTTGAAGAACATTCAATGCCCAGGTCTTTTTTGGAAAATGGTTGTATCCTCAACATGATTATTGAGATTTAATCCTGGGCCTGTATTTGAGCCACATCACCACCATCCTACTTGGGACAATGTTGACCAACTGAATGTTCTTGGAGGAGAATGTTTAATGTCCAGCTCTTTTTTCAGAAGATCTTTTCCCAAATCTATATCCTCAACTTCATTGCTAAATTTTAATCCCAGGCCTGTAGCTTTGGCCATATCACCACCCACCCTACAGGGGACAATCTCTTTTTTTGAAGATTGTTGGATGGCTGAGTTTGCTTGGAGGATAATTTAATTCCAGACCCAGTAGCTTTGGCTGCACTTCTACCCAACCCTACTGTGGGACAATCTTGGACAGCACAATGTACTTGGAAGAGAACTATCACTGCCTAACTTTGTGTTGAAAAGACTGTGGGACATCTGTACTCTGATGTATGGGACAAACATACTCTGAAGAGAATGTTGGACGGCTGAATGTGCTCAGAGGAGGACACACATAGTGTGAAAACATGGAGAAACCAAAGCAAAAGACAAGGGGTGCAGAGAAGTTGCAAAGAGATAGAAGAATATAACTGTAGATGCTGCAAAATGTGCTTAAAAATCAAAGACATGTTGACTGGAGGGTCTGCTGTAGACCCCACGTCCTTTGGGACAGCAATGCTCTAGCAACAACAGGTTAATGTTGAAGACAGCAGCAGTGGGCAGGGACAGGAGCAGCCAGAGATACAGGTTTTTGAGAAAGTAAGCAGGAAAGAATAGAACAACCAGTCAGCAGGTAATAACAGTGGAATAATACAGGGGTGTTTAGGTGATGGAGGGAACGTTAGCTCTGGACAATAAGAATGATGAGCGATTGATTAGTATCAATATTAATTGTAGAATTTTGATGGAATAAAATGAATTTAATTTAACAAAATGTGCAAAAGGTGATGTGCTGTGAAGACTTTCTGGATGCACTGCTTTCCACAATGGTTATTTGATAGACTTGAGTCAAGCAAGGCCATCTAAGGCAAAAATACCGGGGCCAAATTTTTTTTGTCTTGGTCCAGTTTATGACTGTTTATAACCAGAAAGCAAAATGGCCCATTGTGCCAACACTGAAGATTTTTGAGAATGAGGGCCTGAACAGTAGCATGTATTTTACTCAGCTTATTGTTCTTGGAGGAAAACATTCAACGTCTAGCTTTCTTCAAAAGATCAATGGACATCTGAACATGTTTAGAGGAGAACAGTCAGTGCCCAACTCTGTCTCCCCAACTTTATTACTGAGTATTCATCTGGGGGCAGTGCTTCTGACCACATCACCACCCTCCCTGCTGGGGACAACGATGGACGACTACACATTTTTGGAGGGGAATATGTACCGCCTAACTGTGTTCAAGAGCTGAACATTTTTGGAGGACAATGCTCAGTGCCTGACTCTGTCTACACTCCCCCTCCCCAACTGGGAAGATTTTCCAAGCAACTAAGTACTTACGTGGTACTTAGTCTATACTGATATTAAGTCTCTTTACTGAATTGATTGAATTTTGATGTCAAATGAAACAAAAATACTGCTTTAATCCCAGGCACTGAGTGAACCCCTCCATTCAGCTGTCCAACAATGTCCCCAGTAGGGGTGTAGTGGTGTGGCAAAATTCACTGGCCCAGGATTAAACCTCAGCCATGCTGGGCAGCTTAACTTTTACTGAGCAATTCAGTTTTCAAATGATCATTGGATTGCCGATCGTGATCGGAGGAGAACAGTCAGTGCACGACTCTGTATCCCCAACTTTATTAATAAATTTTAATCTGGTTCCAGCAAATGTCACATTATTATGAGACGCTGTGCACTCCCTGGTCCTAACTGAGCAAATGGAGGAAAGAATTCATAACCTGTCTAATGGGTTCACAGTGATGCGGAACAGTACGGCACAGTCTCAACAAACCATTTGGCCCTACATTGGAAAAGCAGCCGGTCTGTGTGAGTGATGAGAGGGATCCCTGCTGATGCTGCGGGCATTTGTTTCACACCGTTTGGTGTAGATGTCTTTGATTGCTTGGAAGCTTCGCCCAGTGATGGACAAGGCTCTTATACTGCTTTTCTGCTTGAGGCAGAGCAGTTTCCGTTCTAAAGCATGACGCTGGAGGTCAGGATGCTATGTATGATGCCTTTGTAGAAGTAGTCACCACCCAGTATAGTTGTTATGATGTTTGGTGACATAGTGGGTTGGCAGGGTGTATAGGATGATGAGCATGCTTCTATGTGTGAGTCCTGTTCTACTGACACGGGTGCCAGATAGCATATTATAGGTACCAGATAACAGATAGCATTATAGGTTATAGATTCTAGCATTAATAAAAACGTAAACAGTGTTGTGATCTGCATTTCAGCCAGATATGTATTGAAATGACATGAGTTTAATTCATTGGTCTGCTTTAAAATGCAGTCAAACTGAATACAGTAATTTTCACCACACCTTTTGTAAAAATGTTGATGCTACACATTTATTACCATTATGCAATTATTCAGTTATTAGATTTCCCATCAACCTTACTAAATTTTATCAATAAAGCTTATTGGTCTGCTAATATAGGTACTGTTGTACTCAGGGGTACATTGTATTAAATACATACAGGGGTTGCACAATGAAACTGAAACACCTGGTTTTAGACCACAATAATATATTAGTATGGTGTACTAGGGGCTCCTTTTGTGGCCAATACAGCATTAATTCTTCTTAGGAAGGACATTTTTTAGATACAATCCGGGTTATCACCCAAACATCCCTTTCAGACAGCTTCCTCTTGCGTCCACAGTTAATCCTGTTGGATGTGGTTGGTCCTTCTTGGTGGTGCTGACATTACCCTGGATACCGTGGCTCTTGATACATCACAAAGACTTGCTGTCTTGGTCACAGATGCGCCAGCAAGACGAGCAGCAACAATTTGTCCTCTTTTGAACTCTGGTATGTCCCCCATAATGTTGTGTGCATTGTAATATTTTGAGCAAAACTGTGCTCTGACCTGCTAATTGAACCTTCACACTCTTGATTTATTGATCAAGATGGCCTGATTCTACACCAGATGAAACTCTTGACACAAATCCAAAACACAAGGCAGGAACTCAAGAAAACAAGTCCAATCTTCACATTAGTGTTGAGGAAAGCATAGCTAGGACTTCATGATGTGGTGGTGCAGAGGTTTGAAATGGACCAGTTTCAGAAAAGGCTGCTGGTGTGGGATCTGCAGACACCAGTTCTAGTTTGGTGTTTTCCCAGTTGAAGACTACAGCTCATCAGCTTATGAGCAGGGAAAGAACCTGTCAACCAGCCTCCAGGACCAGGGGGAAGGTTCTAAACATCCCAGATCAGGGCTCATTGATAAAAAATCAGGCTTCAGTGCCTCCACCTCTCCACAGTACATCCACACAAGCCACCCTGCGCCTTTAACAGCGCCTGTGATGAGGAGAGGAGAGGAGGAGAGGAGGAGGAGGAGGAGGAGAGCCTTCCTGCCGCAGCAGAGTGAACCTCGCCCCGCTCTCTCTCTCTCTCTCTCTCTCTCTCTCTCTCTCTCTCAGCCAAACAAAAGGCCTCTGGATCAGCAGCTCATGTGTGCAGAGACACAATGACAGAAACCACCAAAACACACGTTATTCTGCTGTCGTGTGGAAGTTTTAACCCCATCACGAAGGGACACATCCATATGTTCGGTAAGCGTCCTCTGCGCGCGGCTGGCGGTGATTCTGGGCGTTTCTGCATCTCTCTCTCTCTCTCTCTCTCTCTCTCTCTCTCTCTCTCTCTCTCTCTCTGTTCAGTAAATACTGTCACCGAGTTCGTGTTTATGGTGTGAATCGCTTTTAGAAACAGTGTAAACAGTGTCAGACTGTTGAGGGTCCTCAGTGCTGCTGCTGCTGATGGACGTTAAGAAGCTGGCTGGTCGTTTTATTAAAGCTATAGATTGTTATGATCATTGTTTAAGTAAAAAACGATGAGGAATCTGGAGCCTTTCTTTAATAATGTTCTTATAATTAACAAAAGCAAAATATTGCACTGGGGCATCTGGAAAATATTATTTAATCATTTTGTTATAATTGTATTCATTTTTTAAAAAGGCAAAAATTGCACTGGGGTGTCTGGAACATTGCCTTTAATAATTTCCTTGTTTTTTTTAATCAGTTAAAACTGAACCGGGGAATCAAATTTAATCATGTTCTTATAATGTTAATTTTTTAAAAAAAGTCTGGAACATTTTCTTTAACAATTTTCTCATAATTTTCTTACATTTTCTTAAGTTAAAAAAGCTGCTCTGGGGCATCAGGAACATTTTCTTTCAGTTCCAGGTGAAGGGTTTGGCCTGGTGGTCTCTGTGGGTGTTTATGAAGCTTTCTGAGAGACCCCTGCATCAGGCAGAGAGATGTGTGACTTCTGATCTTAACAGAGAAGCAGGCTGAAGAAGAAGCTGCTCTGGCTGGTGTTTTTTATAACCATACAATGGAAGAATACGTGTAAAGAGGAAAACAGGCCGAGTCAGAAAGGGGAAGCTTTGTAGAGCAGTTTCAGCATCTGGTCTCAAACAGCTTCAGCTGGTTAAGACTGAAGGCAAACTGGATCTGGTAGAAATTAGTGTTGAAAATTCATAATTATTAGTACATTAGCCATTTTTGGTCTGTTATTGTTTTTATAAACATGTGGACCTTTTGTCAGCTTTTAAAATATCATATAAATAAAATTCAGCTGTAAATGAGTGAAATACTAATTGCTAATATATAGGAGGCTTGGGTTGGGTCTCTAAAATAAAAATAATAAAATAATAAATGTTTTATTTATAAAATTCTACATTCTGTAAAACTATGCAGATGCATTGTTATTGGCAGATATGTGCATAACACACACACACACACACACACACACACACACACACACAGGGGAAAAATCACCTGCACCAGGTTTGGGTACAGTACTTCTTTCTAATAACAAAAAAGTCATTTCTGTTGTAAAAAAACAAATTGAAATCCAATTCCAATATTTTGTCATTTATTTTGAACTTTTTACAAACCGCTACACATATACCTGACCATGCTGTATGTAATATCATGCTCATATAATTATAGATATATAGTTTATACATATATACATAGATTATACATATATAGATATATAGACTGAGTGATGTTCTCTCAGTGTGGATCAGGTCAGCGTTCTGATCCTCACTGTACTGGACTGAGTGATGTTCTCTCAGTGAAGATCAGGTCAGTGTTCTGATCCTTCGCTGTACTGGACCAGATGATGTTCTCTCACAGTGTAGATCAGGTCAGTGTTCTGATCCTCGCTGTACTGGACTGAATGATGTTCTCTCAGTGAAGATCAGGTCAGTGTTCTGATCCTCGCTGTACTGGACTGAATGATGTTCTCTCAGTGAAGATCAGGTCAGTGTTCTGATCCTTGCTGTACTGGACTGAGTGATGTTCTCAGTGTGGATCAGGTCAGTGTTCACAGTCCTTCTGTACTGGACTAGGTGATGTTCTCCCGGTGTGGATCAGAGTCCAAAGCGTTCTGATCCTCACTGTACTGGACTGAGTGATGTTCTCTCAGTGAAGATCAGGTCAGTGTTCTGATCCTGGCTTCTTTTGGACTGAATGATGTTCTCTCCAGTGTGGATCAGGTCAGTGTTCTGATCCTCGCTGTACTGGACTGAGTGATGTTCTCTCGGTGTTCTGATCCTCGCTGTACTGGACTGAATGATGTTCTCTCAGTGTGGATCAGGTCAGTGTTCTGATCCTCACTGTACTGGACTGAGTGATGTTCTCTCAGTGTGGATCGGGTCAGTGTTCTGATCCTCGCTGTACTGGACTGAGTGATGTTCTCTCAGTGTGGATCAGGTCAGTGTTCTGATCCTTGCTGTACTGGACTGAATGATGTTCTCTCAGTGAAGGTCGGGTCCAGTGTTCCAGTCAACTGCGCGGGCTGAATGATGTTCTCTCAGTGTGGATCAGGTCAGTGTTCACAGTCCTTGCTGTACTGGACTGAGTGATGTTCTCTCAGTGTGGATCAGGTCAGTGTTCTGATCCTCACTGTACTGGACTGAGTGATGTTCTCTCAGCGTGGATCAGGTCAGCGTTCTGATCCTCACTGTACTGGACTGAGTGATGTTCTCTCAGTGAAGATCAGGTCAGCGTTCTGATCCTCACTGTACTGGACTGAATGATGTTCTCTCAGTGTGGATCAGGTCAGCGTTCTGATCCTCACTGTACTGGACTGAGTGATGTTCTCTCAGTGAAGATCAGGTCGGCGTTCTGCTGATCCTGCGCTGTACTGGACTGGTGATGTTCTCTCAGTGAAAGATCAGGTCAAGCGTTCTGATCCTCACTGTACTGGACTGAGTGATGTTCTCTCAGTGTGGATCAGGTCAGTGTTCTGATCCTCGCTGTACTGGACTGAATGATGTTCTCTCAGTGAAGATCAGGTCAGTGTTCTGATCCTCATGCTGTACTGGACTGAGTGATGTTCTCTCAGTGTGGATCAGGTCAGTGTTCTGATCCTTGCTGTACTGGACTGAATGATGTTCTCTCAGTGTGGATCAGGTCAGTGTTCTGATCCTCGCTGGCCACTGGACTGAATGATGTTCTCTCAGTGTGGATCAGGTCAGTGTTCTGATCCCTTTCATGCTGGACTGAATGATGTTCTCTCAGTGTGGATCAGGTCAGTGTTCTGATCCTTGCTGTACTGGACTGAGTGATGTTCTCTCAGTGTGGATCGGTCAGTGTTCTGATCCTAACTGTACTGGACTGAATGATGTTCTCTCAGTGAAGATCGGGTCAGTGTTCTGATCCTAACTGTACTGGACTGAATGATGTTCTCTCAGTGTGGATCAGGTCAGTGTTCTGATCCTCACTGTACTGGACTGAGTGATGTTCTCTCAGCGTGGATCAGGTCAGCGTTCTGATCCTCACTGTACTGGACAGAGTGATGTTCTCTCAGTGTGGATCAGGTCAGTGTTCTGATCCTCGCTGTACTGGACTGAATGATGTTCTCTCAGTGAAGATCAGGTCAGCGTTCTGATCCTCACTGTACTGGACAGAGTGATGTTCTCTCAGTGTGGATCAGCTCAGTGTTCTGATCCTCACTGTACTGGACTGAGTGATGTTCTCTCAGTGAAGATCAGGTCAGTGTTCTGATTATTGCACTGTAGAAGTTCTGTGTATGTAGAACCATAGTGGTGGATGGGTGCAGTGGGAGACAGTCTTTGGTGTGTGCTGTGGGATACAGTCTTTGGTGGGTGTAGTGGGAGACAGTCTTTGGTGGGTGCTGTGGGAGAAAGTCATGTGAAGGTGTTTTTGTGTTGAGGTGAGATGAGTCATCAGAGGTTCTGACCATGTAATCTCCTCAGAGATGTAAACACAGAGGAACATGGTGCTGGGGGGTGCTCGCTCTCTTGCTTCCTGAAGTCCACTATCAGCTCCTTGGTCTTGATGACTTTTAGAGAGAGGTTATTTTCCTGGCACCAGTGTGTCAGGTGGCTGTCCTCCTCTCTGTAGGCTGTCTCCTTGTTGTTGGAGATCAGGCCTATGATTGTTGTGACATCAGTAGATATCATTTTGACATTGGAGCTGTGTCTGTGAAGTTGTTGGTGTACAGGGAGTACAGGAGTGGGCTGAGAACACAGCCCTGAGGGGCTCCAGTGTTGAGGGTCAGTGAGCATTAAGTGTTGCTGCCCACTCTACCCAACCACCTGCCAATGGCCCATTAGAAAATTTAGAATCCCAGAGCTTCATGTCAAGCCTGAGAGGAAGGATGGTGTTGATCTGTTCGTTTTGTCCAGATGGGAGAGGGCAGTGTGCAGAGTGAGGGCAATTACATCATCAGTGTATGTGAATTGCAGCGGGTTCAGGGTGGCAGGCAGTAAGGAGCAGATAAGGTCTCTGACCAGCCTCTCAAAGCACTTGCTTGTGACAGAGGTCAGAGCAGCTGGGCGCCAGTCATTTAAGCAAGTGATCCTGGCTATTTTTGGAAAAGGGACCACTGAGAGGGAGAAAGAGGTGTTGAAAATGTCTGCAAACCCTCCTGCTAACTGATCTGCACATGCTTTAAGCACATGCCCTGCCATCAGAGCCAGTGGCTTTGTGACCAGGGTCAGGGTTCTGATCTGACCCTGTTGTGGGATGTAGATCAGGTTAGTGTTCTGTATGCTGATGAGGAAGTTTGGGGAAGGTCAGTTCATATATATATATATATATAATTTTTTTTTAACTAAAATTTGCTTTAGACCTTTTCCTTAATTTGGTAAAAAATGGAAATAAATGTTGTTTAAAACTTTTGCATTCCTAAAATAGAATATTGAAAATTTATTAATAGGTGAACCTGGAGAAAATCAATATTAGCAAAGCTCCAATTTTAAGTCGGCCTGGCCTGACAGTGGCTTCCCAGCAACGTGAAATGATGCTCTCAGATTACATTTAAATTCACAGCTTCACTCACTGCAACCTTCAGGATGTTACACAGGGAGGAAGAGGGTCTTTTTCTTGTATTGGTGGGGAAGCTGAGCTGGAAGCATTTGTTTCTGTGGTTCAGACCAATGTTTCAGTCATGATGAACAGACATGCAGATGGAACATCAGAACCGGCTGATCAATGGCACTCCACCACACTACTCAGCCTCCACTTGCCTCTGATTTTCTGAGGAGGAAAAAGCCATCTGCTTTCCCCTGACCTATTTTCCTTCTGTTTCGTATATGCCTCGTATAAAGGTAGAGCAGGTTTGCGGCCGATTAAGAATTTAACACTGTGTCTTTAAGGCATGTTTGCACATAGAGTCTTTAAAAATGCATTTTAATACTGATTATACTACTGAAGTGTTTACCCCCAAAATGAGCTGTTTGAAGTGATGTGAAAAAGATTGAAAAGAAAGCCTGACTTTGTGATGTGGATGAGGCACATGCTAGCCTTCTCCATGGTGTGATGAGGAGGACTCCGTGTTCAGGGGAATAAGAAATGATCAGTAGGAATATACAGTGATGAAATTAGGAATTACTAGGGTTGGATTCCAACGCCATCACTTTTTAGGGAACCAACTGAATTCTGTTGGCACTAAAAAGTACCAGTTTGCATCAAATTAATCAGTGCCAAATTTTAGTACAAGCATAACGCAGTCAGGGCAGTAGACAGCTGTCAGATGTGGCTACATTTCTTAAAGCTTGATGCAGGCATTTTTGTAATGGGAACCGCAAAGCTGGCCTTGGCAGCACTTCTAACCAAACTCACAATATATCCTAAACTGAAAAGTGAACCATAAAAGTGGCCTAAAATCCACATTCTCTGCTGTAGCTGTAGCTGTAGCATGCCTGCAGCCACTGCCTGCGTTCATCCAGAATATGTACAACAGCTGCTATACATCCTACACAGTCTTTCAAACAGAATATGGACAATCGGAGTTTGCTTTCCAGTTCAAGACGAACATAAATCTCTTCTACATTTCAGCCTGTCTGTGTCACAACACTGAAAGGTTCCAGGGCTTCATGCACACACAGCTGTAGTACTGATGTGTTGGGTTTGGGTGCACATTCTGCTAGAACTTATGTCTTCATTATGTCTTTTATTTTTGCCATATCTGACTCAGAATTCACTACTCAGCCCAGTGTAGTGAGTATCACAGCAGAACTAACCACTACCACTAACAGCACAGAAGGCGATCTAACAAGATGTTTGGACTTCATGTAGAACTGAAATGAGAGTTTGTAGTAATTACAGTGAGAGTAATGTACCAAAACTTGACCCAGGCCAAATGTAGCATCAAGCATAGATGCCAACTAAGGAGGCATTGGGCCATTAGCTCCCACCAAACTAAAGAAGAAGGGATAATGTCCCTTTAATCATAGCTTCGTGCTTGAGAAAAGCCATGGTGTTGGAACTGTTAACAGTTTGCAAACAGCAGATTTAGTGAAACAGGGGGAAAACAGATTATAAGCTGCAGCGTCTACAGAAACTGCGAACACGGTGCCGTTTTCATCATGCATGTTTTGCTGGTTTTTGCTTTCCCTGTGGGATTGCCAGATTTATTGTTTTCTTTCCAAATTTGGGTAGTTTAAAAATGGGTGGAAAGACACATTTGTAGATCGTTATTTTTAAGGTACCCTCTGAATGTGCTGCAGCAGCCAAAAGATTTGATACTTTGCAGACACCAGGGGAAAAAATCAAATCATCTTATGTGTGTATATTGATTCTGAGGGAGAGATAGTTGCATAGAGTGACAGAATGGGCAGCCTTGCAGGTTTGCTGACACATTGCAAATGATCAGCTTAAGGACATGGTCTAACCATTCTAATAATGCTCTTAAAATAGTCTTTTCAAAAGCTCAGTAAGCGAATTCGTGAGTAATGGGAAGTGGCTTGTTAAGAGATTTTGTTCGATAATAATAATAAAAAAAGACAAATATATAGTCTATAAAATAGGCTGGCAAATCTTGGCATAGAAATGTTTCGCCTGATGCACTGTATAAATGCACTCAGTGACTTCTTTTGGGTAGTGTACCTCTTGGTGAATGCTATGCAGCTGCATATGCAGCTATGATGCCCTCAGAAGACCTTCTGCCCATTTCAGAATGTGACAGGGGCCGAAATATTGGGCCGAGAGAAACTGGAAGGAGGTTTTGTTGGAAAGGAAATTTGGTATCACAGCACACATCCTACCATTCACAGCCAGCCACTTCTGCCTTCATTCGCAGTGGGGTCGTAAACAAGAAACCTGGACTGCTATTGACTGGAACTCTATTGTCTTTATTGACGATAATTTGGGATCTAACAAATATGAGCTTTAAGTATGGAGGCCATGTGCCACTTCAATCCTGCCTATGCTCTGGATCAACAGACTGCCCTCTACTTCTGGTGTGATGATCTTTGGAGCCATTGCACAAAACAGTCAGTCATACAACCCTAGTGGTGATATGAGGGATGCTCAATGGTATGTGCAGAACCATCTTGTGGCCATGCGTTGGCTCTCATGGCAGGCCTTCTAATTGGTACTTTTCACCAGGTTAATGCTCACCTATGATTGTGCAGGTCTACAGGCCCAGTTGTACCATCTGTGGCAAATGTGTTGCAGGATGATGTACGGACCCTGTATTCCTCCATGCTCATCTCTATCTCATCAGCAGCAGGATATTAGAGCCTCTATTCCATTGTAGTTTTTTGGTATTGTACATTCACACATTTCCTGTAAACAACATTTCAGGCATTAGGCAGCATATTTGTAATCACTTTGTCTAATAGCTGTCTGTATTGTTTGGTTCTGTCAATGCTGTGAACATTTCTGACTCTGCAGGTTCCTCCAAAATGGAGCATTTAACATCAGACCCCTCTGAAGGACTTTAGCTACATTCACACAGCAGGCAAATCTAATTTACTGCCCTCATTGCTTTGCTCGGTTGTTCACCATGTCTTCATTAAGGCGGCCAGTATTGGACATTAGTCTGAACTGACTTTTGAACTGACCTACATGAACCCTACACGTATCCAGCAGGCACAGCTGTCCTGAGAAAAATGAAAACTCATAAACAGAAGCCAGTGATAGGGATTCATTTTTATAATAATTTTATCCCATTTTTACTCTCCAATGAATGCCAGTTACCCAGCCACATTAGGACTGTCCCCTTCACATACGATGCTGCTGACATAAGAAGGGTGAAAACAAGTACATGCTTCCTCCAATACCCGTGAAGCCAACCATCGCCTCTTTTTGAAATGACAGCATTGCATCATTGCCAGCAACCAGTGTTTTTTGAATTTCAAATCCAAAAGTTCCTCAGTACAGCTTACAGAATGTCAGTTTCTTTTGTTTACATGCTGAATGCACAGCATATCATTTATGCAAAAATATAAAGGTGAACAACACATGAAACAAAGGGTAAAGACAAAAACCCCCTGGTGGGCCAAAGGGCGACATTGGCAAGATAAAACTCCCTCAGAGCTGGAGGAAGAAACTTTGGGAGGAACCAGGCTTACAAGCGGAGACCCATCCTCCTCTGTCCAAACTACTTATACATAGTTAATTAGGGGACACTGGACCCACACACGTCTGCTGTAATACTCAAGTGTACTGAATTAATGATAGTTTGATGGTGGACATAATAGAAACAGTAGCAGCTAATTAGGGTCTGTGTAAATTTCTACAAAGTTGGTGATGGCGGGTGGGCAACTAATCCAGGTCCAGTAGCAGGAATGTGGGCATCCAATGTGAAGGGGTGGCAACAGAGCTCAGGTTCCATCTGAGATGGGTGAAAAGGTCAGCCTCTGAAGGGGTAGCAGGGATGCTCAATGCTAACATTTCATCAGGACTGGTGGGTCATCATTAACTCAGATAGATGTAATTATTTTGATTAGATTTATGGAGAACAGAGAATGTAAACATTACCAGAGTGTGGAGAGTGACTCTGGAAGATCTTGACTATCACAGCCTACTAAAAGGAGAAAACCAGAAGGTAACAAACGTGGAAGTATCCTGAAACATTGTTTACCATTAATCCCAGTTTACCATAAATCCCAGTGTCCATGAACGCCTGGCTCCGCAGCCCGTAATTAAGCTGAGACATTAATTACCTTAAGATAAACTGAACAACTGAGTTTCAGCCTAGACTTGAAGACTTTAACTGCTGAAGTCTTCTGAATTATCTGAAGTAACCCCAAGATCCTTTCAGTAGATATTTCTCATTAGAGAGCCCCGTGAAAGTGTTGTTTACACAACACTCAGGCTCTTTCTCTCGTCCTGCTAAATATAAAATGCAAGGTCTAGCCATAGTAACAGCCTTTTTGATGACATTGCCATCTGGAGTCCATTCCCACGCACACAAATATATAGGAGTAAGTTGGCTTAATATAAATATAACATGAATTTTAATCTGGCTGTTCAGATTTGGGTCACATTGCCACAAATTGGACATGTATTAAATTTTAGCATTACATTGGAAAGTGACCAAAACTGTCATGCACCTGACAAATCACACACGAAGAAAAGAAAGAATTCGGGGCACTTATCTGCTATGTGAACATGGCCTTTATTTAATTCTGTGTCCAGAAACATGGACAACGGGCTAAATCATGAATGTAACTGGGCACATAGTTGCTTGTGTGCTATGAGATCTGGAGGCCCCCCATTAGAATGCAGACCAGAGATCACTGACCAGGTTTCCACCTGATCTCTCACCAGCGGTTCTGACCAGTATATTTGTCACTGTGGAAGGACACATCATACAAAAGCAGGTCATTTCTGACTTGGTCACAAAGACCCTCTTGAAAGCTTTCTGGCATTTCGATGCTGCTGTGCCTGTGCTCCCCTAGTGTTTTCATGTGTTTTGTGCCTCACAATAGGTTTCACATTCATTTCTGAGGAAATGCACAAGCAGTGCACCAATCAGGTGCAGGATATGCATGGCAGGCATCATGCATACATGGACAGCACGTATATTTATAGCCTTAAGCGTAGAGCTATAGAGAAATTTTAAACAATCGATTTTAGACAGATTATATACTGAAAACCCACAAAGTTGTGTCGTAATGAGCTAATTTTGAGAGTTGTTACAAAATTAGGAATAGAGTTACGACAAAATGTTTGCAGTGTTTTCTCTGTAAATCTCTTTTCTGTACCATCTCCTTGCTTCCCTTACGCAAGTGATTTTCAGGGCATGTACCATTTCTACAGGATGTCTCAGATCATCTGATCTTTCCACAAACACATCTTCCTTTTCTCAGGAGGAGATCCTGTTCCTTCTGCTGGCTCCCCCCCCACCACCACCACCATCCCTCCTTCAAATTGATACCATAAAACAGAGACCACTTTACACAGACAGTCCACAAAATCAGATGCTTCTCTGTTGTGAAAAACACCTTTTAACTCTGATCTTCACGTCAAAGTGGTGTTCTGACAGAGAAGCCAAGGGAACCGAAGGGAAGAAAGTACATTTAAGAGAACGCCATAATCATCAAACAGTTATAGAAGAGCAGTGATAAACTGAGCTATGCAAATATGGCCCATCTTCGATGTGAATGGGACTTCTCTGCTGCTGGATGTGGACACTTGGTGATGTTGTTCTTGGGAGTTCTTGGAAAGCTGAAAATGATATCACATATACCAAATTGTGGTTTGATCCAAAATGTATTTTCCACTAAATACACAATATTCATACCCCAAATGTAGTCGGTCAGCCATGTTTGGGGTCAACGTTTTGAGTTGTTTTGCACTGATGCTATAAGGCAAACGGGTCAAACTGTGATAAACTATTAAACTGAACACTCTTAATTCTGACTTGTTGGAGAAAAAATCGAATTAAACATGAGTATAAGTTGAAGTTTCTCAAATGTGCTGATTTAAAGTTTAGGCTTTCGTGATTAATAATGTAAATGTAAATGTAAAATCTGGGTGTCTTACAGGGGATATTTGAATAACAGTAAGGTTGAGTGATTCAGACTGTGCTTTCATTTCTTTTTTTTTGTCTCCGTATTAACATCCACCAGTTTTTAAAAGGAACAAAGCACTAAAATACTCTAGTTTCTGATGTAAATTCTTCAATCAATCAATCAATCAAATTTTATTTATATAGTGCTTTTTACAACAGGAAGTTGTCACAAAGCAGCTTTACAAGGATCCGGGTCCAAGCCTCAAATGAGCAGCCAGTAGGCAAACAGTGGCAAGGAAAATGTCCCTCAGTTTAGGAGGAAGAAACCTTAAGAGGAACCAAGGCTCAAGAGAGGAACCCATCCTCCTCTGGTCGACACCGGAAAGCACATAACAATGGCACAATTCTTGATTGCTGCTGAAGTACATGTAAAGAATGGCTGTAGTTTCTACATGGTTAATGCAATAGTTTTGTTAAACCGGTTGAATTAAAGCTGGTCACTCTAATGTCTTGAAAATTGTGTGATCGGAATGAATGACAGCAGAAACAATGAGACATGTCATAAGTCACGTTGACCTTCTCCTGTCAGGAACTGAGGATCAAAGCATGCATTTTGTTGCGGGGGTGTAGATGGTGTCCTTGGTTTGAAAGGGAGGGCGTCCCCATGGTCATTTCATCCATTGGAAAAGGGTTTCCTGTGGTCTGTGACCTTTTTGTGCCAGACTCAGCACTTGTTCTTGCTGTTACTGCTGTTACTGATAGCACACACTTGTGATCTCATAAGTGATAGTGCCCATGTACATACTTAGAATACGTCATTCTAAAAGGAGAGGACAGATGTTCCAGATGTTCCACTTGCTCCATCGTGATGTAGTGTATCACAATCATGATAAATGTTGTCCCATTGCCCACCTCTAGATATGAGCTCCCATTACTTGTCAGCCACGTTAGCCTCATAGCTCCATTATGTCTTGGCTGCTTGCTTACATTTGTGGTGAGGACCAGTGGGTGTACTTGAACCAATCCATCGCTCTAAGAATGTTTCCAAGACACCTCCCTCTGTCCCTCTGCATATTTGATGATGACTGTTTTGTCTTACCAGTAAGAAATAATGCGTCTGTTTCCAATTTGCAGAAAAAGCCAGAGAGTATCTGCACAAGACAGGGCGATTCATTGTGATCGGTGGGATCATCTCTCCTGTACACGACTCCTATGGCAAACCGGTACCTGATTTTTCTTCCCCTCTGCTTTGCTTCTGTTTAGAGCCGAACTGAAATATGATACTTGCAACTGATCACAGAGTTAAATGCACTGCATATCTGTATTATCTGAATTAGTCTGTAGATTTCTCGCTAACCTGTGGACCACACGAGTATGAGTGCAACTGTAAATGCGATGGTGTGGTAACTAGGGTGGAGTATGTAAAACGTAAAATGGTGTGTGTAAACTAGTCTTAATAATGAGCCAGATCTCTGGGGTCTCCTCTGGAATTAATGAAAAGCTTGGCCTAGTTTCTTTCTCTCTGAGTAACAAAAAGCATGAATAATAAATGTTTTAGAAAATGCAGTTTCTGTCAGATGTTTAAGCCAGGGAGTACCCGTGATCCATTTTCACATATAGCATTAAGCACAGCATCGTAAAAATGTTAATAAAATGCCCAGAATTGGATGTGCTCTATATTACTGTTTGCAGTGGAAGCTTTGGTAAGCGTTAACAGTAAGTATTTTACTGTAATATGTATTAAAAGAAGAGTAAAACAGCGTTCACGGGTTATTTTGCACACTGCTGCTCGTGAAAATGCAAAAATAACATTAGGACGGATGTTTCTTTGATGTTTTCTCAGGGTCTTGTTCCTAGCAGACACCGTCTCACCATGTGTCAGTTGGCAGTGCAGTCTTCTGATTGGATCAGGTAACTGACAGTCTCTGTAAATACATGAACACTTAATAAGTTAAAACCGGTTTTATTTAGCACTTAGAGTCCAAAGCTCACTAATTTCCAACTGAATTGAAAACCGGTTTAAATGCCAAAGGAACGTTCCAGAGCATGTTTACTGCTCTGACCACACGTAGATGCTTGACCTGCATGAGGACCGCCGGGATGGGCAGCTAATGACATTGTTTACACAGATATTAGGTCATAGAGGAAAATGTGGACGAAAGGGCTGCTTGCTCACACAGTGTTCACATTTCAGAATAAAAGAAGGGAAATAATTTGAGTTTGTAGTCAGTTTAAATTTGAGCAGGAGCTCACATACAGTACATTTACTCACGCTCTCACCTCAGCGCTTCTTCGCGCAGTGCGTCCAGCACGTGACAGCTTTAAAGCCGTAGACGAAGAAGGATAAAACATCACATGTAAACATTGCTGATGTTTTATTTCTCCTTGCAGGGTGGACCCTTGGGAATGTTATCAGGACACCTGGCAAACCACATGCAGTGTGCTGGAGCACCACAGAGATCTAATGAAGGTTAGTGACTTTTTATTCTGTCCTAATCTTTGAAGAGACAGATGAACAGAAAATCAGTTTCAAGCTATTAAACCCTCATGTGAAGTTCAGAATAGGGGTGGGCAACAGGGACAAAAATAATGTCACCGTCTTTTCACAATAACAGGGACATACAGTGGGGAAAATAAGTATTTAGTCAGTCACCAATTGTGCAAGTTCTCCCACTTAAAAAGATGAGAGAGGCCATTAACTGACATCATAGGTAGACCTCAACTATGAGAGACAAAATGTGAAAAAAAATTGAGAAAATCATTTTGTCTGACTTCTTTAAAGAATTTATTTGCAAATAATGGTGGAAACGTGGCATTTGGTCAATAACAAAAGTTCATTCCTAATACTTTGTTGTATATCCTCTGTTGGCAATGACAGAGATCAAACGCTTTTCGTAAGTCTTCACAAGGTTGGCACACACTGTTGCTGGTATGTTGGCCCATTCCTCCATGCAGATCTCTCCTCTAGAGCAGTGATGTTTTGGGCTGTCAAGTGGCAACACGGACTTAACTCCCTCCAAAGGTTTTCGATGGAAGGTTGAGATCGAGACCACAGCCACTCCAGGACTCTTTGAAATATTTCTACTTAAGCCACTCCTTGTTGCCCTGGCAGGTGCTGGGATCATTGTCATGCTGAAAGACCCAGCCACGCTTTCATCTTCATTGCCCTTACTGGGATGAAGGAGGTTTGCACCCAAAATCTCACAATACATGGCCCCATTCATTCTTTCATGTACACGATTCTGTCAGCCCTGGTCCCTTTGCAGAGAAACAGCCTCAAAGCATGATGTTACCACCCCCATGCTTCACAGTTGGTATGGTGTTCTTTGGATGCAACTCCGCATTCACTGTCCTCCAAACACGACGAGTTGTGTTTTTACCATATAGTTCTACTTTGGTTTCATCTGACCATATGACATTCTCCCACTCTTCTGGGAACATCCAAATGCCTCTAAAAACTTCAGACGTGCCTGATAAGGACTGGCGCAAGCAGGGGACACCGCCTGGCACTGCAAGATCTGAGTCCCCATCGTAGTGTGCTGCTGATGGTAGCCTTTGTAACGCTGGTCCCAGCTTGCAGGTCATTCACTAGGATCCCCTTGTGGTTCTGGGATTTTTCCTCACCGTTCTTGTGATCATTTTGACCCCACGGGCTGAGATCTTGCGTGGAGCCCCAGATCGAGGGAGATTAGTGTGGTCTTGTAGGTCTCTCTCCATTTTCAATTATTGCCCCACAGTAGATTTCTTCACACCGCTGCTTGCCTATTGCAGATTCAGTCTTCCCAGCCTGGTGCAGGTCTACACCCGGTTTCTGGTGTCCTCCGACAGCTCTTTCGTCTTCACCATAGTGGAGTTTGGAGTGTGACTGTTTGAGGTTGTGGGCAGGTGTCTTTTATACTGTTAACGACTTCAAACAGGTACCATTAATACAGGTAATGAGTGGGGGAAAGAGGAGCAGTTACAGGTCTGTGACAGCCAGAAATCTTGCTTTGTTTGTAGGTGACCAAATACTTATTTTCTACCACACGTAAATAATTTCCTTAAGTTTGACAAAATGATTTTCTCAATTTTTTTCACATTTTGTCCTTATAGTTGAGGTCTACCTATGATGTCAATTACAGGCCCTTCATCTTTTAAGTGGGAGAACTTGTACAATTGGTGACTGACTAAATACTTATTTTCCCCACTGTATAGGTGCTGCATTCTATGTTTTGGAAATTGTGAAGAAGTGCTTGAAATTTAACAAAATGTTTTAAACACAGAATACTTTTCTGAGCAGTTCAGTCGATTATTAGATGAAATGCTCCACTTGCGCCTTGTTTATGTGTGTTATAGTGAAGGCAATGCTGTCTCTTTTTGGTGAGTCAAGATGGTTTGACTCAGCCGTGGGCTCAGCTCATCATAAAGAGTCTCCAAAATGCCCCTTCATATTACCACCTCTGCCTCTAAATGAAGTGGCACGTGTATTAAACATGGCACGTGTTTTATTCAGACTGAAAACACTAAACTAATTCTGTGTTGTGTTCAGTCTTATTAAAAAAAGGAAGAAAGAAAGAAAAATAGAAAATGACTTTTGGGCAGGAGTCTGCTCCCCTCATGTACTCAAACAAGCAAGCTCCGGGGCAATGGGGGACAGAGTCCAGCATGGTTTTCTTGCTCTGACAGACCTACTAAGCTTGGCAATTAACAGTTGAGTTAAATCAGGTGTGTTGGAGCAGGAAATGGGAAAACTGTGCAGGAATCCATTCCTCCAGGACCAGACGACACATTGCTAGCTGCCAGGGTTGCCAGTCTTTGGTTTTCCCGACAGATTGGGCGTGTTTGGAAAAATGTTGAAAGTCACAGGGGGCGAGGGATTTTGGGCTATTTTCAGAAGCTGCTTTAAAGACTGATAGCAGAGAGTCGAACATAAAAGATTAATCTGAATATAAAATTAGCCAGCTAGTAAATACAAACAACGACAAAAGCAAAAGTCAGGGTAAAAAGGGGTTTAAGGATCCAGCTGTAATTTAACTTAAACTCAAACTCGTTTACAGTGTTACTCTGGTGAAATAATGGCTACAGTAAAGTATAAGTATGTGTAAATGTTTATTTACAGACAAAAGAAGAGCAAAGTTTGATTCCGGACTTCTCACTGCTGTCCAGTCGGTCTACGGATTTGTTCAGTTCCATCAGCAGCTCACCTCATTAATTCAATGGAGGCTTGATTAGATAAGCTTGGGCTGTGTCTCAGGTGGCTCCGGCTCCCTGTATAGTAATGAATTCTGAAATATACTGCGTTATCTGTGTGAAGAAGCAAATATGCTTAGTAGGGAATTGTGTGTGTGGCTCTTTGCTGGATAGGTTATGTAGTGTTTGGGTGCAGGAGCCATTGTTTTAAGGGTGTGCATTATGTAGGGAGATTCACTTTAGTTTTTGGATGGTATCTGTAAATTCTGGGCTTCCTGAAGCAGGTTTGGAAAACGTATTGCACTAAACGTATTGTTTTGAACAAATAAACCCCAAAACATAGATTTACTTTCATATTCTGTACCAATGGTCCACTATTGTACCTTTGATGAAAGCTGTACCTCGGAGTGCAAAACAGTACTTACACCGTCCCTCTGTTTCTAGAGTATACAGTTTAAATTGCATTTCAGTTCTTTGAACTGGAACACATTTGGGTTAGTTTCAGCCTCGGAACCTTTTACAGGACTTGGCAAACCCTGCTAGCTAGCTAGTGTGTAAATGCGATCTGTCAGTCTGTTTTCATGTGTCTCCCTGAAGAGACACAACTGCACCAAACATGCCGGGAGGTTGCTGCTTTTAAAGCATTGACTGGAAAATGGCAAATACAAATAATGGATAAAAAAAATGCAGAATTCGCTTGTAGCCTCCTGCCAACTCTGCAAAAACGACAACACAGCTCCTCTTTTTTAAAAGGGTACATATGCTTCCCTTTGATTTTGTATCCTTCTGCAATTAGCAAACACAATTCTGGATGTTTATAGCATAATGTCATCTATGTTAATGTGACAGAAGGTGAGAGCTTTTATTAGTAAAAATATGTAATTCTTTAAAACACAAAAAAGTATGTATTATATTGTGTTGTACTAGATAGTTCTTAAAAGAATTTCATTTAAATATAACTTAATTATTTTCTTAAAACTGAAACTTTTCAGTAAAAAGAAGATCAACAACATTCAATGTGTAAATCATTTTAAAAAATTGTCTTCATAAATATCTGAGAGCAGATTTTACTACTGAATAATTCTATGCCAGGCAGTTTATACACTATATAGACAAAATTATTGGGACACTTGCTCATCCATTGTATCTTCTGAAATCAAGGGTATTAGAAAGAGTTGCTTTTGTTGGAGTAACTGTCTCTGCCTACCTTGAGTTAGTCGTGGTGCCAGTAGGTTCATGCTTGTCTTCTCCAGAAGGTTCTATTCTATTGGCAGTGACTAAATAAGCTGTATTTTTGCATTTGCACATTTTGCACGCCTGACTTTAGCTGAATGCGTTTTAAGGTTTGTCCACTAACATTAGGACATACAGCTAGTGTATAATGAGTCTAAAAGAATTTGACAGTGTCTTTTGGAATGTAATTGGTTACCATGTTTGTTGTGGTTCTTGCCATTTGTTGCTTTTCTCTTTGTACGGCTCAGAATGATTCTACTGCTGGTAGCTTGGCTGAAGCTTTGTTTCTGTTTGGTGCAGTAATTTGTTCACAGACAAACTGCAGCCACTTTCCTACATCGTTCTACCTTAATGGTCTAATGAGCAACATCCGTCTTTCGAAGCCAGACCACCTTAATATGAGTGAAGATGATGCACGTCTAACAATTCAGTCTCAACTATGCTGAAGTGCGATGCTGACAATGTCTGTAATTTGTGTCTCCTGCTGCAGTGCTGCACATTTTAGGGAGCTACACTAACAGTGAGGCTGTATTTGTTGCTTAGGTACTCTCAGTGCACATGCACAGTGGTCTCTCCTGTTACTCTTCACACTTTGGGGGTCTAAAGTTTGCTTTTTGGTTTTGCTCTGCAGCTAGATTAATACGATTAATATGACTAATATGTCTGGATCACCAGAAACGTTTCTCGAATTGTATTTTGAACCTTTTTTTTTCTGTATTTGTTGTGTTTTGGCCAACTGTTCTTTTAAATGGTCACTTTCAGTTTGACGCTGAGAATAACGCTGTGTTCTCTTCTCCCAGAGAGTGACAGGGTGCATTCTCTCCAACGTGAGCTCTCCGTCCACAACCCCTGTGATCGGCCAGCCTCAGAACACCACTTCTCCAATCTATCAGAACAACAACACAACTAACAAGCCCACAGCCAGTAAGCCCCTTTCAAAACACGTCCCTGCTTGATCGGTTCGATGGTAGCTGTGTAATTATTTTGTGACTGATTTCTGCGTCTCTGTGTTTAGTTAAGCTATGGGGAAAGATGAGCGAGAGTCTGGGCAAAATCTGCTGCGTTCGTCCACATGTGGAGCGCTTCACTTTTGTCGGTAAGTACTAGTAGCCAGTATGAATACAGACATACAGTGGCACCATATTGTTGCTGTCTTATCAAAACCCTCTTTAATAAAAAAAAAAAAAAAAACACTAGCTGTTGTAAGGATATTAGAAGATAACCATCTTATTTCTAGATGGTAGGAAAAGTAATGGCCAAAAAATGATTAAATTAATCGGACGTTGTTGATTTTGTTGGTGTCATAAAGGAACCTTCAGAGGCACCAAAATCCAGCAGTGCACACAGAGAAATGCATGTAAAACCTTTTATTGTTTCAAAATTGCTGAGGAAAATGTTTGGTTTTCAAATTGGATGAGTGAAGAGTATCAAAGCCTGCCTTTTGAGACGAGGCAATTACTCGACACCGTAGTTCATCAGCAGAGTGTTGGGAGCTGGTTGCGTTCTACACAAGAACTATATTTACATTGTTTATGAACATTACTGAAAGCATAATTAGCTCTGCCTTCTCAGTCACATATTTAACAGCATGTCATGGCAGCACGCATCTGCTTCGGCACTCGTGTTTCGGATTAGCAAAATAATGGGGATGCAGTGTGTGACGGGAACTGGCAGTTTGGGCAGAACACACACCAAATCCTGCATTAGTTCTCCTGAAGCCTTTTATTTGTGTATAACTTCCTTTTTCCGAGCAGATCAGTAACCCAGCTGAGAACTGGTGGAGATTCTCTGCAATGAGGTCTCCTGCATTTGTAGACACCTGAGCAGCATTAAATGGAAAAATAAAAGACTGTAGGACCCTATAGCAGCTCAGCTCACAGTTCAGGGTCCATCACTGGATGTGCAGAGGCAAGCTGAGTGATTAGACACGGTTGCCACCTGGGAGGGAACTCGTCTGACTGAACACCACAAGGCCTTTTTATGCTTGCCCTGACCAGCATTGCTGCTGGGATTTTTATCCTCCGCCAGCAGTGTGCCTTTAGTTTTACCTACCCTCCCTCTGAAGGTGGCCTCCACATCATCAGTGCTGAACTGATCAAATTTTCATTTTCAGCACCTTGGAGAGAGCAGCTCAGCTGTTTATTATGGGGGTGGGTTTGTTGTGCACCATCACAAATTATTCCAGTAGTGAGATGTACCTAATACTCAAATAGCGTTTGTATACATCAGACGTTTACATGGGAACTCAAGGAACTGTGCTAGATGTAGTATAATCCAAAATGAGTTTAGAAATAATGTCTTAAATAATATTATTCTAAAATGTTATGAACATTAATTAAATGTAAAAATAGTTGATGATCCTTCTCTTGTAGTGCATGACGATGGCACGTGATTGTTCACACATAGAAAAGTGTTTTCCTATCACTGTGGGAATATTTGCCCCCCAAAATGAGAGCAAAACAGCACAGGAACCCACTTATAGCCTTATAATGCACACGTCTTCCATCGTGTTGTTTCATTTTTGCTTTGACTTTGACACGAGCCCAGGAATCATATCTGCCTGCTGATGCTGGAGTCAGCTTTCACATTCACATTCAGTGTCAAAATGTTAGCGGCACGAAAGACGGCGCCCGAATTGTGACGTGCTTGAGCTCCGTTAGCTCGCGAAACGACAGCGTATAACTCTGCATTATTCAGAAGCATGTTGAAGGAAGTCAATACATTTTACATGACCACGGCGCTTTCCCATGATCCAGGTTGTCTCAGTGACAATCCTCTTGTGTGCCTACAGATGAAAATGCT
This sequence comes from Acestrorhynchus altus, assembly GCA_034509495.1. Classification (NCBI taxonomy): domain Eukaryota; kingdom Metazoa; phylum Chordata; class Actinopteri; order Characiformes; family Acestrorhynchidae; genus Acestrorhynchus; species Acestrorhynchus altus. Next base: position 9,559,998 of record CM067524.1, on the reverse strand, counting down.
AACCTCGGGACTGCGATGCGCTACGAGGAAATCGGTGAGTGAGTTTGATTTGCTGTGCTCTGCTCTGCTCTGCCTTTTCTAATTGAACACATGATGTCATATTGAGTCATCAGTAGACATACAGAGGTTCTCCAAAAGCATTTCAGGCAATCATGATGAAATTTCAACACAATGTTTAAAGCAGCTACCAGGTTCACGTTACAGTGTTTCAAAAAGCAAAAACAAAAAGATAGAAGGCTTTTGCATGAGCGCTACAGTGTTTTCTCGGTGTTGAATCATTGAATTCAATGGTTTGTATACTAATATGACAAACAGTGACAGCCCTGGTTGTGGTGTTGCACTGTGTAATTCTGTTGTACTCTGCAGAGCTGCGCATCCTGTTGCTGTGTGGCAGTGATCTGTTGGAGTCTTTCTGCATCCCGGGGTTGTGGAACGAGAGTGACGTAAGACTGTTTAGCTCATAAATATACATAAACACACACATACAGAGAGGTAGCACCTCCTTTAAAGGTCTCTTTGTAGCCGGTACACTTCAGTTATGACGTCAGCATCGGAGTGCAAAAGTAATATAACAGTAACTCCATCGACTAACTGTTGGCATCAGCGTTTTAACAAAGCAACTGCTTTGAAGTCGCCGTCTGTCTACATTGTTCCTTCTGGCTGCTACGCATGGAATATTCCTGGCTGTATGATTGTAGAGGTAGATGAATCTGTGGGCTGTAAGTGATTTGCACTGTATGCTCTTGCAGATGGAGGTGATCGTGGGGGATTTTGGGATAGTGGTGGTGCCTCGGGACGGAGCCGACACCGAAAGGATAATGAATCACTCTTCCGTGCTTCGCAAGCACAAGGTAACAGTGGCCTGAGTCACCCGAGAGCTTTTTGATAAACTCACATTCGGAATGCTTGGATTGTCTTTGCATGCATGACGCAGCCTGAGGGGGTCATGATGATTCGGTTCGTGTGCAGATTATATTTAGAAATACTTGGTGAGATTCTGTTTACACGTTTGATGAAAACGTGTCTGCTGTGTACAATGTACCGAGAAGGGATCACATTGTACTGTTTCACGGTTTTGTTGTACTTCCAGTAGCCTGCTGTCTTAGCAGTGTAATTAATTAATAATTAGATTCGGTGTGATACAGTGACCTCATCAAACAAAAATAAAACTGCCGGGGTTTGAAAAGCATAAGACAAGCGGTAGTTTTGAGTTTGACAAAAAATTAGGTATTTCAATGTAAATTTTGTATCTAATAAAATTTAAATTCAGGATGGACTGTAAAGATGACATGTATTTTTGACCAAATGGCAAAAAGTGTGCCTTGGAATAAATATGAATATGCCTTTTAGGTGAATTTTATAGATTTTCTATTTTTAAGGGTGGAGCCTAGAATTGTGAGGGACAATCCCTATTCTCACAGTACAGCAACAGCTCGCATTCATTATTTGCTCATCTGTTTTATGGGCCAGTCAAAGCTAAGATAATATTACAGAAACATGAGACGAAATCAGTTTTGGGAGCATTGCCTGGGTTGCCAACAGTGATCATTTACCCCCTCCCCCCCTTCCTCCCCCCACTCTTAAGAAACTAAATATGAGAAAACGAATGAACGAATACTCACAAAAAGGAGAATTTAGAATAACTGCGTTACAAAACCAGTAACTGTAAGAGAGACAGTCACAGTTATAGACAAACACAGTCTAATGAAACTAATAACACTCAAACAGATGTTCTGTTCATGCCTTTTACTGAGCACACCGAGTAAACATTCACAGTGCAGGCTAGAAAAAGTAAGTGAATCTTTCTCTTGGTGGCATCTTCAAGAGCAAAGTGCTGAGTGGTGATTCATTTAAGGAGACAAAACAAGATTTTACAGTTGCTTTGACCTTTTAAGAACGTACACACTTACGATACTGACAAATATGTCCCAAGGCAGATTGGTTAGTGTGAACGATGCGCTGATGCAACAAATTTCATAAGACCTAAAACCTGTTGTGAGACTTGTAGACTGAAAAATGCATTGGGTATACATTTATCCATGTTTGGACAAAATGTCTTCAAATTCAGAGAATGCAGGACTGTTCCTACTCTCCCCAGGAGTGGGCATCCTGTTACGATTATCCTTCATTGGTCCCTCTGTGAGAAAATTCACTTTGTTACAGCAGCAAAGGGAAAGCAAGGCACTCAGTACAAATAATAGATCAATAAACAGTGCAGTATGTACAATATAAAGTATAAACATTTCAAATAAGTCAAAAACTCTGAAGAACATTATTTACAGATAAGTGCACATGGGGAGATGGAGCACTCCAAAAAGCAATCCCGAAAGAGGTGAGAAAGAAACCCGAGGTGTTGGCGAAATCCCTACAGAAGATTTAACAAAAGCTTTGTTTGTGTCTGCTGAGAAACACGGAACAAGAACAGAGTTCATGGAATGATGGAAACTGTTGCTGTTTGTCTAGGACCACCTGGTTGTTCCACAGTTCTTCTGGGCATGTTTTAAGCCCAGACTTTTAGCACAAAACACACAACTGGAAGAAACAACACCGACATCAAAACCTCATCCCTGCTGTGAAGCATGGTGGAGGGAGTATAATGGGTTTGGGGCTGCTTTGTTGCCTCAGGGCCTGGATACCTTGCCATCACTGGAGGTACAAGGACTTCAAACGTGTTCCAAATTTTACAGAAGAATGTAAGAGCAGTTGACCTGAAGCTGAGGAGATGCTGAGGGATGCAACAAAACAGTGGTGCAAAGTGAACAAGTCAGCAAAACAAAAAAAATGAAGAAATGTGATTTGGAAGAAGTCGGCGCCCTGATTGTCACCCATTTGACTGTGGCACGACTTAAAGAGGGCTGTACACGAAATATTAATCAGCGGAAACACAGTTGCGGGAAGGAAATGTTTGCATGTTATTAGTTGTATCAGATTGTGTTTATAAGTGTGAACTTTTATTAGTGATCAACACTAGATCCAGCTAATCACTAAGGGTTCACTTATTCTTTCCTGCGGCTGTATATGCATGTGTACTCGGAACATAACGCATGATTTCAGGTTTGTTACAGATTCATTAATTACAACACTGAGGTTGCAGTTCGGTCTTCATTGTTGTATACGTGTGCATGTAAGCCATTCCCTTTCCCGGACTTGCCTCTGATATGATTGTTCATAAAACAATAAGACTCTGAGACTCTCAAAAGATGCAGGTTTGTCTATTGATGTAAGCTGTAAACAGCAGGGCTGCACTATATTCAACACGTGCTGCTGAGATAGAAGAAGCCGTACATTTGAATTTTAAATAATGTGACTCTGACCGAATGCATAGCACGTACAGATCGTTTGGTGCATGAAGAGAAATCGAATCCACCTTTCCTTTAATTAGCCAAAAAGAAGCTTCAGAAATAGGACGCTGCCGCAAATATTGGCATGGCAGATGCTGGGAGTGGTGATGAGCAGCAGTGTGGGTCAATATTAGCTGATCTTTGATCCAAACACCCTCTAACTCTGCGTTTGTTCATGTTCGTCTCACCCCTCAGAGGCCTTTCAAAAACAGAAGGGGTGTGTTTGATTGTTTTACCACTTTGATTAGGGATGTGCATTTATAATAGCCAAGTAATCGGTCACCTGAAGAGCAGGAACTATCAGATCTATCAGCCACACCAGTTATCAGATATACGAACAAGCCAGTAACACATAAGTCTCAACACTGAAATCCGGAGTGGACTAAAGGAAGGTCACTACAGGTTAGTCTGGAGTTTCAATCAAAGTCAGTAGAAGCAAGCCAAGTAACAAGCCTTATTACGTCTGATTACTTGTGCGGCTGATAGATGCTCGCTGGGTGTTCAATACTTTTTTAATAAACAGATTTCTGTTCTGATAAATGAACACGATAGCACCATCACCCATTATTCGTTTCAGTCATTGTTTGTTTTTTCCTGCTCTTCAGGTAACCAATTACTTGGCTATTAAAATGAGTCAGAATGCACATCCCTAATCAAAGTGGTAAAATAATGAAACTGCATCGTCAACACAACCCTTCTGTTTTTGAAACGTCTCTGAGGGATGAGATGAACATGAGCAAAGCAAGCCAAGTAACAAGTCAGTGCAGACTGGTTTCCACTGTGAGTCCCAAGTCATCACAAGCAAGTCTCAAGTGGAGTCTCCAGTCATTCGAGGCCAGGGTCAAGTTGAGTCCCAAGTCAGCAGAGACAAATCGAGTATAATCTCAAGCTCATCACTTTGACAGATTTAGTCGTTTTATTTCATTAGAATTTTAACATGGTTCCTCACCTGCTCCTAGTGAGGTATTGATACACAGGGAACTGTCAGAACGCAGCCATTGAAACACGGGCTGAATGTGGTCCAGATCTGCTTCTGATCATCCATTACAGCTCCTCCTACATGTGAAGTGTGCACGTTGGGTTCACCTGGCTTTTCCTGCTGTGAAGCCCAAGCAGAACATACCTGCATACAGTCATTAAGCAATGTGTAAACAGTCCATTATACAGACCGTCTGTTGGGAACAGCTGAACGGTTTAATCACCCGCCCCCTTCTCATCACAGGACAACATCATTGTCGTCAAGGATGATCTCAACCACCCAATGTCAGTCGTCAGTTCGACTAAGAGCAGGTGAGCGATACTCCATACAGTCACATCACCCGAAAAAATGTATAATGATCACATGATCCTGTCCTTAATACATTATAGAGCCTCACACTGCTTTTTACTACACGTTCTCATTACAGCTGCAGTAAAATCATGTATATCATGTGCATAATTTGTCTTTTTTATGTCGTTAATATTAAATATGATGGCCAACCTCATGACTATTTCATTGCTGTGAGCATTTACAGTTTTATAAGTGTATAGTGGATCGTCTTTGATTTTAAAGTTTCTGAATTCAGTGCTTATCACCCGAAAAAGCCCCCCACACGCTTCTGTTTCTACTACATGTCCAAATGTGTGTGGACACCTCTTCTAACGAATGCGTTCACCTGCTTTAAGTTGCTGACACAGATGAGCCAATGTACACACACAGCTTGTCCAGTAGCTATTGATTGGTTATGCAAATTGGCAGGCAAATGCGATTTCTCGTTCGCCCTAAATGTTGTGTACGCAGAATTCACCTTTTGTGGCAAATCTCATTGATAAGCATGACATTTGCAGACAAATCCCATTGTGACTGGGGCTTAATGCCAGGCATGTGGAGCAATGGCACTGTGTTCTCTGAAACGATGGTGCTTTATTCAGTACTTTCGGGGGTGAATTGGGGAGCTGGGGATGAGGTCGGGTGGTGACCATCACATCACATCCTCACAGCAATGCTGCAAAATATAGTCGGAAACCTTCCCTGGACATTAGAGACGGTTACTCCAACAAAGGCTGATTGAATGAGCGGGTGTCCCAGTCCTTTAGTTCATATAGTGTTCCTCAGTGAACACCAATGTAACTGAAGATCAGGTTTACCATAGTCAGTACTCAGTCCATTAATCTGCACACCTTAACCCTATGCTCTTCTCTTCAGACTGGCTCTCCAGCATGGGGACGGCCATGTGGTGGACTACCTAAGTCAGCCGGTGATCGACTACATCTTGCAGAGCCAACTCTACATCAATGCTTCTGGATAGGAGAGGGTGGGGAATCCCACTGCCCCTCCATCCAACACCCTATTCGTCTCCCTGTGTGTGATTACAGTATAGTCCTCCCACGCTACCACTGCTTTTTCCATATAGAGGAGCGTTAACCTATCTGTCGTCCCTTCTTACTGTATCATAGTGACTCTTCGGGCCTAAAGGTGTGCAGCGTCGTGCCAAAGAGAGCTGTCCTCCACCAGTGGGATAAGAGGGAACGGTCAGGTGGGCTTACAGGTCCAGTAAGGTGAGGGGAGGAAAAGGAGAGTGGTATGGTATAGGAACAGAACGAAAAGAGGGGAAATAGATGAAACATTGCTGTCAATCTGATACTGCCTGTTCCCCTAAATGCATGCCTAGAGGTTTTCTTTTAACGCATGAGTGCTTGAACGGCCTCGTAGACTTTAGTCCGCCGTGACAGTGTTTGCAAAAAACGAAAAGAAGAAAAAAAAAAAACGCTTACGCACATTTCATCTCTGATTTCGTTTTTCTATTTACAACGACTGTGTACACAAACGGGACTTGGATTGCTGTCCCTTCTGCAGTTGCATTCTGTTCTATGCTGCAAATGTTCCGTCCTCAGTGTGCGTTGATGCGAACATCATTTATGTCTTCGGTTGCACATTAAAGAATGTCCTCTCCTTTTGCTTACATGAGCATTCATTCTCACAAAGCTGTTTCTTGCTCGCCACAAGCTTCAGATGCTATTAATGTGTATTCCTGTAAACCAGTCACTGCCATTACACACGGTATACTTTGTAGCTGCCAGATTTGTTTGGGGCTGTGCATAAAGACAGGATAAAACAGACCGTCTTAAACTGCTGTGGGAGAGTCAGAGACTCCCCTTCGTTATTGGATTTCCACTTTAAATAAAGCAGAGTTTAGTGTTTAGTGTTGGGGCTGAAATCCTCAGTGTTTAGCGCTCCCACTCCAGTTCTCTTTTTTCAAAGCTTCTTAGCCTCCCAGACAAATGCACTGATGTTGGTGAGGTGCGGACTCTGGGACTGTCCCATTGTTCGGAGGCCACCGTCATGTTCCTTTTAATGGCTGCCGCACACTTTCAGACCCACAGTGTTGAGCTCATCGTAGAAGGATGGACCCAAGCAGTTGAAGATGTTTTCAGATCTAAAGCAGGAGTGGAGCTTGATCTTTCTCTCAGAGATGAAAGCTATAAATACTGTTTATTGGATTAGGACAGTAGGTGTTCTACTAGGATTTGTGTGGGTCCCATTTTCTCTGCATTTTTGAATCATTTTTTGTGCCCCCCCCCTTAGGCAGGTGGATTATCTTACATGTATACTTAATATTTATCTTGCTGCAGGTTTGCTTAGAAACTAGAGAAGCTGTTCACAAAGAGGTATCACTTTGCAAAGCTGGCCTGGTATTTTGTGGTCAAATGAAGGTGAGCACCATGTTATTGGGAAAATGTTGATCTGACGTACTAATGCATCTCAAAAACAAAAAAGGTGAAAATTTGTTATTTTATATTCACTAATTTTAAAACAACATTTCAGGGCATTTTTGTTTTAGTGTTGATACTGTCTGATTATTAATTTATTCAAAGTCAAAATGTGTAAAATTGATATTCTTATTCAAGATACTGATTTTCATGAGGTATAAACCAGACTGATAGAAAAGGAAAAAAGACTTGAAATAGTTCACTTTACTGTACATGAAATTAATATAAAATATAGCTGGGTAATAATGCCTTAGAAAATAGTGATATACAAATAGATATATATATATATATATATATATATATATATATATATATATATATATATAATTAAAATAAGACAGTGGCAATCTTCGAGGTATTTCACTCATTCTGCCCTGGATTATGTTATTTAAGGTGGTGAAATAAGGTTGTTGCTGCTCCTTTAACTGTAACGATCATAATAGGCTGTACTAGACTGTACTCTGTTAAGTGTCCTCCCTCTGGAAACCAAACCATTTCCCCACACAAGACCCGTGTTTAACCTGTGTAGCAGATGCCATATTATGACATTGTCATTTTTAAAGTCTTGCACAAAATTGTCTGCGATAAATGTGACACTTTACATTTTTAAATCACGTTATGAACACAAATTAACTTTCACAAAATTCTCAGTATTCGCAATATTTTTGAGATGCACCCGTCCTGATCCTACCTGTCCTTTTGTTCTTTGCAACATTAGTAACCTATTCTATAGATTTAGCTCGTTAGTATGAAGTAGGTTACAGCGTACTGTAACTGTCTTCTGGATGTATCCAATGTAACAATTAAAAACGAATGTCTTAATTCTGGCAGTTCAATAAAATACTGCAAAATCTTACGTACAACTTTTCAGCTAAATTGGAAAACGTGGTAATTGTTAGTAAATGAGGGTAAGAGTTGAGTTCTGTCGACAAGGTGAGGGCTTGCAGAGTTCATCTCGAGTTGGAGTGGAAACTGGTCTTTGTTTTGTAGAAGGTATATTTTTCAGCATTTGATACATATATATATATATATATATAAACTTGCTACTACTTGAACTTCAAAAGACTGTGACCATTGTTGGACACTCCTTCATCTAAGTGCTTTTTATTTTTGTCAAGTATGACATCATAACGTCAAAATGATGTTGGCACCTCGCTCTACTGTTATTAACATACCCGAAAATCACCTGTTTCAACGGAACTGAATGTAATTAATCTCCAGAGGAGTGAATCTAATGTATGAGTTCTGACTGATTTTAGTGCGTGAGCTTATCTTCACTTTCCACAGGCGTCACCAACATCTTCGTGTATAGTCAAGTGTTACAATCCAGAGTTACAGTAGCAACCAGTGCGTCAGGAAGCACGCTGATCTCCAACAAGCACTAGATCACTGTGTAGGAAACATTACAGTTCAAAGCTGAGCTACGATACAGATGTGTGGATCAACACATCGTCAATTTGCATGGCTTAGGCATCCTGACATTCTACTATACCTCTATAATCCACACAGCTTCCTATACATCTCTATGCCTTTATTGCAAATCATATGAACAGGTTCAACAAGGAAGAGTTTCCTCACTTCTGAATTTTATTTGTCGTTGCTGTTCCTTGTTTTTGCATTTGCTTTTTTAATCTCTCCGGTGTGTACATGATCGGCCACATATAGGCACAGAAACGTGGTGGGAATGTGATGTGTTTTGTTCTCTGGGCTGTAATTTGTGTTAAGGAATTGTTTATATTGACAAATATGTAAGTTAATGTTAATGTAGGCCACTTTTACCAGCTGTTTATGCATATAAAAGAATTCTAATCCTGAACAACGATGTTTTACCATGAAGGCAACTTTTGTTTTGTTCAGCAGTGATTATAATGTTTAGTTTAATAAAACCATTAAACTCCTTTATTGTGTACTTTCATTCCACAGCGCTTGCCTTCATAATACTGAAGGTTTAACTAGGGATGTCCCAATCCAATCCGGGAATTTTTAACGGTTCAGGTTTCAGCTTTTATACTTGCTAGTGTTAGTTTTGTTGTAGTAGAGCACCCTCTTGTGTCCTCTAGGCATCTTTAACAGACATGTTTTTAGCTGCTGCAATGAAGGGCTTCTTAGAAGGTACCAAAACAGCAGTGTGGAGCTATTTTGTTGTAAACATGACACATCAACAATGTATTTATATCATTTATGGGATGATTTAAGCTGTAAAATGTTGATCTATTTTCTTTCTTCCTGTCCATACCAATGAAATCGGTCATTTTGGTTGTACTTGTGACAAAAGCTGCTCCGTTATATCCATCTGGGGAGATATACTCCTACCCCATCTGTACTCTTCAACTACACCTGGATCGAAACACAACTGTAGTGGAAAAGCTCTGTTCAACCAGCTCCATTCTACCAAGTGATGTGCAGCTGTGTTTAAAGGAACTGGGAGCTGAATGGTCAGGGCAGTCAGTCAGACTGGACTGTAAGATATTAAACACTCTATAAAAGTTGCTACCAAACAAAATAAATCCGTTTAGAATCTCATTATAGAAACTGTCACTTCAAATAAAGTGATTTTACTGCACTGTTACAAAAACAGCACATCGTACCCAAGTTGTAAAAACCAAGATCAGACTGGATTTGATCTGAAGACAGTCAACATTAAGGGACACGGATTAGATCCTGGGGGCAAGAATAACTTGATCGGGACATCCCTAGTCTTTTACAATGAAACGTGAAATGTGAAAACAGCAGAAGCAGCTTTACAGCTTTAATTATTCATGGCATTAATGGGAATATCCCATTATCAAATGAACACAGGCTCTCGCACATCTCTTTCACAAAGGAAAACATAAATATCATTAGTTACAGCCACTCACTCTCACACACAAGTAGTATAAAATGAGAAAGGGAACAGGAAAATAAAGCGCTAGTTAGAAGTAAAGTGGTATCTGTGTTTTTGTGGCTTTGGGTCTTTTGTAAACCTCCACAAGTAAAAGTGCTGCTCAGGGCTCAGTTACATCAGCACTCTCACCCTGAGACCTTCTCGCCATCCTCAGTCCAGTGCTAACGTACAGGTCTAAGGTCTCTCATTAGGCGCTGTGTTGTAACACTTGTCTGGAATGTTCTGCCTGATTTGCTCCAGGTTTTCTATGTCAGCCAGAATGGTATTGATGTCGCTTATCATGCGCGCGATAGCAGCCCTCTGCTGATTTTCTTTGTCCTCCAGCTCCCTGAGCCTGGGCCTAAGCTCTTTCTCCACACGGTTGCGGCTGACTGCCATGGCACGCTCCAGATCCGAGATTTTCTTCTCATCCACAGTTCCTGGTTTTCCTAGGAGAAAAACACAGACGGTTTAGAAATGTTAGAGTGCTGGTGATATGACAGCACCACGTGCTTATCTTGGGTTTCGTCGGTACATCTGCAACACAGAACAGCAGCATGTCGTCTAAATAGACAGATTTAGGCCAATTATATAGTGCCTGTAAACAAACCACTACAATACCTGCATCCACTGCATACTAACGTAGCTGGCTGATAAAGCCATTCTTCCAGTTATTCCCGTTTTTCAACCTGTTCATTTATAGCCTTTTAAATTGCGGAACAATTTAAAAAATTTAAAAAAATTTAGAAAAACTTAGAAAGACGAATTTTGAGGTTATGCTCTGAGAGTTCACAATCTATGGCACAAGTGTGAAAGCTGTTTTCATGCTCAGGTGTGGGTCAGAGAACTGATCTCTGGTCCTACTGAAATCGATGGCCTGGGGTTCACTTCAAGTGGACTCAGATTCAGCTTTTTGCTCCCAGTGCCATGTGTGGGGTTGTGATTGGTTCATTTTGTCACTTATCACCTGCATGGCTAACAACCTTCTCTGAGAACAGCTCACTGTTTGCAGGTATTCCTGCACCATTAAAAGTCATGACTCCCACATAGGCCTTATTATGTGTGCAAAAAAACATGGTTCGAAATTGCGCAATCAATCCACAGTTCTTCAAACCACAAGCCAACGATAATGAGCCCCTCCTCCAAAGGGGTCTTGTGTGCAGACTGATGAAATGAAAACGACCATAATGTCTCAAACCCTTATTACATTTTAAGGATTATTACTAAGTAATTATAGCTATTATTATTATTATTATTATTATTATTATTATTATTATTATTATTATTATTATCATTACACCATTAGCTGACGTTCTTATTCAGAGCAACTTACAAGGTTACTCATTACAGAGGTGGACCAGGGCAGTGTTAAGAGTCTTACCCAAGGACTGTTATTAGTGTAGCACAGCATAGTTGCCCAGACTGAGAATTGAACCCCAGTCGCCCACATAATGTGGTGGTTCACTGGGAGTGTTATACCCACATGGACTGCTGTCATGGATGCATGAGAGGTTAATTATGTTGCTAATCTTCGGTTAAGGCTACTGCTTACGAAAGCCAAGAATGGGACCTCGCAATTTACACCAAGAGGGGGCAATACAGTGAAATATACCATCCATTTATTGGCTATTGAAGTGTTGGTCATGTGACATTTTGTCATGTATACATATGAAAAGACAAGCAGAACCAACATTCACCATTTGTGTTGCACACAGATGCAATCTGATGTTTGCCTTTAACCCACCCATGCAGTGTGACACTGAGCACTTGGCACTCAAGGGGCAGAGATGGTTAAGGGCACCAACAGGGGCAGCTAAGAGAACCTGGGAATTTATTCCACAACCCTGTCATCAATAACCTAGTGCTCTAAGGACTGAGAGACAACAGATTTACGTCTCCTACTGATGTCGGTACATGACACACTATTATGATTGATGGTATTATGAAAGGATGCTGACATACTAAATATATGTGAGCCCACCTGGGGATGCTCTTATTAAATCAGACATTAGTAAGGCAATATGGGCAGTGAAAGCTAATTCAAATCTACAGCATGAACTGTATCTGATTTTTTCATCTTCAGGTGAATAAATATTTTACATTTGGTGATGCTGTTCTAGTGTAAACCTCTTTTTTTCATTTTCTATTTGGCCAAAACACATCCAGTCTTGTGTCAAATGTGTGTGATGGGAAAGTATTCTTTTTCACACACACTGTCTTTACACTCTAAAGCTCAATCTGCTCCATACCATGGGGTTTGGGGCAGTCAGAGTGGGCTTAGGACCAACAGGTCACCCATTTGATTAGCAGAATGTGGAGTTGATGGGCAAGATACCTAACCCCTGCTCCCTGGCTGCTGAGGTGGTTGTCCACTACTCTGGGAGTACAACGAAACAGAGGTAAAACTGACCTAAACTGGAAATGGGAATGATTTGATGGTCTACACAGTTTTGAAATCTAAGCCAAAAGGCCACGTCATGCACAGCTCTAAGGTGAGTGCAGATGAGATGTGAGAACGTCATGAGAGCTGGAACAATAAATAAGCTTGGTCATCAAGACTCACCAATTACACCTAAAAGGTTGTTGACTGTCTTTAAAGTATCTGAAACAGCAGATCTGGTGTTGGTGGCTTTTTCGTATGCTTCATTGGCCTCCTGGTTAACCTGGAGAGAAAAATGAAAGAGGTCTGAGTGCTGAACGTAATAACGTATGATGTGAATTCCATGAAATTACAGCTGGTTTAATGTCCTACCTCTTCAGCCAGTTTTCTGTTTCGCTCTGTATTCTTTCTCTCATTAGTCAGTTGGTTCATGGTCAGGCCTGCCTCAGTATTCAGTCCCTCCATGCCTTCCTTCAGCTTGGTGGCTGTCGTCAAATAATCAGAGGAGGGCGGGAGAGAGCCGGACATTTTCTGAGGAGACACACAGAGGAGCCACTTGAGTGAATGCATCAAGTTTGTATACCCGCTTTTCATGAGTGGCCTCATGATTCCGTTCTGGGAATGTCACTGCCGATTCGTTCCAGCGACACTTTATTCAGTGTTTTCACTGAAGCGAGAGAGCAGTGGAGTGAAAACAAAAAGCATCTTTATTTCAACTAAGCTGCTATATAAGGAAACAGTATGTTGGTAGGTCTTTTTGGTTTTATAGCCCACGAAATAAAAACATTTCAGGGAAAGACGCACCTGTACGTGGCAAGAAGCAATCATGCTCTTGCGTTAATTTGCCAGGAAGGTTTTAACAGAACTGTATCATTTGTTTGTCTGTTAATTGTCTTTGCATTTTGTTTATAAAAATGATTATAAAATATTCTATTTTAATTGAAGGAAACGAAGGCCTCAATCAATTGGTCTTTTTTAAGCTCTGAAAAACACAAATGACACTAAAAAGAAACACATGGTCAGTTTGGGTGATGTTCTTGTGAAATTATGACAATTATTATTTATCATTTAATTAAGTGCAAATGATTATTGGAGAGTTCAAATCGGGTGTGGATGTAACTTTGTCAAAGGCCATTGAACGTCTTGGACGCTGTTTACAAGTGGTCACTCAATCGGACTGAAATCCGAATCCTGTGTGGGAGAGAATGTGCAAATCTGCTCCTTGTGCAGATAATTAGGTGATTAGGTGTAAATGGGGTCCAGAATCTTTGTTGGGATCTCAGGTGCATAATAGTTCTGAGGCAATATGCAAATTGGGATGGCTGCTTCCCAGACGTTACGTTATGTTGGTGTCTTGTCTTGTCAAGGTTAAGTAGTAGCTCAAGGACACTGCCCGAGTTATCAGCTGGTACTGAACCACTAAGAGACTGAAACATTAGTGAAACATTAGTTTTTCATACCTCTATTCTATTCAGAGTGTTGTTTAGCTTCGCAAGGGTGTCAAGAGCATTGTTGTAGTTGCTCATGTCGCCCAGAACAGCCTGGGTTTTGTCGTTGCTGGCCATGGCCTGCTGAATGGTGTTGTTGATGATGGGCAGTTTACTTAGGGCCTCGTCCGCTGCAGTCTTACCACTGCTGAGCTGGCCTTCAAAACCTAAATGAACAGAAAGATTTGCTGCTGAAATAACTACTACTTGTCTTAGTCTTGTCTTGACATTTATACCTGTATATTATACCATATTTCAGTGTAATGAATGTTAACTATGTTAATGAATGTTAATAAAATGCATGCATGTACAGAATGTGATGTAAAAGCACTTCTCATAAATATCCTAAAGCAGCAATCACACCAAACCCGGTCCTTACCTCTCAGTTTGTCCAGATCCTGATCCACACTAGCGAGATTGCCAAAGATATTCACAGCTTTGTCTGCTTCTGCTTTGGCAGCATTAGCCCTGGCAAGCAACCTATCCTGAGTCTTAGAAACAAAGCACAGCGGGGAAGCCCATATTACACATGGTTTTAATATTTCTGCTTTGATAAACCAAAGGTTACACTGAAAAACACAAGAGCATTTTATTGTTTTTAAACCCTGACCATTATGCTTGAGTTGGTGACGGTTATCTCTACCTGTTGGGCAGATTTGGCCTTATTCAGCAGGTCCTCTGTCTCCTTTCGATCAGCCAGAATATCCTTTTGCAGCTCCTCGTAGCCTGTTACATTACTCGTTAATAAATCCTGCAGATTGTCCAATCTGGCAACCAAGTCATCTGTGTTCTAGCGTAAGAGAGAGAGAAAGAGGGATAAGTATACTCACAAGCAGCTCATGAAAACATGGTCTAATTGTACACAAAATAACAGACACACACACGCGCACACACACACACACACACATAAACACACACCAAGACCTGATCATGAGCATGGCAGACACAAACACCAGCACTTGCACACACAATCTCTCGCACAAGCCCACGTCTACAGGGACCTGCTCCAGATTTCTCATTCTCTCATTAATATGATGCAGAATGAATCTCACATTTCATGCTGACTCATACTTCTCATCTTAATTGCAGTATTCATTTCAGAGTGCTGTAGCCATCAGTGGCATAAAGAAACTATACTTATGATGAGCATTTTGTTGCACACTGACAAATAACAGCCATCAAAAGTGAGCAGACAGGGGAAATGCAGGTCACACTAAAAACATTACTTAGTGGATCTTCAGTTTTACCAGTGTAGCCAGTTGGCACTGGGCAAATAGCAGGTCAGGTGGCTCCTGATTTGTTTCCTTCAAGGCTAATTTAGTTATCAAGCAATGAAACTGTAATCTCAGTTCTCAATTAGCAAGGTTGCTTGAAGCAGGACACTAACTACCGGCCATGTTTGCCAACAGACAATCGTGTTAGTTGGCATCACACTGAGTAAGATGGGAGAGGGAGGACCATGCTAACCCACCCAGGGCCCAATTATGGCTGTGGCATCACTGAGGAGCTGCATGACATAGACTTCCAGGACTGGAATTCTCAAAGAGATATGAATGGATTTTTACAAACTGTGGTATTCTACACTTGCATGATTTGGTTCTGTGTACTAGTGCATCTCCGAAAATTAGAATACCTTGGTTTAAATGTTAATATGGTCTTATTTATTTTGATTTTCATGAGCTATAGGTCGGTAAAAGTAAAACAAAATTGAATATACATTACAAACATGAAGATAAACCTTTCATGAAATTTTTTTTTTGGAGATTAACATTCAATAATTATTTTGATAATTATTATCATTTTTACAGTGTAATTTAAATAACTTTGAAATCAGTACCTTAAATATACAATACTACAGCCATAGAAACTATTTTATTGTGGTTGCCAGTAAAAATGTAGTAGCATGATATTCAAAGGCATTTTCATGATACACATTATTTACTGTGATATTTTGAGAGCCAGACAAAAATCTTTTGGTAGTCGCAGATTTTTAAAATCATTTATTATATGCAGTTAAACAGGACAAAATTCACTCTTTTAACGTTCAGTTGCTGAGTGTTTTTTAAGCCCTGACCATGTCTTATAATGTCATAATACATAGTTAAATCCAACTTGTTAATGAACTATTTTTGAGGATCCAAAGACATTTGGGAGAAATAAGAATATTGGGATTGGAACAAAGTGACTGACACTGCTGTTTATGGCTGTACAAACATCCTGACCATTTTACATGAATGTAAATCCTGTTCAGTGTAAAACCAAACAAGCAGGATTAATTTTGGTCGTGGCTCATGTAAAATAAAAGGAAAATTGTGTAACTGTGCTTTTGCCCATGCCAATCCATCAAGCTCATAACAGCACTCAAATCACACTTCACAAATCACTCTCCATTAAAGTTTTCTGAACAGAAATACCTCAGGAGCGGCGATAATGTTCTTCTCCAAGTCAGAAATTAGCTTCAGAGTGTCCACTGCCACCTTGTTCTCTGTCTGGGCAGCACTGCTCACAAGAGCAGCCTGCTTCTGCATGGCGTCCACCAGAGCCCCATCTGTCTTGTACCTGCCACAGCAACACCAAACCATTACATAATCGACGAGTGTTTGTTGTGCTTATTGTAGTGTGGTGTATAAGTGCAGATGGGTATTTCACAAGGCAGGACGTCTCAAAAAACATCTAAAAAGCTTCTCTGCTAATGGACAGGCTTGACTTGGACTGGCTAAGAAATCCTGCTTTGTCAAACAGATTGTGAAGACAGCTGCTATGGAATGGAGGGGGCATGGCCTGAATCCCTTACTGGTTTCTGAGGCTGTTGATCTGCTCCTTGACTTTGTTTTCCCCATCAACAATTCCGCTGACAAGGGCCAAAGCCTTCTGAGTCTCCAAGAGAGATTTGTTTGCAGTCTGCTCAGCTGTTCCTGCCTCACTCCGGTGCCTAACAAAAATAAAAAAAAAAACACAAAGGGGTCAGTAGTGTAAATGAAACTTAGTAAAATAATGAAATTAAAAGGATGGGAAAACCGACACAGTGTTATGAAAAAATTTTGACAAGCATGAGAAAGAGAAAATGCTCCACTCACTGTTCGGCAAGATCCGTGGCCTTCTGAACCAAGCTGTTCATGGTGATGTTACCTGCCTCTGCATCACGTAAGGGGAAGTCCTAAAACGTAAATCCAAAGAGAACATTTAGATGCCAGTTCTTTCTATGGATTAGGTATAGTCAGATAGTCAGTCAGTCAGTCAGTCAGTCAGTCAGTCAGTCAGTCAGTCAGTCAGTCATTATCTTATCCGCTCCTTCCTATATAGGGTCATGGTTGATCCAGAGCCCCTGGATAGGGCACCAGTTCATTGCAGGCATGTTTCTCTCTAGATCAGTAGCTCTGTAAAATAGGCTGAATCGGGGGTTATCGTTTAGAGTACTTACAACTTGATTCAGGTCTTGTTCAGCCTTGAACAAATTCTGTTTGATGACACTGATGAGCTTTTGTATATCAGCAACTGCTTTTTTGTTCTGCTGGTCCTGTTTGACAGTGTCCTCCACAGTGTTCGAGATGCTCTGTAACATTCCCTCTTTCCCCAACATGCTCTCAGCTACTGAAGAAAGTGTTCGGTGAAGATGCTTTTCTGTGGCTGTAGGACATAAGAGAGACACGTGATGGGTTTATATGTGCTACAGTTGAGATCAGCAATAATAACACATGGGCAAAATGATAGAAATATCTGCTTAATAGCACAGAACAGCTGCTTTGTTTTTCAGTGCCATGAACTGAGAGGCTGGAGTCCTGCTCCAAAATCAGCACTTTGAAATGTGACTGTAGTTGAAGTTTACACTGGAGGAGTCGAGGTGAGGCATTAATCCCGAAAAAACATATACCAAGTGTTAAACATGGTGGTGGTATCATTATATTATATCATGGTGGTGGTTTTAATAACGATGAAGGCAGACCCCCCAAACATGTATGTAATAGTATAATTCTTGTATTATTGCTTCTTCAATTTTACATTTGAATCTGATTGACTATAAAAAAGGGTAAAAAGGTACAGAAGAGATGTTTTGCTCTGCACTGCTTCTCAATTTCAGTCCTCGAGCTCCCCCTGCACTGAACACTGTCATGCGTTCTCTCAGCTCGTACAAGTGATTCAGGAGAACATGACTCAGGAGTTTTAGAAGACACAAAACCGTACAGGCCTCCATTACCGGAGCTGGACAAGTACAAACTGCTGGGAATGAACAGAAAGGGAACATCTGGGTTACCTGTGAGTGTGTCTGCTCTCTTCTGCATGGACTGCACCATTTCCTCAGCAGCGTTAAGGGCTTTCTCCATTGCACCAGTGTTCTGCACACCTCCGGTGCCCATTCCATTAAAAAGAGCCTCCAGTTCCTGCAGCTTCCATGCATACTTCTCCATCTGTCCATTCAAACATCACCAATACCCTCATTAGTCCTGCCGGTCATTTCTGGTGCACGTGTTTTCATTTGAAGGATACAAACATGATATTGTGATAATGTGCTGTTATTCACCTCTTTTTTTTTGTCTGATTAAAAATATAAAGACATGCTCTTTAAAAGGATTACGTTTCACATCTACTGGGTTTTTCAAAATGTGAAGGAAAGAGAGATTCTTCTGCAGATGAGCGTCAGTGCTGGGCTGATGTCTAGGCTAATGCCACATTTAATTCCACCCACACAACCAGTGTTTAACATCAGCTCCTCAGCAACCTGCTGTTACATCACCCTTCGCAGGAAAAACACTCCTACTACGCACTTATACCACACCAGGAGAGACACAGCTTAGTGCCTTTTTACACAACCTTACACATTAAAAATGGATAACTGGTTAACCAGCTCTTCACCAGCATAGGGTATGTTTTTGTTTGAGCTTGGGTAAGACCAAACTGGACAACCAGTATAACCAAGCTTGACCATACTGGTTGACCAGCATGTTCAAACATGAACAATTTCAAATTGAACATTGTTGGTCAAGAGCAAAAGCTGGTCTTCAGCTGGATTTTTCAGCAGGGCCCATAAAAATTAGGGTTCTTCATTAAGGAAAATGCATCTATACAGATCCTTGAGCATTCAAAGAACCCTCTGCATGATTGAAGGGCTTTGCATCAGAAGAAAGTGGTATTTAGATTAATGGAGAATGCACTGTAGAGCACCAAAAAAGGGTTCTGCTATTGTTACAAGCAAGATTGTAGAAATGTTGAACCTTCTTGCTGCAACATAGAACCATTTTCAAAAAGGTTCTGTCTAGAACCGTCCAAGCAATTTTACAAGAACTGTGAATAGGACAGCTGGCCTCGTAAAAAATATGAGTTGTGAATATGATGGTGGTGTTAGAACATTAGCAGTTCCAGTTGTCTGAAATGACTGGTGCCCTTCACCCACACAGCTCATTCCTGGACCAATTCGTGGACCAATCTGCTGTTAATGTCACACTGAGACATGACAGAAATTAGTAAGCAGGAAGCAGAGGCTGGCTGTCTCTCTCATTAATCCCCTCAGCCCCATCTCCCTGTCACACCATCTCGTGCCACCCTAAATATCACAGTCTCCTCTGCTGGCTTGACCCCATTTCCCACCATGCCTTCTCTCTGTGGGTCATTACTCTTGCAGGGCACAGAGCTGGAGGACAGAGAGATGCTGTAACAGAGTGGCACGAAGTGGGGCAAGCCGGCTGCTACAGGTTGCATCACTGTAAGCTGTTTTTTTTTTTTGTTGCTGTAAAAACTAGAATATGTCGACCTGTTCGATCTCAACAGCATAAACAACTTATTTTTGGGAGCTCCATCTCCATTCAAAGCCAAGTGCTCTTTGTTTGTGAAGACCCCTGCTGTGTGATACTCATACCGGTGGAGAAAAACCTCAGTGGACACCAAAGCATTAGGAAACATTGTGTAACGTCTGTGATGGATTACAGCAGAAGATATCTGAAGACCATATAAGATCATTAGAAGTTAAATCTGGATGTTGAGCCTGTCAAGTTTAGGTACTACACTTGTTTTAGCTTGGTTAAAGGATGTTCTCAGGCAAGATGGGGTTCTCCTGTCCTGGCTTCACCTTAGTACTGCCTTATCATTAGTTTTCTCACACTTTCCCCAAGTGTTTGTCCACATGCAGCTGGATATTTATAAAAACAGATTTCCCTTCCTCCATTTTTGAAAATGTTTCCTTCCTCACAGAGACAAAAATGTTAGAATGCTTCATAAGGACAGACATCAAAACACCTCGATGAAGGAAGGAAACACACGTTTAATCCCAAATCACACCCTCAGTGTAGTTAACTATGCAAGATCGGTGCAGTGTGTTGCAGACTGGGCTGAGCTGGTCAGTTCTGCTGAAGAGAGAGCTGAGCTGGTCAATCTACAATCCAACCCTCACCTATGGCCACAGTTTTGGATAGTGACTGAAAGAATAAGATACCGAGTCGAACTTCGAAGCCTTAGAGAGAGCAGTCTTAAAGGAAAAGTAACAAATACTGTGCAGTAAGGGATAAAGAGAAGTTTTAAAATGGTAATGTAAAATGAATTATGACAGAAATGTGTTAAATATGCCTAAAAGATACAAAAAAAAAAGATTCAAACAAAAATGCTGGATGAGAACAAATACTAGTGTTCACTTTAATAACTTGGCACATTAACATAAAATGCAATTAACAGAATATCGAGTATTTTAACACCTACCTGGTTCTTAACAGGGTTGAAGCAGGATGGACATGTGGATTTCTCACACTTGTGACCCTCGAAACCCTCTTTACAGTTACACTGCCCCCGGTCACTGCAGGATTTAAACACTGACCCCTGTGGGTTGCAGTTGCAGGCTGGAGACAGAGATGAAGACAAAATGAAATGCTCTTCTGCACCAGTACAATTCAGTGGCACTACAGACACTGTGGCATTCTGCCAGGAAGTATTTGTGTGATTCGTCTGATTGATGCATATGTCTGAATGTTACCCTGGCAGGCGTCTGTGGGCTTGTTGTGGTAAAATCCATCCGCACAGATCTCACAGTAGAAGCCCATGGTGTTGTTCAGACACTTTAAACACTCTCCTGTTAAGCGGTCACAGTTGCCCACGGCATTTGGGTCCAAGTGCCCGTTACACTGGCAACGGCGGCACGGTTGCTGAATGCCGTTCTCTCCCTGGGGGTCACCATAGAAACCATCGTCACAGTTTTGGCAGTTGGAGCCTATTATAAGCCGAAGAAAATCATTTCAGCATGGGTTATTTTTTCTCATGCATCAAAAAGGACAAAGCAATATAACAACCTTTTCTTTTTTATGTTTGGCATGAAGTTCCATTGACTGTCACTCACCTACGGTCCCAACTGGGCAGTTGCAAATCACATCCTGGGTCCCTGGGGTGAGCGAGCAGTCATACCCTTGGGGGCACGGGCACCTCAGACAGGTGCCAGGTTGCCGAGGGTTGTCATAGTAACCAGAGGGACAGGGCTGTCTGTTATTTGTGTCATCAGCTGGGTAACAATCTCCTACAAAGAAAATAGAGACATTCTGCAATCATACTGCAGTAGGAAGGGGGACACCAGGCTCCATTTTAGTCTCGGTAATAATATGGAGTGAGGACTCGGGTTGCAATGGTATGAAATTTTCATGGTATGATAATCTCAGAAAATATCATGATTTTATGGTATCAATATTTTATTACACAATTCTTTTTATTATTATCATCAGCTACAAATATTCTTAAGAGAAAGTTAATAAACAACCAAAAAACAATAAATAAGAAATGTATTATTTGTTAATACGTTTTTGTGCATCCTTGTGCCTCCCTTTAGCCATTTTACCTGTATCAGGATCACAGCTTCCCCCTAAACAAGTGCACGGCTCACAAGGGCTACGACGACCTTGTCTGGGGTTTCTTCTCTTATATCCTGCAGCGCAGTGCTCACAAAACTGGCCATCATAACCTGCTGGACAGCGGCACATCTCCACCCAGCCTGCAGGGGT
Organism: Acestrorhynchus altus; assembly: GCA_034509495.1. Lineage (NCBI taxonomy): Eukaryota > Metazoa > Chordata > Actinopteri > Characiformes > Acestrorhynchidae > Acestrorhynchus > Acestrorhynchus altus. Next base: position 9,538,210 of record CM067524.1, on the reverse strand, counting down.
TCCAGAACCTAGCCGAGCTGAAACCAGCGTGACGTCATCCAGATAACCACGTCCTATGAAACAAACCATGTTATATCACATAAATCACACTGTATATACAACAACCATAATATTATGACCATCTCCTTGTAGACTCACTGTCCATTTTATTAGCTCCTTTTACCAAAGTGGAGAACTTTGTAGTTCTATAATTACAGACTGTAGTCCATCTGTTTCTCTGCATACTTTATTCTCCTCCTTTCATCCTGCTCTTCAATGGTCAGGACCCCACAGGCCACCACAGAGCAGCTATTATGTGCAGTATGTGGATCAGACGCAGCAGTGCTGATGGAGTGATAAAACACTGTGTCCACGGACTGTCCACTCTATTAGACACTCCTACCTAGTTGGTACACCTTGTAGATGTAAATTCAGAGATGGTAGCTCATCTGTTACTGCAGTTTGTGTTGGTCATCCTCTAGTCCTTCATCATTCAAGATCAGGGTGAAAGGAGGATTACAAAGTATGCAGAGAAACAGGTACAGTACAGTCTAATCACCAAACTACAAAGAGATCCTGTGTGGTTAGACGCACTAATGAAATGGACAGTGAATATAGAGACAAGGAGGTGATTAGTGTAAACACTGACATGTAAGTCATGTGATATCTGAATCTAAATATATTATGAAGTGGCATTACCTCAGGGGACAGCTTGGGAACACCCACACCTGTATACGTTTGGGAGTGAGGTTAAACCCTGGCCAGAGTGCTCATGACAAAGCGACATAAATTAATGGAGGTCAAGACTTGATAATATGGTGCATTGTCCTGCTGGAATAGCCCATCATTATGGTTGTGCGTGAGCTCAGTGAAGAGCTGCAAATGGTCACCAAGCAGCGAAATGTAGTGAGCACTGGTTATGAGGTCATTGTAGTGAGCTCTGTAATATGACATATTTAAATGGACCCGTGGACCACCATGAGAATGCACCGCACACCAGTATGGAACCACCACCAATGCCTTTTTGAAAACTGGGCATTATGGCTTCATGGGTAAACTGATAAAGAATAATTGGACATCACATCCGACCAGTCCTTTAGGGTCCAGTTGGTGTTGGGTGTTGACAGAGGCACTCTGGTTCAACCTTATTCACACCTCACAATGCAGGTGTGGGTGTTCCCAAGCCGTCCCCGGAGGTAATGCCACTTCAAAATCAATTTTGCCAGAGTGTACACACACACACACACACACACACACACACACACACACACACACTCACCATCTTCACCAAATGTGGCTCGGATCTTGATGGCTGTAAGGTCACTCAGAAGTCTCTGAAAGTCTTTCGGTGACAGTTGGGGCCTCCAATTGCTGCCAGGCTGTTCATTCAACCTGTGGAATTAATAACCGTGTATGTAATTTTTTCTTTCCTTCATTTTCCTTCATTTTCCTTCATGCAGTGAAGTTTAGATCCACTGTTACAGATTTTCTTTGTCTTTGCATATAAATGTAAGCAGTGCAGTGCTGGTCCTTGCTGTAACAGGAACAGTGTTATGTGATTGAAAGGTTTGTACTGACTTGTATTTATCAGCTGTTTTTTCAACACTTTTTGTCCTAATCAGTGGAGTTGGAGTAAAGTCATTTTACTCCAGGACGTCTGTGAAATGTATGATTTGCACGGGATTACAAAACTCAATGAAAATGAGGTGGGAGTAGCTGCTCGATTTACACGGCCATCTCCTCCCAAAACAGGAGGACTTTGTGCCTTGAAGGCTGATACAGTATTACAGTATCTTATAACCCATTAGTATTAATGAACATTTCGTTTGAAAACAATGCTACACTCCCTCACACACAGCCAGTCAGCAGTTTAATCCACAACTTTGGCAGCATTCGCAGTAGGTATGAATGTTTGCCACAAAGTGTCTGTGCCATGCACAACAAGACTAAACGCCTCCTCACCACCTCAGTATTAACAAATCCAACTAAAACTTCAGAAGATACGAGGGAACATTTACCCACATCTTGATTTGCATGGGACTAATATAACCTGCTATTTGTTTTGGCTTGATTTACAGGAAGAATTTTTACTGATGAGGGAAAATGACTGACATGGCTCATTCGGAATGACTTTTTCCCCATGTTAAACTAATCCTGTCTGAATAAGGCTTTTGAGGGCCAAAGTGTCATTTGTGGTGCAATGACACTGTATTTTCTGTAAATACAAAAATACTATACACAGAACATTTAGTATTTAATAAGTTATGTTTGGTTTAAAATAGGTGTTCTCTCATGGGTTAAGAATGAGGGGATACTATAACCTTCTGGCAGCCAAATTCAAGCATAACTGTTTTAAGAAAGTACTACAATTTTCCAACTGGGACATGCTTGTTTGAGCTTTACCCTCCCAGGACTGGTAGCAAAGAAAAAACTCTTAACTCTGAAGTAAAGGAATGAGTAGAGTTGAATTTCATTGAATAAAGTCATTCATTTGTTTGCTGTCCATATAGTTATAAATCAGAAATCAGTTATTGATCAGGGAAAAAACAACATTCCTATGTACTCTATTATCAAGACCCTTATGTAAGACTCCGGAGTGTCTTTCCTATTTCCATTCCACAGTTGTGCAAGTTATTGCTCAATGTGCTTGGATACCAGTGATGCACGTCTTTCCCGTCACGTCCACCCTGTTGGTACTTGTTTGTTTAGATCTATTCCAAGTGTTTTAAAAGCGTCCCTCAAAGATTGTGTGACTTTCCAGGTTTGGCAGGTATGAGCCAAACGTACAGTCAGACTAAACTCGTGAATTCCATAGCAATATCTATTCCCGAAGCTATCTGCTGGCAAACACATCAGCAGAGGTGAGTGGGTGTGGTTTGATCAATATTGTTTGAGGAATCTGTGTGCAAAAAGCAGCCTTACAGGCAGTACAGGGAAAAAAGAAACCACAAATTGTGGTGTCAGGATTACTTAATTACACTCAGTTACTCATTTATGCAAATTGTCTTAAAGTAAGCCTGATAAACACATTACTTTATAATTTGGTTGTTTATTAACTTTCTCTTAAGAATATTTGTAGCTGATGATAATAATAAAAAGACAACACCATTAGACTTTACAAACCTGTGTCCCACTAACGCATGTTTGCTTTTTTAAACCTATAAATCGAATCTAAATTAGACTGATATATTGATCCTATAAAGTGATTAATAATATAACAGTGAGAATCTCCAACAGAAATTGTCAAATTGGAGTTATGTCATACTTTAATTTGGGCAGATGGTCAATGCACTGATCTCCTCCCACTCAGCATATATAGACACAACTGTATAACCTACAGTCCTCCAAGCGTGGCACATACTAGCAAACAATCTATAACCCAGAGAAGCAGTGACCTCAAACGGTAATGTGGTCAGCTTTAGCAAAGCCATTGCCAACTGACCTGAATGTGTACGTGATTTTCTTCCCACATGGTATGACAGTCCTCAGGTCGCCCAGCGAGGTAGACACTTTCAGTCCGGCTCCTTCTAACATGACATCTGAGTTGGAGGGATAGCGGACACCTCTGTCCAGACGGAGAACGAAGGACAACTTCTGGCCATAGCTCAGAACCTGGTTTCCAAGGTATTGGGCTGAGCACAACACAGACAGGGGGAGAAGTGTTCACAAGTGTTCACAAATCTAAAGTGTCATTCCATTCTAACAAATCCTCCTCGTGTATGATTTTTTTTTTGACAATGAGTTTGATATCAACAAGAAATTATTTTGAACATTTTTGTTTTTGAATAACTGAAATTTAAAGTGTAACTGTATAACAAAACTAAATGCATTAATGCAGCCTTAAACCTCCTGGAAACTGCATCCAGTAACCATAACAAACCAAACAAACAACAAGTTAAAAATAATAATAATCAAAGTTGGTCAAATCTGAGGTTTTCCTGATTTTTATTGTTCAAATGGTAATATTATATCACAAATTTACAAAAACTCTAAACTGCTCTCACCTGGAGCTGTCAGGTAAACAGGTAGTATATCTTTGGCGATGACCTCAAGGTCACGGTGTGCAGGGGACCAGCGAAATTGCACCTGCGATGGATTCCCACCCTGAGTCACGACAGCTCGCCAACCCTCCGTCCCTGTAAACAGGCCACACCAGACGTATCTGGATAAGATTAGGGGCTTAACACTCACATTTAAAACTGTCCGACAGGCACCTTCTCTAACTCACCCTGATTAAAAGTTGAAGTGATATTGTAGACTGCATAACCTGTAGCCAGGGAGCAGTCATCTGAATGACCGTTACAGAAACACCTATTTTGCCTGAAGACAGAAAAATCATCATCCAGTTAAACACATTTTGCTCAAACACGGTCTGTCTGCATTCATTATTGTATGTATGATTTGTCACTTACCTCAGTGGGTCACAGCCCTGAGATCTGATTGGAGTGCCATTAGCACACTGGTCACACCTGGCTCCCTGCACACCCTGCTTGCACACACACTGCCCCTGGCTATTGCATCCTGGACCCACAGAACCTAAATAAACAAACAAAACAGTTCCCTTTAAAGCAACATGTAGCATTTTAAACTTAAATCACAGCAAAATAGCTCAGTAGTTGTAGTTTTTGTTTATTGTTTTTAACATATCTCTTATTTATTCTGTTTATAAGGCTTGAGAACTTGAGTCCGTCCATCCGTCCATCCATCCATCAGCATCTCTTTCATTATTACTCCAGGATCAGCACACTAACTGCACTATGTAATTTCAGGGAGGTGGGCTAAACCACAGTTGCAGGAACTATGTAACCCTGCGTATCCTAATAGTAATAGTATAGTAGTCACAGTAATGTATAGTAATCTTCACTACGTGCATATTATTATAATTATAATATAAAGTAATATTTGATATAATATATAATATAACACCTGATCTGTGTGCTCAGCTTTCCCCATTAAACACACCCATTAAACACATTTGAACACCCAAAACACATTTGAACCTCCGAACTAGACCTTCAGGTGAAACAAGCAAGCAAGCACTTGAACTAAACAAGATAATGAGATATGGAGATTGGTGTCTCTGTCATTCCCACTTCAGCCTAGGATCCAGCTACTGCACTATGGAACTTTGGTGGAGCTGCACAAGACTTCACTCCAGAACTACGTAACGCTGCGTAACCCCAGTCATATTACTGAAAATCCCACTCCACATGCTTCTTTCACTTCTTTCAGACTGATAAAGTCATCTGTCTTAAGCAGCTCTTAAAGACACTCTTCAATTTAAAAATAAAGGGAAAAAAATAACAGACCATTTCCAAAAAAGTACCTGGTTATTATGTTTTCATGTTCCACTGTACAGTAGCTTCACACTACAGAGTCTAAACACTTTTACTGAACTTCTGAGAAGATTCTCATAGCTGCCAGATGGAAATACTGTCCTTCAGTTCACACCAGATGGTGCACTAGACACTGTGAATTAAAACACCTATTGAAATATGCTTGGATCAGCCCCAATCCCGATCCACTGGATCAGATCGGGACATCCCTAGTATTCATGTGGGCATCCTTAGAATGCATCGGGACATCCCTAGAATGCATAATCTGCATCCTCTTAATAAAGAAATAATTAGCAGGCAATATTTTATATAACATAACCGTACCTATAGGGTTGCAGTAGCAGGGCAGGCAGCGCTCTCCTGGCCTCTGGTGGTAATAGCCCTCCTTGCAGTTTTCACAATGTCTGCCTTCTGTGTTGTCCTGGCAGTACCCACAGCGCAGCCCCTGGGAGTCTCGCACACAGTATAGAGCTTTACCATTACACACACAGCTCGCAGAGGCTGCAAGGAAACAGTAGAAATGGTTTTTGGTCAAACACTAATGTTTGTATTATGTTAATAACTTCACAGTAACACATGGATGACAACATTTATTCAGACAAAGTCACTACAGTAACTACAGTCACATTTAAGCCATATTTATCAACATCTGGAAATGCATCTGGTACATCAGCACACACAACATTATATTCAATTATCACTGTAGGCAGAGAAAACATGTCAGCAGGTGTTGGAACAGTGTTGATGTCAACAGAAAATGCTAAATTGAGACGTACAGTGGCACCTCCTGAGGAACCGTGAATAGTTAAGAGAGTAAAACATGAGCTGAAAGGTATGTGGTTCTAAAAGGTATATGGTTAAAGATGAAGTGTGTCTTTCACTTTCTTTGCTTCCAGAATTTGCTGGAAATTAATTGCGTCCATTCATCTCTCTACCAAGTAAGTGTTCCATGTGCCACTGGTTCCAACACCAGCCCAAAGCATGACTGATCTACCCCCATTCTTATCAGCTGGAGAGGTGTTTCTTTCATGAACTTCTGATCCCATGTTTTCTCCAAAAACACCTCTGCTCACTGCAGCCATACGTTCTACACAGGGTTTTTTTTTAAATGCATCTGGATGTTTTGATGTTCCTTCGAAAACGTCATTTTGAAGATTTCCTTCTGAAGACTCTCCACGAAGGTCGTATTAGTGTAGGAGTCACTTCATAATAAAATTGCACCACTGCTCCAGAATCTGCTGAATGTTGCTGTGAAACAGGCAGTTTGATTTGCCTTTCTAGCAATCCTACAAGCAGTTTGCAAACTAGTCTCTTTATGAGGTTCTAGTATTTACATCACATGGCCTTTCCTTATGGTACCTATGAAGAAACTACAGCCCTAACAAGATGTACATGCAGGGTGTTATGAGGCAAAGTACGTCCAAAAGGGGAAAAAAAAAATGTTTTGTTTGATTATCCACTATTTTACACTCATTAACGTTACATAGAAAACTCAACAGACACACGTAGGTTCACAGGTTAGACAGTAAATAGCAAATAAAATGACTATACATGCTTTGGCTATATATGCATCGGAAACCCTCTTCAATTCATTGCCTGTTTACATCTCATCCACTGAATTATGCAGCAATAACATGTTTTTTTTTTCTATTTTTAATGTTTTTTAAATGCTATTGGTACTATTGCACCCTGTGGTTAACAAAAATATTCCAGAGTACTGAGCTCTACCTGTGCAGCTGCAAATGACACAACAATCAAAACTCTCAAAACAAACCTGTCTTTAATCTGGGTGCAAATAAGTGCAAACACACTGTTAAGCCACACCCTGAGGTTGGTTCCGACATTCTTCCAAGCACAAGTAATGCCTAATGTACAATTACTCAAAGCCGCAAACTATTCTCTGAGGCAAGCAGACAATGGCAGAGGATCAAGGGAACCTACAAGACATGCATGTCCGTCGGGGGTCGTCGTGTTTAAGGGAAGTCAACCACAGCTATGTCCACATGAGATCACCCAGGATTAACGGAAGCCGAGTTACTCTTCTTGGTGTACTGTACATGTGAGGCTTAACGGTGAAGTTCAGCAATACAAGCTGGCTTTGTGGGATGAGACAGGTTTTCTCTTGCAGGCTGTTAACCACAGGTCTGAACCAATCAGTGCAATGGGGTACAATCAACAAGATAAAGCGCACACCTCGTTCTCTGAAGACCATTCTTACTAGTGCCCTCATGCCACACTGACTCATTCTCACACAGGCTGGTTGGCAAAGGTGGGGGAATCAAAGCCCTGTCTCCACCACAACGATAGATGTGGAGAACAAATATGAAGAGCACTTTCTCACTAACGTCTCTCTCATTAAGTCAGTAATTAAAAATATGCTGATAAATAAAAACAGGGAAAAACCATAAAGATAAACCTAAATGAACAACACACAATGTGATGGGTCCAAAATACCATGGGCTCTACGCAATCCACCAAGGATCGCTGGTTCAAATTCTGGGTCATGCTGTTTGCCATCGGTGACCGGAGTCAGACAGAGCACAATTGGTCCTGTTCTGTGCGTGTGGGTAAATGGTGCACACTTCCCACATCCCACCCAGAGCTGGGTGACAGGTATCAGAGGAAGCATGTGTCTTCACCATTCTACTGCCGGGAGCTTTGGATGTAATGTGGGAAGTGCCGACGTGGGCTGGATAATTGGGACTTCTGATTTGTCGTGGACCTCTGGTTTGCTCACTAGGGCCTGAAACCCAGATGTGTTACGCTGCTTTGTAACATCTGTTGTAAATAGCACGTTGTTAATAAACAAGCGTTAAACTTTGAAGAGATCAGACAGTTAACTTAATGCAGGCCAATGAAAATATAGTTCCAGGGAATCACACAGGTCTTCTTCCATTGCTCCAAGGTCCAGCTCCAATGCTTGTGTGTGTATTGCTTGCACTTTTGATGGTGGACAATGTTTGCATGGGTACTTTCAACTGGTTGGCAGATATACAGCCTCATACACAGCCAGTAGTCCTTCACTTGTCTGGTAGCAATCACTGAACATTACTGACACTTCTGTCACAGTAGCCCTTTTGTTGGTCTGGCCCAGATGGCACAGTCATCAACAGCTTGTTGCTGGTTCGTGGTTTGTCCCTCCTCAGACCACAATATAGTACTGCTGATTGGAACTCCACAAAAGTCTTGCCATTTCACAACCCAGTTGCCTGGACATAACAATTCTGCCAGAGTCACTAGAACGTCACGCCAGACCATCTCGACTATTCAGGTGCTGTCTAACACATATCACACAACCTGACACACTCTGATGTTACTGGTTCCGTATGTGAGTGTTGGACATATTTTAGTTTATCAGTGTATGTAAATGTACTGGTTTTTATGACTTCATGGGGCTGTTCTAACAACCTTACATGTATCAATATTCTGGCACACACAAACATTTAACCAAATGTCATTTGTCAAGGGTTCTATAAGTATTAATGATGCCCACGATGAGCTCTGAGCAGCATATTATTTGACACAATATTGTCAAATTCTTCTATTGAACAGAATGAGCTGAAACTTTATGCCGAATCAAATTCTTATATCCAAAAAGAGCAAAATTAATTTTCCATGACATCCAGCCTTTGGTCAGTATATATTTTAAATCGAGTAATCAGGATTAATCAGGTAATTGTAGCAACCACAGTCTTATTTAGCATCAAATGCAAAGGATGTCATCTAAAAGATGTAATCTTACGGCACAACAACCGAACATTTAGCCTGTCATGACATATGAACGTGGTTTGCCTCTCAGACATAACATCAGATGGTTTTGGTTGTAAGATGTAATACAGCAATAATACAAAACAATGCCATCAAATCATTATGCAACACACGAAGAAGTGCTGCGTTAACTGTCTTATTCCTATTCAATGTAATTTTCTTGACATAAACATTCATATACATCACTGACAGTGATGTTCCACAACAAAGAGTAGGCTACCGTCCATCCTTTAATCCACAGGCTATAGACTAAAGCAGTTACAATGGGCTTAATTTAACAGATCCATTTAAAACACTCCTGGTTCAACATGTCAACTATTTAGCAACCTCTTCATAAGACAAAGAAAGAGCTGCAGGAAACCACAGAACAGCTCACAGTCAATCAGAGCTGGAATTAGGGGTGGACGATATGGTAAAAAAAAAAAATAATATCACTATTTTTAAAGACATTTAACATTTTTTTCACGACACAATATCGGAAGATTTTGACATGCAGATTAAATACTTCAGATTCTTTAAAACTGCTTTTCAAATACTCTCTCATACCAAGTACTACTGCACTCTACTACAGCACTAATTACACTCATAACAAAATGTTTTGTCAGTTGGTCAATATTCTTTAACTATGCTATGCATTTTTGGTATTTTCTTTTGTTATTTGGGGCAATACTTAACTTTTAACTTTTAACTTTGTGTTAAAATCAGGACACCAAGCACTAATTACAAAAAAAGGGCAATAACATGCTAACTTTGCTAGCGTTCATGACTATTTAAATAGATTGACTCGCTGTGTTGTGATGCAACAGGAAGAAAATTCCACCATAAATATCCTACATGTATGGAGTGATTTATTTGTTGCTGACATCCTTTACAAATGACAATTGAAAGGCTTATTATTAGTTACCGCGACTCAAAATGTGGAAAGGTTGAGCCGAATGCTAAAGGGTTTAGCGCTGACGATATCCAAAACGTACTCAGGGACGTGTACTGTATGACACAACAACAAAAAAGATCACAATTCGATGAAATATCAGAGACCGTGTCCCACTGCACAGCATAACAGCTGTTCCAAAGGGGAGGTGAATAGTTCACTACAGTGAATAAATAACACAAGTGGAGCAATTTGACTTTTTTCTTCACTACATTTTAGTGACTTTATGTGAATAAAACACTGTTTATCTTTTACAACCTGAGATCCACACTTTGCAGGCAGACACACTAGGCATCTCAAGATTTGAGCAACCTACACACATCATAAACTACAAGACGTATCGATTCATCATTGTGTGACAAAATATCAGCAAGTAATCCAGCTCGGAAAACAGCTACCATTCACACGTTTTCTACTGAATTAAATCCCGTTCTAAATTCCAAAGCAGCCTTCCAGTGCATGTTTACTGTTCTGTCCATGAGTACATCCTCAACCTGCATACAGACTCTGACTGATCAGCCTGAGGGGGTGGGGCTGATGACATCACTGACTCAGATATTGGGTTATAGAGGTGTAAATGAGAAGGGAGTAGCTCACACAGTGCAAATTTCAGAATAAAAGTCCTGAGATAATACTGTTACATACATATTTTTTTTACCTTATTTGGACCACTGTCAAGTATTATGAAGAGCATTTTATTATAAACATTCTTGTTAATCTAATCTAACAGGATTCTGAGATTATGAGTGTTTTTAGTCCTTATATGCAAAAAGGCAACTAAACATAGTAGGAACAATTAATTATCTTATTTTTTACATCTCAAAGTAAGACAAACTGAATTTCCCCTGAAAATACCATCTGGCTGGTGTCCAATTAAAACAAATTTTTGGTGAATAAAAGTATGTTAATGTACAGAAACCTCCCACAAAATTGGTACAGACTTCTAAAAGTTAGTGTCAGCTTTTATTTGTGAATATTAGTTAAGCTTAATTCTTATGAAATATAAATGTAAAAAGAATATCCTCTCAACCTACATGTTTATTACATATTACATAGTTAATAAAAAGTTAAGTTGGTAAAAGTTAGTAAAACATTATTTGTTAGTAAAAGTTAGTAAAAAGTTATAAAAGTTAATAAAAGGTTGTTTAAGTGAGTAAAAGTTAATAAAAGGTTGTTTAATTTGGTAAACGTTACTTATAAAGTTATTTAAGTTAGTAAAAGTTAATAAAAGGTTGTTTAGTTTAGTAAAAGTTAATTATAAAGTTATTTAACTTATTTAAAAGTTAATAAAAGGTTGTTTAGTTTAGTAAAAGTACATGCTGACTTTAGGATTTCTATTCTAAGGGCAGGTGAGGCAGCTGTGAACTCAAGACTCTGATCAAATGATGTTAAATTGATAAAGCAGCTCTAAGGTCACTTTAAACAGAAATTATTTGTCTGAATTAAGTCTGAATTAAATTCCACTCACGTCTGATTGTTCCCTCAGCTGTGTGCCAAACACACACACACAGCCCCAGCATAAAGATCCAGGCGCTCTTCATCTTCATCCACAGGTGAAGCAGACTCTGCTCTCCTCTACACTCCTCCTCTCCTCTCTTCTTTCCTTCTCTCGGCTCAGCTCCTTTAAATCCTGTCCTCGAGCGCGCGCGCGCGCGCCTGTCCAGCCCCACAGCTCACTGTGAGAGGAAGCGCATGACGCGTCTCGGGGGGCGTGGTTTGACTGGACTGAGAAAAATGTAAAAAATGTAAACATTATAATGTATTACAATATATTATAATGTATTCTAAATTACTTATTAAACCCGAGTGTCCATATTTACGTAAAGTTTAGGCAAATTCAGAAACTCTGTTTTTTGAAAACTCAATAAAACTAGGAAAAGAGGACAAATTAAAGCATCCCAGCAGTGTTTATGTTTGGACTGTCAACTAATAGCTAGTAAAAGGTTGCATTTTCAATTTTTGTTTTGTATTGTTTTTGTTTGTTTGTTTTTTTTGTTTTTTTGTTTGTTTGTTTTGGTTTTTTTTTTGTCAATAATCACTCCTAACCCCTCTGAAATAGGGCTGGACAATATGGTGAAAATAGAATATCACAATATTATAATGCATGAATACATTTTCACTATAAATTTTCACTATAAACATTATTTTGTGACATTTTGACCTGCAGACAAAGTGCTTTATTAGCACTAGATTCTTAAGGCTGTTAATCAAACAATGAGTTTTATTCAAAGTTTGCAGCACTTCAACCAATGAACTCTTAGATCCAGAGATCCACACCTCATATCTCAGGATCAGAGTAACCTACAGACATGATACACATATCATAACAAACATCGTGATTTACCCCCATCATTCCTATCAAACTCTTCATTGTTTTTCAGAAAACTGCTACAATTCACTCATTTACAACTGAATTAAATCCCAAAGCATCTTCAAGTGCATGTTTACTGTTTAATCATTACAAATATCTCTAAAATGATTGCATTTCCAGCTCAAAATCTCTCTTTGTGATCAGTTTCTACCAGGATTTCTGAGATGTGAAATGTGTTTAGTCATTTTGAGGAAAATAATTGGAAATGCAAGTAAATTTGTGATCAAAACAAAGCCAAATGCATACAAATATTTACATTCTCTTCATTTTTACATCTCAAATGAAAACAAATTTGAGTAGCCTAGGCTCTCCTGAAAACAATATCTGGCACGTGTGATTGTGTCTGATAAATACATGGTAGTGGTCAGTGTTCTTTAAGCACTGACATTATCTATATTTGCTCAGAGGAATATGTGATGGATTACAATAACAAAATTAAATCTCATAAAATAAAAAGATAAAATTTTGTCATATTGGTCACTTCTACTCTGAAAGATGGCATTTCATCATTTGTAAAAAAAAAAAAAAAAAAAAAAAATGAAAATGACCAAACATTATTTTTCTTAATGTAATCTATTTGTCATTCATATGTCATATGAATAATATTTTGGAAATGTGTCTGACAAAGAAATACATGCCCATATATATCTTTTCTGTATGGCTATATGTAAATATGCTTTTATCCAATAATTAATGAACTCCATATGCAAGGATGTTAAGGTTAAAAATTCTTCTGTGTTTTCTATGTGTTGAGTTATTGTGGTATATGATGATTTTCATTTATATTTTTGGGGATTAAACTTCTCTGTTTTCACTTAAATTTATGTATTTTTATTTCCTTTATTATTGAAATATTGTACAACCCAGATGCTCAAGACCGCAGATACACACAGTACTGAGGAGACTCTAACCTACTTCAACAGAAAGACGAAGCAGCTTCGAACTAGTTGTGGTTGTGGTCAAGAGTTTACATTCACTCGTCATTGACATCAGTATCATGGCAAAGTTGGGCAACATTCGGTTGATGAAATGAACACAGGATCAAACTTGCCAAAGCTTATTCACTTCTTGTAAATGATCGTGATTGACCACAACTGGTAGCTTCTCTGTTTCTAAGGGTTTGTTTGGCAGCTCTCACTGGATTGACCAACACACTGAACAATGGGAAAGTCCAAGGAGCTCAAAGCAGATTTGAGAAGGATGAATGTAGATTTACGCGTGTTAAGAATGTCTTTACAAGTGATTTCTAAACAACTGCAGATTCACAATTAAGTGCAAGTTACCGAGAAGTGTATCCACTTTGCCATGGTCAGAAAAAGACCCCAACTGTGATCAAAAATTTAACCAGAATTCTGATGGTGAATTCTGAGGGTGAAAAGCTGCTCAAAGAAATCATTTGAAGGCCAATTTTGCCAGATGCAGATGTTTGGAGAGCTTGGACAGATAATCTATGCTTGCATTACACTGTAGAAAGACACAAGCCATGATATGGGTCACTGACTGATACAAGCAGTTTAATCTTCAACTTCATGTCCAAACAGGTGGAAGGAACATTATGAACAGAAGGGAAACACCCCAGAGAAACATGTAAATGCAACAGCTACCCAGATCTTTAAGGGGAGTTTCATGGAATTTTCAGTTCTTTTGAAGGCCTATAGAGGCAACATGACGTGAGTGTCCATGATGCTGTTTTTGAAGATACTAGTGACCAGTGGTCGAGTGTTCCACAGCATGCCAAGAGCAGGGCAGAGGGAAAAAAACCCTACAGATGTGTTTTGACATGGAATGATATTTGCATCCTTCTTGAGGAGCATGCTGTCTTACAATGTCCTAAATATTGTAATATATAAAAAGCCAACAATTTAAATGTCAGATCAGCCATTCTGTAACTCATACTGTAATCAGGGCCTTTGGCTGTCTTTCGTGGTTGTTATTGCATGGCACAGACACACCTAGAATCACAAGGAACGTACAGGCCAACAACCAGCCAGTCTGGATAAAGATATGCCCTGCGGCAATCAGATCAATTCCAGCAGGCAGAGGGAAAGAAAACCCAGAAAAATCCAGCTCCTCCAGGCAGTGATTCCATCTGTGTGTACAAGTCACACCCTGAGCGTCACACACACCGGCAAAGGCCTCGAGATGGTGGGCTGAGTCAGAGCCTTAGAACCGCACCCAAACATTCGCATACACATAGACACACTCCAATGCCACACCTTGCTCTGCTCACACACCGAGCTCACCTGAAGTCACACACACACACACACACACACACACACACACACACACACACACCACAGTACACTCAGTGTCCTAAGTCACGCCCTGTCTACCTCTTGGGTTCCTGTCAGTACAGCACCCTGTACATACCTACACACACACACACACACACACTCACACACACTTTCAAAACAGCAACAGGGAGAGTAAAGAAGTGGAACTTTTCTGAGATCCTCTGAACAACATAGCCTGTATTCAACCTGTGATAAAGACGGAAACTTCTGCAGGAAACAACTTGCCCGCCGACTTAGGCTATAAAGTATATACTGCAGGTTTAAACCATTAAACACTCATCCCTGTACCTACACACCTCGGCTATATGGACAGAAGCATTGGGACACCTGCACATTCAGTTTCTTCTGAAATCAGGGGCATCAAAAAGAGTTTATCCTGCTTTTGTTGAATTAACTGTCTCCAGATAAGGCTTTCTACCACCAAGATAACGTCCATGTGGGCCCCTAAGGTTCGCCCAACCCAGAACCAGAAACATTTGTCCTCATGTTTCATGTTGGCCCCACATATGGATGCCCAGCAAAGTCAGGGATAGGACGAGGTGAAGTGAAACACGGGCCTCATTTGGGTTGTGCGCTGTACATTGGGTCCTAGATAGGAGACAGTGCAACAGATAGGCTGTGCAACTGGTTCTCCATAAAAACATGTACAAACTCACTCAGAGTCCATGCCCACCTGGAACCCATCTAGCCCATGTTCCACTCATGTGAAACCCACATAACCACGTTGGCTGGCATGATTTCGGTACATAGCTGTGAGGACTTGATTGCATTCAGACAAGGATGTTAAAGGATGTGGTTTCTGGCAGAGTAGCATGTCTGCATTTACTTTCAGCCAGACCCCAACAGTCCCAATCATTACCATCCACCGCGCTGTCCACTGTGGGTGGTAATGCTTGTATGACATATTCCTAGTACACACGTGACACTGTGGCTTGAGGAACTTGAGGAAATGGAGTGTCCCATCCATCTGGTACCCACTATCATGTCTCACTCAAACTCCAATAATTAATGTTGCTTTGCCATGAGTATGCAGGCCACACAGCTTATACAGGTGTGGCCGTTCCTTGGTAACACCACCACAAGCAATTTACACACCTCATGACTTTTTGACGTGTCATTCTAGACCGTGTTTACACCTGATCTTAAGTATCTGGATTGTATCCTAATGATATTTGAACAACATGCAATTACACAGTAATGCAATTATCTGTTTCAACTCTTGCTGTGTTGTGCTTCAACCTCTGTGTTCTGAACGGATTTTTACCCACTTTAACTGTGTCTTACAGTTTATGTGCACAGTTGCATTTGTATGTGATTTGGCCAGAAATTATCCCGACTTTGCTTTAATGTGAACAGATTTTCTTCACTTTGTTCAGACAGCAGATAAAGTGGTCCAATTCCAATTTTCTCACCATTTTTTTAAAGGTGTCCTATAGCCAACATTCCCCTGAACTGATCACCCCTAAATTGAATTGCCATTGAATTTCTCCAGCATCACAGGCGCTATTAAGGAATTCCAGTACCTGACAGCTGAGCTTATAACCGAAAATGCATTCAAGCTTGCTGTGAAAAGCGCACATAATTCACTTTGGTGAACACCTACCTCACTGCTGCCGTTGCCTTTTCCCTTTTCCTCTCTGGGTATTTATGAGGAAGGATGAGTTAGACTGACATATAAGTCACGTTGCCATGAATTGGATATGTGTCCGACTTCAAAACCACATATAAAGGTCCAAATACTAATTCAAACGTGTGTTTTTGCTGTTTACAGTGCCATGCACATAACACATCTGGGTCACATATAATGAAAAAGATTATATTAGGGCCACTTTTACCTGCTGTGTGAACCGAGCCGTTCTTGTGTGGTTCTAGATCAGATACATATCTGAGTTGTGGGCATGCGACTTTATTATTAATTTGCACGGCCCTATACAATGTGCGTACTGGGAGTCTAAGGTGGTTCAGCTCTGTTGTCCCTTTCTATTGCTGCATGGGAAACGTAAAAGGGGGCCTTTTACTATTTACTACCAGTAAGTGTAAATGTAAAAATTGGACTAAAATATTGGGACATTCTAAATCCATAGGCATAAATATGGAGATGGAAATGCCAATCAGTGTGTTGGTGATTTTTATGCCCTATGCTCCTCAGTACTCAGTGACCCCACTCTGTAACCTTACGTGGTCCGACCCTTTCACAGAGTTGCTGTGGTTCCTAAACGCTTCCACGATTCAATAATACCTCTCGTTTGACGGTGGAATATCTAGAAGAAATTGAACCAACTGACTAGATTTCATTGAGCGTTTTACAGCAGCCAGTTCAGGGGTTTGTATATTATTCACCTGTAGCACCGAGACTGAATGTAACACCTGAATTCAGAGATGAAGAGGTGTGTCCCAGTACTTTTGTCCACATAAAGTATGCAACGTTTTCTTGGGGGAAAAAAAAGAACTTCTTGAACTTAAAATTAAGACAAAAACACATCTCCAAATACACAAGATCATCTGACGTCCCACATCTCACATGAAGGAATCCAATCATTCCTTTCAATCATAACCACATCAAATGTAATTTGAACAAAGGAACGCTTGTGGGTGCTTCCTAGACAAAATGACTCCTAACATTATAAAGAAAGACCCTTATTTCCATCGATGTAAATGACTTGGAGATGTACAAAGTGGTATACAGTCTTATAAAGCCAAAAATGGCACAATGGATCTCAGTGTGATGAGCGTCACTGGCTTCAGAACAGAGTTAAGCTCAGTTCAGTAGCAGTGAGTTTAATCCAGTCATCATATCAGCACCTAACCATGGCTGCTGAATCACCGATTACTAAAGGCAGCCTGCTGTGACTCATTTCTGACAGCGCTGATGTTTGTCCAGCAGTTCTGCTGCTGCAAGTCTCAATCTGTATCTCCTGCTCCCTCATTCTGGTCTAACAGTCCAAATCGTACAGTCGATGAAACCCATCTTTACTAGGCCTTCATGTTTTGGGCCAATCAGTGACATACATGTTTTCTACCGTCTGTAATCCAGACAAATGACATACAACCTGTTTTGTAGCTCAAGGATAATTATGTTCCAGGAGTATTTGGCTTAAGTTCTCTCCACAGGCCTGCTGAGAGACGATGCTCATTATCCACTGCTCAAATCAACAGTTCTGATATGAAAACTGTCACAGCAGTTTTTAATGGGGAACACATTCTTTTTCCATTACCTGGCACCTGGAGGTTTGCCGCCATTCTGTAGACCATCACAGATCACAGACACTTTCTGCCCAGTTTGTTTGTTTCCATCAGTTAATAACAATTGCTGATGTGCATAGATCTCGATAAGTCCTTAGACCACCACTCATTCCTAAATTTATAACAATTAATGGGTGTCACATGACCTGTGCTTTTAGAAAAATGAGTCGACAAAAAAAAAAAAAAATTGCCAGAGATTTTTCTAGTTCATCATCTTTCTAGTTAATTAGTTATTTCACAAGTCTGATCTTATAAAAACATGGTATTGTAGGACATCAGAAGACCATTTTCTGCCATCACTGATTAACAACTCAAACTTGCTCATCCATTGGATGCATCACTTCAAATCCTACACAACTGAATAACAACCTCTACAATTTATCATTAGCAAAAAATGCCATATTTGTGTGTGTATATATATATATTATATTATACACACACACATTATTTATAATTTTTTTGTTAAATGATAGATTAAATCAAGCCCTGTTCTTAACCTGTTTATTTAGTCTTTGATTCTAAGTGAATCAATCCTGTCTAGACTGCTCAGTGAGTCACATCACAACACATAACATAAAATTAATACAATATCCGAAGATCCTGTAATAACCACGGTTTATTATTCAAATGTTACAATTGGATTTACAGGCAAAATGTATAACAAGCTGGAGTTTCTCAGGTCCGTTAGAGTGTTTGTGAAAAGAGTGCCTTAGAAAAAAAAATTAAAAAAAATGGGTGGGGTGGGGGGGGATGAAAACCAACACGCTCTCCATAACCAACATACCGACTGTGCAACACATTTGTATGCATACTAAAGAACAAGAGATTAAAAATACTCAATACATTATAAATTAGAAATACTGTTTTATACATAACTGTACTATGTTGCACTTTGTCCACAGTGGTAAGGGGGAAAGCAGTGGGGGAGATTCCTTTTAATAATGATTTGGCGACTGATTCCACAGTTAAAGCCCACATTGCTGGAGAAAACATGCCAAGTGGTAATTTTAAAGACAGCACAAACCAGAATGTAAGCACGGGAAACAAGGCCACAAAAAAGGAAATAAAAAAAATAATGTTGAAGTGTCTGCAGTATCCTACGCATGTCACCCTGCTTTTTATAAAAAGGAAAGACGTCAGAAATACGTTGTGTGCAACTTGTCCACGGGACCGAGTGGGCTGAATTACGCCTGAGCGTTAAAGGCACAAAACACCATCGAATCTGATTGACTAACGATGTGCGACCCGGATTGGAAACCGTCTTCTGCCGGGTGACTGATCCTGCTAAAATACTCTTCAGAAATGTTAGACGTACACGTTTAGACTGTTTTTGACAGTCGAGTTATGGGTGAGGATTCTTCCTGCGAAAGCATCATCTGTCAACTTATTAACCACCCATCAAAAATTAAACACAAAATTAAAATAGATGGCGAAGCTATGAGGCAACAAAACGGAGCCATGTATACAAGCAAGCATATTATACCACAGAACTTAATTTTATATATATATATATATAAAATATAATATATTATAATATAATATATTATATAATATACATATATATATATATAATTATTTATATATATATTATTATGGAGGTGGAGGTTTCAGCTGATTTATTTTTTTGTGAAATAACCTATGAGGTGGCTGGTTGGATTGGTTGTCTGTTTTGTTTTTTTTTTGTAATTTTTGTGTTGTTTTTTTTTTGAATCAGCGATTCCTGAAAACATTTAAGCATATATTTACACAAATAACAAGTCCTCACTCTATCATAATAATAATAATAAAAAAAAAAAAAAACATTCACACAAAAATATAACATTTGAAATAATTATTAGCACCAGTGTATCAGATAAACGTCTTGCTACGCAAAATGTACAAAGTTGCATAGTGTTGGATTTTGCCTTGAAGGGAAATAATAAAAATAAAGAGGTTAATGTGATTTGCAGTACACCTGTAAGTAAGCAGCAGCTTCTGGGATTAAAAAACAAAAACAAAAAAACAAAACAAAAACAAAAACAAAAAAAAAAAAAGAAACCATAAAAACATGATTTTCATAGTGTACGTGAAATGCTTTTCGACCATGAGTACGATGTATGAATCCACTGCATTCAAAGAGAGCCTTGTGAGGCTCTGCGCATCACCGTTTATGGTTATGCACATGTGGACTGACATGAGTCAAGTTGAATACTGAAGTGTGTTACTAACCCTCTCTCCACATGACCATCGCAAGATGGAGCTTGTAACTTTGAGAAAGAGAGAGCGAGAGAGAGAGAGAGAGAGAGAGAGAGAGAGAGAGAGAAAGAGAGAGAGAGAGAGAGAAATGACAAGGACACAGCAGAAGATTCCTTCACTGTCCGTTTTTTCTGAACCAATGAAAGTCAACCAATGAAATGTATGTTAAGTCGTGTAATGACTGGACACAATAGCTTACAAACAATAAACATAAAACCACACCCCTCCTCATTAAGGCCTAAAACACAGCCCCCAACGTGTCCTCTGGTTGAGGCGGACAGACGGCCTCTGCAGCTTTTGCATGGTGCAGAAGGGCAGATGAGCTCAGAGAGAGGAGGAGGAGGAGGAGGCTGATGATGGTGATGAAGTGGAGGTGGTGCAGTCATATGGGATCACATTCGACTCTGTACAGAGGCTACCTCTTCTAGCCAGGCTGCAGTGAGGACGCACAGGATCAGTGCGAGCCACTTACATGAGTTTTCTTCACGTTGTAGCATTGCTGCATATTCAAAAAGAAAACAAAAACAAATCAAAAGAGCTGCTTTTATCTCTAAACGTGGGGAAGAAACACTTTAAAGATGTGGGTTCTTTCATGGAAATAAAAACACAGCTAAAAACAACCAAAAAAAAAAAAAAATAGACAAAAGAAAGACAAAAGGCTGTTTTGGTAAAGGGCGGCGTCCTGCCCCCAAGTGTTAGATGGCAAAAGGTGTGGCACAGACAAAGAGAAGAAGGGGAGGTTTGGTGTGAGGAGGAGGAGGAGGAGGATGAGTGAGGTTAAGGCCGCTCTAGAGACGGCGTGTTGAAGCAGCCTTCAGGAAGAGTGTTCTTGATGTCGTTGAGGTTGGCGATGTCGGCGCGGATCTCGCGGATCTGCCGGTCATAGTCGTTGATCATGGCCTCCTGGGTTTTGGCAATGTCGTTTAGATCATTCAGCTTCTTGTCCAGCTCGCTTCCCTCCATTTTGTCCTTGGCCTGCTTCAGTGAGCTGTCGATCTGGTCCAGCTTGCTCAGGTCCACCTTATCAATGTTGCCTGTGTGGATAGAGGACACAGGGATCAGTGTCGGAACAAGAATTTGCCTGAAAGACCAAAGGATATCGTTAACTGTTTATTTTGTACCTAGCTGGCTGAGTAAATCGTTGATTGTGCCCAGTACAGTGCGCACTGCGTCTTTGGCTTTGCGGGCATTTTCCTCTGCTGTCTTTGCGCTGTCAGAGGCCTGTGGAGGAAAACGTCATCAGCATTTGAGTTGCGAGTTGTGACTATATACCCTAAATGAAACAATGACCAGCTAAAATCCAAGTTCACAGAGTATTCACATTTATGTGCTTTTGAATAAACAATAAAATGGAAAAAAGGGAATTTCTTCATGTTGCTGGGAAGGCTGATGTCCATCCTGTAGGGGAGAACAGTTAGAAGGTAACCAGAGCTAGCAGTGATTGAACGTAGGCAGTTGACATGAGCTCACTGGACCACAGAGGGAAGATGATAGTGTCCGCAGAACCACCTTCAGACAGTGACAGACCAAAGAACTGGTGGTGGATTTCTGCAGGTGCAGACACTCTCCTCCATCATTGAACATCCAGGGACATGGACATTGAGAGAGGGGACAACCTGGGTGTTCACTTTAACAACAAACTGGACTAATATCAGTTAACACCACTGCACTTTACGAAAAAGGCCAGAGCAGACTTCACCTACTGAGAAAACTGAGGTCATTTGAAGTGCAGGGAGAGAACCCGAGGACCTTCTTTGAAACAGTGACAGCATCGGCCATCTTTTATGGGGTGCCTTGCTAGGGCAGCAGTATCTGAATGACAGGAAGGCCAGTTCTGTCCTGGGAAGCCCCTTAGACCCAGTGCAGGGGGTGGAAGACCGGAGGATGTTAGCTGAGATGGCCACCACGCTGGAGCTTGACTGTATATACTAGACTGTTTATTCATCTATTTTTTGAATGCCTTGCTACCCCCTGCTGCTGGAACAATGTGCATTTCACTAGTGTGGGATTAATAAAGGATTATATCTTAGTTCCCACATTTTTGTAAAATACATCATAATAATTTACATAACATAATAATACATTTAAGTACTTTAAATACCCCTTTATGCTTTGATTATTGAGGGAATGAGTAACAACTTTCCAAATATAACTTTCTAAATCCTATTTTCAAGCCATCCCAATTACTCATCACCGGGTGCTGCCTTCGTTTGCCACACTTTGGAGAGGTTGACATTCTCTGTTCTCCTCAAATCCAAACACAACTCATCCCATCTTTTCACCTTTTCTGAGTAAATGACCTGTCCAGCCTGACACTGATGGAACACTGACTGCCGGGGGCTCCTGCTACACACTTCAGACCAATGCTCACATGACAGGCCTCAGACTACTTGCCCACACCATTTCTGACCACACTGAAATTGACATGAACTCCTTAATAGTGACGTGGACATATATGGAGATAAAAGCTTTCTGTTTTTTTAGATGCAGAGCCTAAAATGCGTACAACGTAAACACCTGACATCATGTAAAGAAGTGGTCACAGAAGGTGAAAATGTAAACAAATTGTGATAAAACATCCCCTTGGAACCATAAGATTCTACCTGACTTTTTTTTAATCAAAAGCTTATGAGTGTTTATGACCAGAAGAGAACTGGTCTCCATGTGCGACTCTCGACCCTTCCAAAGCGGGCCTTGCCGCGATTGCCTTTGGTTTGCTCACCACAGGTTTTGGGGTTGCTGTTGATCTTGTGTCATATTACTGGATTTCTGTAAAACTGCTTCGTGACAAGTTGTAAAAAGTGTTAAACAAATACATTTAATTTGATTAGATTGTACACGAACACAATCTGATTGTACTGATCTGCAACAGGTCAGTGTGACTGCAGCAACAAAGCGTGTGATTGTGTGATCACGTGAAGACCAGGACAAATGGATTAAATGAGGAGAGTCGAAATCTGTATCCACACTGAACCCTTCTGATACCAGTCTGTAGCATGAAGAAAGTATTCTGTGTTATTAGAACTCCATCTCATTTACCGCACTCCTCTTTAAGGCTTTACCGCCTTTACTTTGTTCAGTGGTTTGCTCACCATGGCAGCCATCATCATGTCATTGTTCGCATCCTCTTTCTTCTGTCCCAGCTCCTTCTCTGCAGCAGCCAGCTGCTTCATCATGTCATTGACCTCTTGATCCAGTTTCATGGTGTCGTCAAAGGCCTTCTCTGCATCTGCCTTAGTTTTAGATGAACCCTGGTCAGCACAAACAGAAATGATTAGCATGTGTGTGTGTGTGTATGTGTGTGTGTGTGTGTACACATGTGCATGACCTAATGCAGTGTTTCTCAATCTGGTCCTGGAGGCACCCCTGCCCTACACATTTTAGCTTTAACATACCCTGCACAACTCTGGAGGCTCTGTTAACGAGCGGATTAGTTGAACCAGGTGTTGTTTTTTCAACATTTACTCAATTACCACAATTTCAAAAAAACCAACCCCATTAAGACTCTCTGCTATCACATATGATGGTCCAGATGCTAGTAGGGGTGAGGACAAACCCGTCTCCTCAGATACATATGAATCCAGCCACTGGCACTTTTTGAACTGCTGCCATTGTATCATTGCTTGGCAGCCAATACAGGTGGAGGAAAGCGCCGGGCCTCCAGCTCCGATGCAACGGCTAACAGATGCCTGTGCTACCCACCCGGAGAGAGGCAGTTTTGCGCTCTCAGACTCCAAGTGCCAACGACAACCAGCATTAAATAATTAAGAAATATGCTCTTGGTACCTTTTGGACATTGCTGGCAATTTTTTCAGCTTCCTCTGCTTTGGACTTGGCCTCTTTAGCATCTGCTGCCGCGTTGCCGAGTACTTCCTCGACCTGCCGGGTTTTCTCAGTAGCTGAAGCGATTACTGCTTTGATTCCTGGTATTCGTTTCATGGCCTCCTCTGCTGCGGTCTTGTTATCATTTACTCTTTTATCAAAGTCTGCGGAAAAGACACCAGCAGTGATTCGTTTAATGAATGTGGCAACAATGTACTCGATTGTAGGGACACTGGAGGATGTACTCAAATTTAATTACCACCCTTTGATCCCCATTTACCTCGGAGATTGTTGAGAATGTCTTGGGCCTCCTGATAAGTGGACTGGCCTTTTTTCGCTGCCTCCTCTGCCAGTGCCTTGGCTGCATCTGCCCGTGCTAGCAACTGATCCGCAGTCTGAAAGGAGAAAGGAGAAGAGAAGAAAAGAAAAGAATGTGGAAAAGAAAGTCTTCTGTCTCCATGCAGTTGCATAATTGTTTACCACATGCACTAAGCAGAACTGAGAGAGCACTTTCCCCATGTTGGAACAGAATTGTAATTATGGGAACAAGCAAAGGTAGGAAAGTGTTTAAGTGCTTTGGGAAAAGAAAAATGTACACTCAGCAAAACTAAGCCTCTTATTTTTTATCTGCCACAATCTGCTTCCATCCTGGGTAATTTATTTACCACAAGGTGTGCTCCCAGGGATCTTTCATTAAAGAGTGTGCCATTTAGCACAATCACATTGCAGACACGGATCATTTTCACCTCTCGTCTTTCATCGCTGTCCAATCTGGGCCTCCCTGCTGTGAGGTTGCTAACAAGCGCAAGACAAGCAAGACAAGCTAGACTACACATTCATCTACATCCAAAAGCTCACACTCCTCAAAGCACCCAATGGTTTTGCTGCATTTCTGACGATGGTGATAATTCAGAAAGTAAAGCGAGGACGACGTTTTTAATCCAAAGATCACACAGCAGTGACCTCCATACCTGTTGCTCAGTCTTCCCTTTCTCCAGCAGTTTGCGAACTTCATTCTCTTTCCCCTTCAGGTCATCCCTCAGATCGTTGTACTCCTTCTCGGTCTTGTCAATGAGCTTATCCAGGTCTGACGCTTCCTTCTTTATCTTGCTTGCCTCATCCTATGAGCACAATTCAGACATTCTACAGGTCATTCAGATGGTCAGAAGTCAGGTTAATGTCCAGTACTGTGCTTGGTCTAACAGACAGATTGTCTATGTTAACCCAGATTGAACTTGCTTTTATAATAGGCTCCAGGAACCTTGCTCACTAATTGGTTCTTACCTCTAGTGACTTGACATTAAAGGGCGGCAGGCTAGTCAGGTTGGCGTAGATCTTCAGTGCTTTGTTTCCTGCCTCTTCTGCTTCGGCTTGCACTTTACTAGCTTGCTTCTCCAAGTTCTTTGCCAGGTCTTTTGCTTCATTGTACCTGAGAAAACATGAGAAGTGTGTGAAATTTAGTATGTTGTCATTTATTTACACATACTTTTTTATTTTAACCATTTTTTAATTAGTTAGAATTAAATGGACTATTATCACTAAGAAAATATTATTATTATTATTATTATTATTATATTCTAGCATTAATGTCTAACATCCACTATGGTAGGATGACATATCAATATTAATATCAGTATCAGGATATGGCTAAAGGCAATTTTGTTTATACTGAGTTTTTTGTTTTTATTGCATTCTGTTTTAATCTTGCGGAAAAACCTATTTCTGCTCCTTTGCTCTGCTCCGCACCCTCCTCTCAGCTCCTCCTCTAATCTACTCCCCTCTGCCCCCCAGATAATTTCGGGTCACTGCCATGCTGGAAGACCCAGCCACAACCCATCTTCAATGCTCTTACTGAGGGAAGGAGGCTGTTGGCCAAAATCTCGCAGTTCATGGACCCATCCATCCTCCCTTCAATACTGTGCAGTGATCCTGTCCCCCTGATGTTTCCACCCCCATGCTTCACGGTTGGGATGGTGTCCTTGGGGTTGTCCTGTAGTCCATCCCAGCCTTGTGCAGGTCTACAATTATTACCCTGGTGTCCTTAGACCGCTCTTTGGTCTTTGGCCATGGTGGAGAGGTTGCAGTATGATGGATTGTGTGTGTGGACAGGTGTCTTTGATACAGGTAACATGTTCAAACAGGTGAATTTAAACAGGTAATGAGTGCAGAGTAGGAGACCTTCTTAAAGAAAAACCAGAATCATGTCTGTAAGAGCCAGAATTCTTGCTGGTTGGTAGGTGATCAAAAACTTATTTAATGCAATAAAATGCAAATCAATTATTTAACAATCATACAATGTGATTTCTTGGATTTTTTTTTAGATTCTCTTACGATAATATTTACAGACCTCTCCTTTGGGTGGGTGGGAAAACTTGCAAAATTGGCAGAGATTAAAGATTAGATGGGGTGTCCCAATTTTTATTGATTGTTTTTATAAATATAGGTTAGATTGTGGCAATTCTCACCAGCACATATAAGACCTGCAATGTTATGTTCGCTCAGCGTGGGGAGGGTGTGTGTCTGTTTCCACTTTCAGTAATGCACACAAAAACTCAGTCTATTTAATGAGAACGTGGGCGAGTTATGAGCCACAACCATAAACTTCACATATAAAAAATATATTCATGTTAATTACTGAACTTGGAAGAATTTGGAGCCAGAATGATCATATTTATTACAGCACGTGACTGACATCACACTTACTTCTTGTTGAGTTCATCGATTTCGCTGTTGATTTTATTCTCGCCATCCAGAGTCTTTTTCAGTAAGTTGTAGGCCTTGGTGGAAGTGTCGTTGGCATCTTTCGCAGTCTTCTCGATTTGGTCAGCTTCCATCTTGTGCCTATTCAGAGAAATGAACATCATTAATAGAGAGTTCGGTGTAAAAACCATTCAAAATCATTTACTAAACGACGCTCATCCTCTTACTTTTCTGCCAGATTGCGAGCTTCTTCGGCAAGGAGCGTCATATTGCTGGGATCTCCAGTGGTCGTGGGGCTTTTGATATCCTGTGTGGTGAAAAATAAATAAATAAATAATGAGTATAATTAAGTCACAATTTTGTATTCTCAGTTATTAGCAAAATTATAAGTCAACATATATTTTAACTGTTATTCATATTACAGCAACACATTTTACAACAAGAAGAATCATAAAAATCCTAATTACCGTATTTTCCGGACTATAAGCCGCTACTTTTTTCCCACGCTTTAAATAATTGCAGCTTTTTCTTCTTATATATGTTAGTTTTTTTTAAACTTTGCAGGTGCGGCTCATAGTCCGGTGTGGCTTATAGTCCGGAAAATACAGTATATTAAAAGGCAGTCTTGGAGAAAAAAAAAAAACCTCACCACTTTGCTAATGGCATCCTTAGCCTTATCCAGCTCCTCTCTGGCTCGGTCGATGAGCTTCTCTGCCTCACGCACTCTGTTCTGGGCTTTGTCCGCCAGAGTACCAGTGTTGTCCACAGTATTCCTGATGTTCTGCAGGCGGTTCCACTGGGTGGCCAATGTGTTATTGATGCCCTTAAGGCGATCCAAGAGACCTTTGTCCACATCTGCAGGATTTCAATGGGGGAGATCATATCACTTCACTCAATAAAAACAAACCGTGGTCGGATCGAAAGCATGTTTTGTGACAACTAGTACCTTTGCTGGCCTGTGCCTCTTTAAGCAAGTCCATGATGGCTTTCTCAGCTTCCTTCAGACGATCCTCAAACACCTTGTCACTCACTGTATCCTGGCTACCAAGGTTGTCGATCAGGGTCTGCAGTTCATGAAGTTTCTGTCTCTGCTGGTTTACCTGTAAAAAACATTGATTGAACAATGAGTTTTTTAGTGCAGTCGTGCAGAGCCGTGTAGTGTGGTGCACTGTTCTAAATCAGTTTCCCAGTCTCTCTGTGCATAACTTGGGTCACTGGTCCAAACATGACTAATTTTTCTAAACAAGCTAATGAGAAAAAGGCTTAGTGAAGTCATTTCAGAGATGAAACTCATGAGCGGTGGAACAGTAGGAGTGGTATCACAGACTCAGTTTTAGAGCATAATGGTCTGAGATTAAAATAAAGGGGTAACTCGTTCATCGAGTTACTATGCAAATTCACTACTGGCTCATCTACTGGCTCCATAATGGCACATGGTGAAGACATTTGCGATGCATGAATTCTTGACCTTCATAGAGCTTTAAAAAAAAAAAAAAAAAAAAAAAAAAAAAAAAAAATCACCAAATATCCAAATGAAAACAAAATATTTCCTAAAGTAAAAGGTGACGTGTTTGCAAATATGCAATCTGACATTAGCAACTCCAGTCCTGGCATCCCAGCTTCCTGCACGGGTTACCGATTTCCCTGCCTGTTGTAAATAGATATAATGTAGATAATAACTCTGTGTAATTTTACCCCTACATAGCAAACATATCCTCTTCAGACAGTTCCTACCTTGTCCCTCACAAGGCTGTAACAGTTAGGGCACTGCTGGCAGCCAGGCGTTGAGCGGTTGTAGAAGTAATTCTCTTCACACATATCGCAACGAGTGCCAACAAAGCCTGGACGACACTCACATCGCCCATCCTCTCTGCACTGGGCCATTTGTGAGCCCTCAGGGTCACAATCGCAGGCTAAAAGGGAAGAGAGATCATAAATGGGGTTAGTTTTTTTTTTTTTTTTTTTTTTGGGCTAAATACTTATTATTTATTTATTTATTTGCAACATTATTAATGTTTACTGTTTGTACTGTCCATTTATGAATGTGCCAATTCTAGCAAGACTTCCACAGACATGCAAGTGTTGTTGGCCAATGAAGTGATTCTGAATGCATGAGTCTGAACTACACTATGAAATGTGGGTCCCCCAATGCTCAATTCTTGGACATCTTCACGATTTAGAAATGTAATCAAATTAAAAATAAGACGTGGGGATGTTAATGCCTTTATCTCTAGCAGGGTAGGGCTGGTCTACTCAAATAGAGCACTAGTCAGCAACAGCTTGAATACTCATATTAGCTCATTATTAAAAACCATGAGCTGCCACTTTTCAAATACATTTAAGTGTCAAAATCTAGTCTACAATCTCCATCTGTGATTCAAGAATGCATTCCAGCGAAGGACTGTAACTACGATCTTCTGCAGTGTAGGGCTGCACGATATTAGAAAAAAAAATGACAGGTATATATATTTTTCTGCAATATAAAGTGTGTTATTAAAAAATGCAGGGCTTTTCACCAATTTCCACTAGACATCAGCGATCCAACTTGTCATGACTACAATGCCCAATCAAAGACTGGACTGAGATAACCGACATCGGGCAGACAGAACCTGCTTCAGGTTGATCTGTCATGGAAAATTAACATTTAATCGCTTACGTTTGCACCCAGAGGAGCTGAAGCCGAAGAAGTTGACCTCACAGCGCTCGCAGTGCTGACCCGTCACCCCAGGCTGACACTCGCACTGTCCAGTCACTATGTCGCACTGGCCATTGGTAGAGCCAATAGGGTTGCAGTTACACCTGAGGAACAATCATTTTACAATAAATAAACATTAGCACACACCACAATGTCAAACCATCCATCGGGCACTGATGTGAGGAGGACAGGCTGAGATGGGTGGTGAGGTACCTTTCACAGCCCTTGCGGCTCTGCAGATTATAGAAGCCAGGCTCGCAGGCACCGCAGTCTCGGTTGGTGACGTGGGGCAAGCACCTGCACTGACCAGTCACTTGCATGCAGGAGGTCTGTTGGCCCACAGTACCATATGGAGAACAGGAACAGGCTAGAGAGTTGGATAGAAGAGAGGCATCTTAATGAATATGGACTGAAGAATACTTTCAACGGCTTAAAACCCCCCCACAATAAACCGCACTGCTGACGGTTCCTCAAGACACGACGGCAACACGACTCCATTCGCACTCTACTCACGTTTGCATTTGTCAGCTGGTTCACTAGCCACGGCGTTGCCGTAGTAACCTTCTTTGCAGCGGTCACAGAAGAATCCATCTGTGTTGTAGATGCACTTGAGGCATTCACTGGTCTCTCTGTCGCAGTTGCCCACAGCATTAGGGTCGATGTTGTTGTTGCATTTACACTCGCGGCAGGGCCTGACCGGGCCGTTCGTTCCCAGAGGGTCACCAAAGAAACCATCATCGCACAGCTCACAGCGTTTGCCTGGGAATGAAGAACAAGCCTAAGTGAGACACCAACACAGCACACAAGCTCTGGGCATCGGTTACACAATAGGAAAGATACGAACTAACCATTGAAACCACCAAATATCATTTGATCACAGTATTGATCTCAGTGCTTACAGTAAAGCTCATTTTTTGATGGTTTTATTATCTCATCACCATTCAAGACCCCAATATCTGGCTGAAAGAGTGTTGTATGGAAGTGATTTTGGAAAGAAAATGAAGAGGTACAACGAAAATTGTGGTGCTGAATTACAGTGATATTCTCAATGGTGGAAAGTGACCACAGTCTGCTTATGAAAAAGGAGTAAATCAGTGTCTGCAGGGTGGATATTCTATGCTGATGGTTCCCTTATAGAACAAATGTGACCAGGATGTGTATATTTTTTTTGCTTAAAATACTTAAATAAATATTTAATATATTTATCAAGTTTTTTGAACAGCAAGCTAACCTCAGTTAGCTTGAAAACTTAGTCTTGTAAGTTTTCAGACAGCTAATGACACCAAGTTAGCAGATCAGTGTAAGATCTTAATTCTTGCACCAGAAGGCTTCATGATGTGCTCAGATGCCCATTTTCGGATCAAGTGCTGGTTAATTAAAACATTTAATTAGCGTATCTAGCCATTATTTTTCACATATACATTTCACTCCACTGTACCTGTAGTTCCTGCTGGGCAGTTGGTGCAAACCACCTCTTTGGTTTTGGGCACAATTGCGCAGGTGGCCCCTGAAGGACACGGGCAGGGCTTACAGTCAGATGACGATCCTACTGTGGCATCACCGTAGTAACCGTCCTTACATCTTTCACAGCTCATGCCGGCTGTATTGTCCTGGCAGTTACACATTCCTACAAAGACAGAAGAAATCAGTGGTGTGCTTCTTTTCCTTGCCACAAGGGGGCAGTAGAAGGGTACTTTTGTGCAGTCTTGATTCCAAGTAAGTCAGGAAAGTTCATCAGAGTCCTTAAACGCATGATCACAGTGTAAGATAAGAGTCGTATGTATGAAAGGAGTTGAAGGTGACTTGCCTGTTACTGAGTCACAGGTATCGCTGTGACCGTTGCAGTTACAGGGTTCACACGGGCTGTAGAGACCCACTTCAGGTCTGCTCCTTCTGTATCCCACAGCACACTGACCACAGTGCTGACCCACGTAGCCCGGAGGACACGTACACTTCTCCACCCAGCGTGCTGGAGTTCCAGGACCACGTCGGGCAGTCACCAAGGACACGTTATCTAAGTAACCAGCACCTACACACCAACGGAGGGCATTAGGTCATATCAGGATACTATGGTATGGTGATGACTTGCTTACAAGATCAACCTTGAGGTTTGATAATGACAGTATTAATCTGTGATTAATCTCAGCTTTTATAAAAAAAATAATTCCAGTGCTGACTGATAAGCTCTGTTGTGGGAAAAACAAAAAGGTTAAACTGAGTTGTGCTGTGCTGTAAAGAGTGCTGGGACAGAACAGTAGCTACTTACTTCTCTCACTGTAGGTACCACGGATTTTGATGGAGGTAAGATTGTGGAGAAGCTTTTGGAAATCTGCATGTGTCAGCACTGGTCTCCAGGGATAGTCGGTAGTCTGATGAAGCCTGTCAAGAACAAATTCCGACTGATGTGAAAACATTGTTATTTTGCTAGTTTTATACTCCACATCAACACTGTTCCTTTCTGCATGAGAAGATCTTCAACATGATCTCCTTTCAATGGTTAAATGAATGTTTTCTTCTTCAACTTAATGCTAAATCACATCAGCTGTGGATCCAAGCTTAAAGCCCTTCTGATTCACACTGCATTTTTATTGTATCTAAACAGCTTTTTATATCCCAGATAAGAAGCTCACCTGAAAACAAAGGTCTGCATTTGTTCTCCAGGATAAGCATTTCCCTGAGCAATGAGGGGTACACCAACGTGGAGCCCAGCCCCTTCCAGCATCACATCCTCAGCTGAGAGACGTGCATCCCGACGTTCCACTCGGAAGTTCAGTGTGAGGTTCTGACCGTAGCTCAGCAATTGATTACCGAGAAATTTTGCTAGAGGGGACAGTTAGAACATCTTAAACATACACAGTAAAATACACATTAATGATCTAAAATTCTCAGAGGAGCATTATTTCTCACCAAAAGGTCAATCTTAGATCTTGGCATTCAGTTTTGGAATGTTATTTTGTATTAAACTGAGGATAGGAAAAGCATGTGGTGCATGCCATCTCTGCAGTACCTGGTGCCACAAAATACTTGGGAAAGTAGTCCTCTGAGATGAGGGAGATTTCATGAGAGCTTGAGGACCACTGTACTGGAACACTAGAGCCGTCTCTCTGCTGGCCTTTCCAGCCTTCGTCATCTAATGGGAGCAATGAGGGATTCAGTAAACAGAGACACACACTGCTCACTTCAATAAGTATTTTTATACAAGCTGAAAAAGAAAATGGACATATGGTTGGACTCACCTCGGTCAAAGTTGGAGGTGATGGTATGTATGCTGTAGCCATCTGCACTGTCGCACACAGTGGAATGATGGAAGCAAAAGCATGGTGTGCAACCTTGAGGATTCTGAGGGTCCAGGTTAAAGTAGCCCAGTGTACACCTGAGAACACACACACAAAGTCACACAAGTCCTTGATTATGTTGCTTATCATAATCCTCCCATTAATGATGTTACATGGAAAACATCTGAACTTCACAGTGTCCAGTGGCTCATAACTATCACTATAAGAGCAAATGTCATCAGCTCCATTTGTTCCACTGTGTTGCTTAATAACGAGACTGGGTCACATTCCGGTCCATATTCAACTCATGTAGTGACCTACGATGCTTACTTGAACTGTGGTAGATTATAGTGCCCTCAAAATCACGTTCAAATTCCACTTTACAATTCAGACACTGACCTACTCATTAGTGCCCTAAAACATAAATAGGGATCCATTTTGGTCACAGCTTTAGGCTGTAGTTAAATGACAAGTCTCCAAAACGAGGAGGCAGCAATGTAACATAACTAAATGCTAATGACCAAGTAATGTTCAGAATGTATGGTTAATGAGCTGGCGTTACACAGAAGCTGCTATCTGGTGACTGGCCGTCTGAAGGCCCTAAATGGCTGTCTGTGAGGAGTCGGCCACTATCTCTGAGCTATTTTCTCCCGCATCCGACACTGAGAAAGCTGTGCCCCAAATTCTGCCTCACACACATACCTTCATCCCTTTGGATCTCTCTCGATCTCTCTCTCTCTCTCTCTCTCTCTGACACACACAGGGACTTTCCATACCCCAAAATGTGATAATCAAAGAGGTTCCTCAACAACTGTAGGTTTCAGACACGTTTACTGGTAGCTCCCACTGGAGCTGGAGGAGTTGAAAGGCCGGCTTTGCTGAGAATCTTTATAGCAGATTTAGCTGAGTGTTGATGTCGATGTTAATTCTGGCACACAAGTGCTGGTCACTCACTTCTAATTTGAGAACAATGCAAACTGGCTCATTCCTATCGCTCCTTTTCTCCTGTAACTGCTGGACCACGGGGCATGGTGACGGCATCACGGCACTTCACAAACAACATGTGTCACTCTGTGCATTTGCGTGTGTGTGTGTGTGTGTGTGTGTGTGTGTGTGTTAAAGAGCCTGACCTGTCACAGCTGAAGCCATCTACATTGTCCTTGCACTGGCAGCGTCCTGTATTGACATCACACTCCTGTGTGCTTCCGGCAGGGTTACAAGAGCAGGGGCTATGAGGAAGGGAGGGCGAGGAAAGAAAGTGAGATAGAGAGCACAGAGGGACTGACTGACAGGTCTGAGTACAGATACTGAACAAGGATTTACGGTCACGGCCTAAAGAGTCTGCAAATATTAAACCAGGATACCAAAGATACTTCAATGACACACAGTTTCACTTCTAAAGCAGCGTTTAACCAGGTCCAAACCAAGTAATCACATTTTATATGTTACGTCCTTATTTCAAAATGGATTGAATTATTTCCCCCCTCAAAATTCTACACACAATACCCCACAATGACAAAGTGAGAAATGTCTGTTTTAATTTTTTGCAAATTCATTAAAAAATAATTCTCAAGTATTCACAGCCTTTGCCATGACACTCAAAATTGAGCTCAGGTGCATCTCGTTTCCCCTGATCATCCTTTCTGGTGTTTCTACAGCTTGATTGGACACCTGTGGCATGTATGGTAGAGTGGTCAGACAGAAGCCACTCAGAAGACAGCCTGTCTGGAATTTGCCAAAAGGCACCGAAACGACTCCCAGACCACGGGAAACAAAAAGACATCACATGTGAATCCGGGCACTGCTCTTCACACTGCAGTGATGTACAGAGACATCCTTGATGTTAACCTGCTCCAGGGTGCTCTGAACCTCAGACTGGGATGGAGTTTTATCTTCCACCAGGACAACGACCCTAAGCACACATCCAAGATAACAAAGGAGTGGCTTCAGGACAACTCTGTGAGCCCGGACTTGAACCCATTTGAACGTCTCTGGAGATATCTACAAATGGTTGTGCACTGACGGTCCCCATTCAATTGATGGAACGTGAGAGGTTCTTTAAAGAATGGGAGAAACGTCCCAAAAAAAGGTGTGTCTGTAGCATCATACTCAAAAAACTTCAACAAAGCACTGAGTAAAGGCTGTGAACACTTAAGTCCGTTATATTTTTGTCTTTTAATGGCGTGTCCTAATTTTTCCACGTGATGTATATAACCAATCAGCTCAAACTGGGGTAAATTCATTCATGTACTTGATCTGATCAATTGCGGACAACGAGGCAGTCAGTCATCTTTGATCAAATATGATTTGCCTGCAGGTTCAACACAGGCTGAAAGTCATTAAAACAGCCTGTCTGGTACGAGGCAGGATAACAGTGTCAGTTTGAGCTCTGAAAAGAAAATTTGAAAGCCGAGGGTCCGACAGGAGAATTGGCAGTAAGAAAGTAATTGCAAGTATTGCATGCTTGCCTGGATCATGCAGCTCTGTCTTTTGGAGTACTGAAAAAACAGTATGTTAATGTTGAACTGGTCAGTCACTCTGTCCTATTTGAAGGACCATTCCTATTTCCGATTTCCAAAATCAAACCACATTCGGAGCCACTGACAATTAGCATATAGGCTGATGGTCTCATAGCAACACCTGACAATAATAAAGCCCAGGCTCCAATCTGTGTGAATGGGAAGAGACCAAAATACTGGAAACTGAAACCTCAAGGGCAAAAAAAAAGATCCACATGTGACTTCGGAGCCACATTTTGCCAGCCTCTGTCCTACATCTTTAAAGGTTTTCCAGCTTTCCTTTTCCTGATTTAAAATATGGGCTAGAGGCTGCTATGGTGATTATTCCCTTTTCCTGCAGGTGCAGAAAGAATATACGGGTCAGCTGTCAGCTGTGTGCTTGAGTGCAACTTTCCCAGGATGCAGGACCCTTGAAACTCCAAGCAAAATTTGTATGATTTATTCAAATGACAATTCAATAAAACACATTTAACATTTATTTCTCACTTAATGTGATATTCTAAACTCTGACAATGGCACATTTTATTCCCTCTTAACTTGATGGGCAACATGGTCAATGGTTTTCCTCTTATGTTGGGGTGGTGAAAACAAAATTAGATTGTGTCCCAATTACTAGAAATCACATTTAATGGCCATTAGTTCCTCATCAACTTGATGTGTCTTTTAGGCCCAGTGTGTGTTCATGCATAATACCTGCAGCCAGCCTCTGTCAGCGTATGGTATCCAGGCTGGCAGCGGTCACACTTGTCTCCCATCACGCCCGGTTTGCAGCTGCAGCGACCTGAGCTGTCACACTGAGTGCTGAGAGAGCCTGGAGAGAGCAAGATAAAACAGCATACAACAACACTGTAAAACCCACTACTACCCAGTCTGACTAGAACCACCACACATAAGGACTGGAATCCAGCATCTGGTGCTGAGGAGGTGGTTCAGGCTCACTCACCCACAGGGCTGCAGCTGCAGGGCAGACAGCGCTGGCCTGATCCATCTCTGTAGTAATTGTCCAGACAGCGTTCGCAGTTGGGCCCGTCCGTGTTGTCAGCGCAGTTCAGGCAGTGGCCCCCGTGACCCGTGGCTCGGTACAGCTCTGAGTCGAAGTAGCACTCGGCGCTCTTCCCGTTGCAGTTGCACGCTGAAAGATGTGTGTGCACAAACAGAAATTAGACAAAAACGTAAAACACCACACGAAATCTGAAGCAACAGTAACATCTGCCTCTCTAATTCCATTTTCCAACAACATCCATTTCTGTGAATTAAAGTGAATTCTGATTGGTTGGACATACAGTGAGATGACAGAAATGTGAATTTTCCTGTGTGGAAAGCTACGGAAACTTCACAGATGGGCTTAAGTCATCCAAGTGGGAAACAAGGCGAGACTCAGCTGAGAACGTGGATCATATGTGACTCAGAATTCCTGAATTGATCCAGGATCAGTCATGCTCTTTTGGATGTTTAAGAATCCAGTACCATGGATGGAGGAGGAGCTGCTCCCCGGTCAGGAGTCTTTCTATGAGGGAGGGAACTGAAATGGGAGAGCACAGAGGGGCAGGAGCCGCGGGGGTGTGGGAGCGTAGCGCTCTGGACGGATCCAAGCTCAGATGTTCACATTAGTCATGCATTTCCAGGAAGTGCCTGAGTGTGTATATGACCCGGGCCAACAACTGGCCCTTCTCCTGCATACGCAAAGACATCAGAGCAGAGGGGGTTATGAGGAGACTGAGCCGAGCAGGGTCCATCAGCAGAGGGGACTCCCCAGTGCAAACCATCAGCGTAAATGTGAATTTGAATCCAGTTTGGAAGTTGGGATCTTAGTTAATATGGTGTGCAGATCACTGTTATTTGGTTGAGATGATCCTTGGAGAGGAATGGAGGAGATGGGGTGGAGGTGGGTGCAAAATTGCTTGACGCAAAGGCGAAGTGAGATGCGAGAAGTGGAGGGTGTGTCTATATAGGCCTGAGGAGGAGTATTTTTGGGGGCGTGGCCATTTCTCACTGATTCATTTAAGCCAACGGTTCTCATACGACATCCATCATGGGAAGCTACCAGTATTTTATGTATCCCTTAAGGTCCAGTGTGTGACGGGCAGTTTTCTCCATCAACATTACATGTTTATCAGCTGCTGCATCTCCCACAAACGTGCACCCATCACGTTGTTTCAGAACCTCTGGTTGTTTGCAGACGTACGGTATTGTTTGTTTATGGTAGGTATACTGTGTTCTCTGTGCCCCTGGTAGCATTCAGGCGTGATTAGAGACTAACTGCAGTACAGACAGTGAATTAGATTTAAGATGTTTAAACAGAACTTAGTCAATGAAATTGTACCTTAAAATTACAGCTTCAAATCAATGGTTGATGTAGGGGTGTAGGCACGTTGTAAAATATTACTCAACACAGTGACTTTTCTTCA
Organism: Acestrorhynchus altus; assembly: GCA_034509495.1. Lineage (NCBI taxonomy): Eukaryota > Metazoa > Chordata > Actinopteri > Characiformes > Acestrorhynchidae > Acestrorhynchus > Acestrorhynchus altus. Next base: position 9,500,634 of record CM067524.1, on the reverse strand, counting down.
AAACGTGCTGCAAAATAGTGCATCTGGAAAGCATTCAGAGCGCTCCACTTACTCCACTTTGTCGTTTTTAACAAATAATGACAACATGATAAAATGCCGTCATATTGCCCACCTCTATTTTGAGGCTGCACTGACCTGTAATAGAGAGAATGGCACCTCCATCCTGGGCACAAAACCAACTGCACTATTTAACCTTGGTGGAGCAGGCAGGACAGCACTTTCATTTTGAGTGACAGCTGTACCTCATCCTGACAAACGTACGTTAGGAGTGGCTCCAAGTCATGAATTACACTTCTTGACTGTAGGGGGAGCCCATGAGCAAGACATATCAAATCTCCAGAAGGATGTGTTAAATTATATTTTGGAAAAGCCGACAGTGGGGTACTTTCTAAACCAAAAGCCTAGTATATGACAAGGAGGCACTGTAAGATATTCAAGCGTGACATTATTAGTCCTGAATTTTACACAATGGAGACTAAAATCAAGCTACATAGCTCTCATTCGACAGCAGAGATTCATGTCGGCGTTTCACACTCACGCAGGCATTCGTTGGGGTTTTCGGCCGTGGCTCTTCTCCACGGACGGTCCTTATAGTACGGCTTGCACGCGCTGCAGTCGTCCCCCTCTGTGTTGTGCTTGCAGTTACACACCAGCTTACTGTACTCGTTCTTCACACACTCGCTGGCGTGGCCGTTACACTTGCACCTAAAAAGGTAAGCAAAGGTCACACAATTTCAGAAACACAGGCCATTTCTCAAGGACACATTCTATAGCGCGGCGATAAAGCACGTCTACTGTACCTGTGTACACATCCTGCTCATGTTGTGGATTAAACAGAGGCTGCGGTACAAGAGCGGACACATGCGTGTCTTCAAGCTGTTCAAACAGAAAGCATGCCAGCTGTTTACGGAGCCTATCTCTATCTCCCCACGCCTTTGTAGTCACAGTGAGTGGCTGATGACTTTGTCTTTGTCTGCTTTTGACCTTTGATACAATTAGCCAGGGCGACTCCAGCATATACCCTTCTAAATTCCTGTTTTCCTTGCTGTGCACCAGTATATTTTAAAAACACTCCACTTCCACTTCAACTGGGCAATGCATAAATGCACAAACCCTTGTTTCTGGGCATGCCAGCTGCCTTGTGTGACTATTTCAAGAGGATCAGACACGTGCAAAAGTGCCATTGTCAAAAAGAGTTTCTGTTAGAAGACGATGAACTGCCCTCCTAGAGTCATAAAGTTAACATTGTTTTGTACAGAAAGTAAAACCTGTTGCACAAAGGAACAGATTGATGACCACAAAGCAGGAGAAGCCTATAAGAAGATATAAGTGAACTATGAAGAGAACTGCACACAGGCCTTGCAAAAGCCAGATTGTGGAGTGATGGTGCACTGATGACCTTAACGGGTCACCAATAGAAAATATCTCACACCTTCACCACAAAACTCAGTAAGAGATGTTTTCAAAAGGAACATCAAAGCAAGGCTGATCCATGGAAACAAAGCATTTGAAGTTCAAATCGGACGTTTGGGCCACAATGAGCAAAGGTGTACTTGGAGGGGAAAATTTCATGAAATTCTGCTTTTGTCACCTCTCCAACTGTTAAGCATGGGTGTGTTACAAAGTACTGACCATGCAGGGTGCCGGACCTTTGCGTCAGGCCCTTGGGAAAAACAGTTAAGGGACAAAATTTCGTTTTCATGAAAGAACACGTATCTGACCATTAAGCATGGGGGTGGATCAATCACGCTTTGGGGTTGTGTTGCAGTCAGTGGGAACATTTCATCCAGTAAATTCTGAAAGCAAACAACTTTGAAAAGAGGATGGGCTTCTATGAATGGATAGTGATCCTAAACGTGCCTCAAATCCACAATAGACCACCTCAAAAGGCGCAAGCTGAAGCCCCAACGGTCCCCTGATCTGAGCATTATTCTATTTACAATAATGTTTTCTGACCCGGGCTTCAGCATTTTCAGGACACTGCAGGTCCAGCATTTCAAGAGTGACAGAATGGTACGAAGCTACTTTGAACAAACTCAAAACAAAGATGTTTTTTATAGATAGTAGATGGTAGATTTGTTTACTCCCGAGTTAATTTGGCTGGTTAATTGATATTTCTTGCCTAATAATGACATTCCCAGGGATTCCTGTGCTCACAATGGCTGATGAGGCTCTGTGGCCAAAATCTACATTTGTCAACATTCCGAACCACATTTCTCATTTCCTAGAGCAGACCACTGAAAAACTCATTCTGAGAAGCGAAAGGACCTTCCAGAGGGGATGACTGAAGCACAGCACTGCTGTTGGTCAGATGAATTCCATCAGATTACCAAATCAATTTTACAGCTCCTCTTTAGCCATTTAAGAGTGAGGGAGGATGTCAGCTGTGGCACAAAGCTTCATTTGTGCTGCCGGCTCCTGGCTGCTGCTCGAAGACAAGGCAGTGGGAACATTCTCCAGCAGACACTTCACCAAGGGGCCCCATCTGAACAAGAGAGGACTTGTGTGGCTGCAGTCACCTCTTGGGTATTGTCTCAGGTGTTCCTTGGCAAAGCCTGATGGAAAAAGTGACGAAAGGAATAGATGCGGGCCGCGGGATATGCGCTATAACCGGAACATTCTTGTCTGATGCACACGTTATAAATAAGCCAGGCAAAGGATCAGGATGTCTATCAAAAGGCAAGTTAAAATTACCGTAGACCTGCATTTTGGCTTCTGCATGGTACGCAGCCCTGATTTAGAGTTTACTTGTGTCCTAGCTATTTTCAACGTCTGCAATTTGCACGATGTTCCACACGATGAGGCTTTATTTCTAAATATTATCTTAACCTACGCCCATCCTTTTTTGACTAAAGGTCAACTAATCTCCATTACAAATGTACATTTATACACATTTCCTCAATACATTTTTAGCATTTTGTGTAATAATTATTTTGTATATATGATCATTTCTAACAACCTTATGTTTTAGGTTCCCTCAATTTGATTTTTACCAGTTCAAGAGTAAGACTTGACCAAGAAAGCACAGAGAGTATGACCATGGTAGACCATAGTGAAGGTGCCAAGACCACGAACACTTGTACATAGATTTAAAAAAAAACATGGGACCAAAGTGAGAGTGTCATGTGAGCTTGTGAAACTAGAAATGCTCTGCAAAAAATTATAAAAAAAAAAAATAAAAAAATTAAAACATGACAGCAGTGTAAAATCAGGCAGATAATGCTCACACCATACGATTGTATTAAATAATAAAGATAATCATCCTGTCAGCATTCTAAATTGATGTCATCAAAGAGAATTTGGTGCCTACAGCTTGAATCCACACCAACCTATCGTGTATTAACAGTCCAGGCTGGTGGAACTGGGTTAATGGTGTGGGATTGTTCACACGAACCAATCATTGCTTGAAGGTCCCTGTGCATCCCTTTATGACCACAGTTCTCCATCTAACGGCTACTTCTATCTCACAAATCAAAAGTCTTCTCAAACAGGTTTCACGAACATGCCACTGACTTCATCACATGGTATTCATGCCCTAAAGCCTGTTTTTGAGCGCAAAAGGAGGTCCTCCACAGTCATAGAACAGTACTCCTAAGAGTGTACATTACTACTGAATATTAGCCTCTCTCTAATCACAATCTGCCTGTTCAACACTGTTCTCTAGAATGTAAAACTAACAGGACCTTAAGTAATAGGACAGGGATTTGCATCGTGTAGGATCCCCTATAGCCTGGCAAAGTGCAGCAACTCCACGAGGCATCAATTCCACAGATGAATGGTGTAGCACATTGCATCATCCTGCTGGATTATGCCATCATTGAAGAAGAACGTGAAGTCAATTTAGGACTGCAAATGGTCACCAAGCAGTGGAACGAAGTGGCCACGGTCAAAGACTCATTAGTCTGACAAGTGAACCCAACCCATGCCATGAGAATACACCGGTATGAAACCACCACCAGCCTCCGTAGTGCCTTGCTGACACCTGAAACAATTGGCACCACGACTCATTGGACAACACCACATTTTTCCAGTCCTTTACGGTCCAGTTAGCAACATTTTGAGCAAGGCACACGTAAGACACTGTGTCCAGTGTCGTAGTGTTAACAAATACAGTCTGGGTTGTCTGCTCCCATTTCCCGTGGAAGATCAAGAACGCTGTACTGAGCTGCAGGACACTCATGCAAGGCTCCTACGTTGAACATGGATGTGATTTGTGCACAAGACACTTCCAATGTCACTGTGCTGTCCACTGTAGGTGGTAATGCCTTCTATATTCTCAGTACACGACCCTGTGGATCGAGGACTGTTTAATGCCTTCACAACTTTAGAAAAGACATCTGAGGAAACACCACTTAATGATCGACTGAATCAGTTTATCTACTGGCTCAAACAAAAACATATGAAAGCCCTGGCTATTGGACATAGACCCCTGTGGATCCCTGGACACGGTTTTGAGAACCGGTTTAGGGAAGTTGCCATGAGAAAACAGATGACAAGAAATCAGGGTATATATATATAATTAGCTGCTAGGAAGACTGGACGGAGGACCAAAGAGTCAGCAGGTGTAACCCATGCCCCCCGGTGTCTGTATCTGCCTCTTACACACACAAACCGGCCCACCCCATTCCGCTTCCTCCGTGCTCTGTAATCCCGCACTCCCAGGCAGGAATGTGGGGAATGTGAGCTGTGTAATGGAAATCTGCTCCACATTTCAAACAGATTAAGGTGAAAAGACGCGGCGCGGAGCAGAGTGGGGAGCTGCTTAGCGCTCGCTTACCATCAACCTGATCTGTCCAATTAACCAGATCCTTCTTTACTCACAGTCAACCCTTATCCAGGATCTGATCCAGCTGTGCAAGGTACGGTAAAAAGGCGACGGTGATTCAGGAGTCAGGCCACTTTCATTCGAAACCTCTGCGAGTGCCCACATGTTGGCAGCGTGCTGAAACCCTGAGCGGTGGGTTTACCTCATCGTTCTCGGACGGGGTCGAAATTAAACGGTAATGTGGTTAAAGGGAGCTATTTCTGTCTGCTCTATCCAGAGCCTCTCCTGCCACTCCTGTGTCAGCCCCGGCAGGCCCGGTGCAGCGCAGTCTAGCAGGGGGAATGTGCCAAAGCAAACAGACAGAGAGACTGCAAGCCAACTTACCTTGCTCCATCGACACAAATCACACACACACACACACGCACAGAGACCTACTGGTCTTGTTTAGGCTTTAACCACAAGACCAGATTCCACGTTTCCCTCTGCAACTCCATTTCAGGCGACTGGTTACAGAACAGCTTTGTGTTCCTGATATCATTTACAAAAACTCTGCACTCATATCGTTTTACAGATCGATTCATTAATCACCATCCACCACAAAACAAGTCACAGCTAGATATAGCTCAAAGGAATGTGCACTGGGACCAGAGTACTAGGTCGCCTGTCCAGGGCAAAGTAAAATCAGGGCCGTGTCTGATCCCCTCGTACCACTACAAACTCCACGTCAGTGTCACTGCAGCGCTGAGAATGACCCACCACCCACAGAACACCTGCCCTGCGGTGGGGCTGACAAAAAGGACAGTCAGTGTAGAAACTAGTGTATATGGATACTGGGATCACAGCAGGATAAAGGCTGAGGTGATGTTTATTATTTAAATAACGTTGTGCTTCAGTCGTGCGGAAAACCGTTTCTCTGCACCCTCACTCTGCTCTGCCCCCTGCTCTCAGACCCCCCTCCACCCCCCTTCACACTCACATGTACACAATATGCAGGGGGCATAAGACATTCGTAACGAGGAAATGAATGATGTGACGATATTCTGTCCATATTGCCCAGCCCTAGAAACAAGGAAGGGGTCATATATGTTAGGGATGATGGGTATACAGGGGTATGAGGAACATTTTGAAACAGTAAGAAGCTGGAGCTTAATAATGAAAAAACACTGTAACGGGGATTTTAGAAACAGGTCTACTCTTGTTTGGGTCTTTTTCACGTCATCTGTTTAAATAAAATTATATTCCTTATGACTTCTTGTGTTCTGACGCAAACAGGGCAAGCTGCTCTGTTGCCATCTTGATGCTCATCTGTTTGGTCTGCAACCATGACAAGGAAGCTTGGGCTGGTCTGACTAAATTTAACACCTCTCTCGGTGTGTGGGTAGGATGCGAGCCAGTACTAGTGTCTGCTGACTGATCTCAGAGTGGGTTCAGCTGCCCAAAGCTGTCAGCGGTTCAATAGAAATGGTCAGATATCGGTTTCACTGAACAACACCACCAAATCTGAGATCTTGCAACCTTTGACAATCAGACCAGATCCCTCTTTGGTGTCTTTGGAATGTGAAAACTGTGGTTTAACGACACACTTAACATAAACCAATCCAGAAGATCTCACCTTCCTCCCACAGCAAAGTCAGAGATGGCATAATAGTAGGACTTGAGGACCTTGGGATCGTTGAAGACTTCATCTCCGAACGTGTTCAGCCTGTTCAGGGTCACTCGGATGTCTGTGGCGGTCACCCAGTCCTGAGGGCACAGGGCAAAGGAAGAATGTTATAGATATGAAGTGTGCAGTGCAGACAAAGCAAAGCAAGAATGTTCTATTTCTCAACCTCTTCTATACTGCACATGTACGTGGAGCAATGTCAGCTCGGGGGAAATCTGAGATACCGCAGTTAACGCTCCGATAAGTTGCAGCATTTTAATTCTTGAGGAATGCTTATCAGGGGGTAAAGAAAGGGTCTGTGTTTTGCAATGGTGGACTATGAACCACCTGCTCCTTCACTGCAGCTGTTTAGGGGGGGAAAAAAAATAAATACAGGACTATAATCTAAACCCAACTGAGAGACGCACCGAGACAGTGCAGCAAAACATGTCTGCAGAACAAATGAGTCAAACTGGGAAATGGAGGAGCAAAAGAAAAATAACCACTGCGTATCTCCTTTACCTCTAAAACGCTTGTTTAGAAGCAGCATGTGGCCATCTGCTGCAAGGACGAAATGAACCTCAGCTGTGTAGACAAGACTAAGGGTTGTTTAGACTCTTTATGGGGGAAAAAAAAGGTGATTTGATGTTGGCTACAATTTAGACACAACAGATTTGAAAGGATGTTTACGAGAACATTCTAAAATTAAGACTGAATGGAAAGAGCCTTGGGTTTCTGGTGCACCTAGACATTTATACCTAGTGCCCAAGTATCCATTTAAAAAAAGGATTTCAGTAACCCTAAGAGGGAAAGAGCTGCATAAACAGTTTCAGCAGGATCCCAAAGCTAGAACTGATCAAGACTTAACAACAAACAACATTATTCAACAGTTCGTTTCGGACGCACAAGCTGATTGGTTGAGAAGAATTCAAACCGTGCGGTAATCCTGCCAGAAGAGCACGTTTTTGTTTTTCAGGAACACCATCACTCCAGTGAACAGCACTTCTACATTAATAACAGCTGCTTAACTAACATAAATGAGCCGAGCAAAAGGAAACGTTAAGAATTAAGACAATGTGGCGAACCCGGGGGTTGATTCGCCACATTTCTGTCGCTCAGATTGAGGGTCAGCAGCGGTGACTTAGGAGGACTGTCTCAACGGCTTCTATAATCTCAGCCCTCGCTGGCTCACCAGGAAGGATACGAACAGAGACTCTATTACTAAGAAAAAACATGCAGAGTTAAATGTTTTTGTTTGGTTCCAAATTCTTTAGGTTCAAAATAAGGACAAGGGCCTGAGGTAAAAGTGTGGACACCCCGCATGGTCAGTACTTAGCAACCCCCTATGCCTAATATAACAGCTTGTAAACACTTTTGTAGACGTCCTTAAATTCTTGTTTGGTGATTTATGTTCATTCTTCCTTGCAAAAGGCTTCCATTTGTGTGATTACTGGATCCTCTTGGTGCACTGCTGTTTTGAGGACCAAATATTTAAATGATGTTCAAGTCAGGGGACCACCTTTTGAGGTAGTCCATGGTAAAGTCTGAGGTGTTTGAACCATTTTAAATGTAGACGTAAGACATTAAAACTGCCACGAATTTGGGGGTGAAGACAGAAAAGATCTCCTTCTGAAGACTCTTCCATGAAGGTCATTTTTGTAAACATTTACACACTGACTTTTAATTATACTTTTTTACTTTTTTATTTATTCATCTTCCTCTCACTTAACTATTCAAAGAAACGGTGACTGTGAAACTGTGTGTGAATACTTGTGAATTTGATGGAGTGAACGCCAGATTATAGTGTTTCAGAGACACGTCCCACTAACAGTGCATAGTTTACCTTCATTAAAATTCAAAAACCTAAATCTGAAAATCTCCAATAACCCTGGTTTGTTTATCAAACTCAAAGCTCATGTCTGAAAAGGAAGTAAAAGGCAAACCATTAGAGTTTAAAGCACGGGTCGCATTACGTGTCTGATACAGAGGAAGGAAAGACACTGTAGAGGAAGCTGCTCCCCCCACACCCCTGTCCCCCTGTAGCCCTTGGGATTGCGTCCAGCTGAGAAGGCTGGGATATGATATGCATGTGGCTTCAGCGGACTCTCAGTCTGCGTTAAACACACGTATCGCTGAATAAATCCTCACACAGGCCAACCGCATGCTGAACCTCAGAGTAACAATTCAGCAAGTTTATCTTCACAAATCTTAGTAAATAATAACAGAACGAGGACACAAAAACTTAAAGACCAGATGAATCTGTTCGAGAAACTCTCCCCACACCTCCCTGACCACACTTATCTTTCCTGAGCTACATTAAGAACTGACTGTGATTGGATATTACTGTTATTCTGGTATCAGTCAATACGGTCGGTATGACGTCACACACCAGCATGACTTCAGTGTTTACTTTTCGGGATCTAGCTTTAATTAAGAAAATGATGAAGGAAACGTCAGCTGACATGGCTGCTTGACGGAGGGCAAACCTTTGGTACTGTCTTCACTCAACAAGCACTACTATTATGGAGCAGACAGGGCGGCTATACGACGCCACGGAAAGGTATCCATTCCTAAATAAAGAGGTCTTGACTTGGTATTAATAGCTTAACATGAGAAAGTCTAATATGGAAGTATCTGCCGACGGGGCTAAATGCGTCCCTTTGTGGAGGTAGACTGGACGCAAGTCAGGAAGCAGAAAGGTTAAAGCTACAAAATAGCTGAACCAAGAGAGAGAAAAGCAGAGAGCATAGTGGGAGCTAAACGTCTGTCGTCTGAATGTCGTGTTGACCGTTGAAATAAATAATAAGGCCAAATATACTGGAAAAACTGGAAACCTGAGCCGAACCCATACATTTGGGTTTATGGAGTAATTTTCCCTTAAAAACTAATTTGCACAATAAATGTTATACGACAATATTAACAGTACCTATCCTTCCATTTATGAATATAGTGTCTACATTTACATATACATTTACGGCATTGAGCCGACGCCCTTATCCAGAGCGACTTACATAAGTGCTTTGCTGTTCACTCAGAGAATATCCTTCGCTAGTAGACGAGGCTGGAATCTAGACATTGCTCACGCTTAGATCCTGTTGAACACAACAGTGTGTCCACTTCTATATCCTGTTCAGAACAGTTCTAGTGTACATATTTGCATAATTGTGTGTAGTTTTGGTACTTATATTTAATGGTTCATATCTAATAACCTGAGTGTTAAGGACAACTAGCGAAGTAAGAATTTGATTGTACCATGTAACTACCTGTTTACTGTGCACATGACAAGTTAACTCTTGAGAAAGACAGAAATGTGATGGTGGGGTTGGTGCGTTGAACGCATATATAGCCATCCATTTTCTAACGCTTATTCTGAATAAGGAATAAGCTGAAACTGTGTCAACCCGGCTGGCCCAACTCTGGTATAAGAGGCAGGTAACAACCCTAAACAGGCGCCTAGTCCCACACACACACACACACACACACACACACACACACACACACACACACACACACACACACACACACACACACACACACACACACACACACACACACACACACACACACGGCCACTTTAGAGTCACCAATTCACCTACTGTACATGTCTTTGGACTGAGGGGGAAACCGGAGTACGTGAACATGGTAAGAACATGCAAACTCCACACAGAAATTTCCCAGGTCGCCCCACCCCGGGATCGATCCCAGGGAACGCATACATAACGTAATTTTCATTTATAGCCATAAATGTTTGTTGATTGCACCTCGTGGAGCGCAGTGCCCACCCACCTCTAGTCGGCTGTTAACCCCTCTACGTGAAAGTTCCTCTCACTGCTGCTGATTCTGCAGGAGTGCTGAACACAACTTTGGGTGGGATTAGAAGCGAGGGAAGAGATCTGCGGTGACCTTTCCACCAACCCAACCCAAAGAATGCATGAGTGTGTGTGAAATGTACGTGGGCACAGTGCTTCAAATATGAACAAGTGGGCTTCATAAAAATATATTCTGCTTAGAAGAAACTTAAGCAGAACCTTCGTGAAGCTGGTCTGAGACAGGATATTTAGGTCTGGTCCAGTGGGCTCGAGTGGGGTATAAGGAAAGCACACATACACGCACACACGCACACACACACACACACACACACACACACACACACACACACACACACACACACACACACACACACACACACACACACACTTCCAGCTGTGCCTGCCTGCTGCCAAGTGCAATCAGAGTCGGGTTGGGAAACCTGGGGGTGTCACCTAGCAACATGTTGCAACTTTTGGCAGCAGTCACAGAGTGGGAAGCTCCACCTGGTCAAAAGAGGAATGCCTTCCTTCAGCCACCGCCCACCAGCACCAGTCTGCAGCATGAGCTTCACTTATCCACTGCCCTGCCCTCCCGTCTCTACTCCTCTCCCACATCCTCCTCCCATTTCCAAATCAGAACCACAGTGGTGTCCTGTATTAGAACAAGAACATGACTCAGGCCTCCCTGGATGGACAGCCGGTGACTCACCGGCTCCCCGATACCACTCTCACCTCCGTCACTGGTGTAAAGGGACTGGTGGTCTGGCTCCTGTGTGTGCAAATGTACTATTGCACACAGTCACTGGGGAGGACAGCAGGTAACCAAATTGCTCCAAACGATTCCCTAAAGGAGGACAGCAGGTACTCAAAGCAGTACAAATCCTCCTCTAAAAGCAAATTTCTCAGAAACGTGTAGGTTGTTTGTAGAACTCGAAGCCTGCTTCATAAAATCCTGCGGGAAACACAGCACAAAATGTACAACCAAGGTTGCCAAGTGTGCACATATGCGCGCACTCAAGTGTGTCTGCGCTCTTCCTCTGCATCATTACTGAGTGTAAGTGAGCAAGAAAAAGGAAAGAGAGAGAGACAGAGTGTCTACTGGAAATATGGGAAACTGATTCTCACATAGGGTTTTTAATCTAAACACCTAAAGAATGTATGGGTCACATGTCAGTAGCTGGTGAGGACCTTTCATTTATTCACTGTTTACCTTTTTACACTGCAGTCTTCCATGATTTAAGTGCTGCATTAATATGGTTCTGACTTTTCCTGCAAACCTGAACCTGATTTTAGCTTCATGTTTATGCACAAACGTGTTCTTCACTGTAAATTAATGAACAACGCTGGTCATTTCAATGGAGAACACTGGGCTCGGCTCCAGAAACCCCTTAAACCAATCAACATTCAGAAGGATGAACAGATCATGGCTGCAACAAACAACTATTTTGATTTTGTATGTGTTTCTGCATCGTCTGTATTACTGACTAACTACAACACAAATTGCTCCACCTTAATGGTTTTATCCACCTACTCGGTTCAGGACAGACAGCTGCTCAGTCTGTACGTTTCAACTGCAGCTCTGCTTCCAGATTTAGAGAAATATTACCATAAAAAGTAGGCGTGGCTTTAAAACTGTACTCCACGCTGATAATGGTCACACTCTGGCCTCTGCTCATGAGTGAGAAAGTGGTGGATAATGTGGCGCGATGAGGCCACCAACTACCGACTGACATTCAAATTAGTTGGCAGCTAATTTAGTCTGATTCTATTTGAAGCCAATCATGTGGCAGAGATTTAAATGAAAGAAAGAAACTTCTATGCTGAGTATTGGCCCGTTCTAATCCAACCTTTGGGTGCAAAAGTTAAATAACACGTTGTTGTAATAACAGGTTTTTGTTGTTAACGTTCATGTTAATGTGAAATATGTACTTAACAGAGTTGTTTTTGGGGAAAATAAAAGTGATTCTACATTACTTTCATTTCTAACCAGCCGTAAGTCAATCGTAAAGATATGGCAGTAGTGCGTGTGTCCCCCACATGGTTTTGGCGACACTGATAAAAACCAGCTGAAAATATGCAAACATCTGGAGCAACAGTGGCTCCATAGCACGCAAAGCACTAGAATGAGAGATATTAAATTAAAGTTCTCATGTTGCACTTTCAAATGGTTCCACGCTGCTGGGAAAATATATTTATTGAAATTATTGCAATCTGCCCTGACTTGAATGCAGTGGATCAACTTGAGATGTTCCTACGAGTAACATTGCTATCAGTTGCTTGCCACATTCCCACCCCTCACGAAACACAGCCCCGCCTCTCACACACCTCTCACATTTCGTTTGCTTGACCAGGTATTAGTGCACAAGGGAGTTCTGAATAAAACAAATGTAGAAATATCACCAACATATTAAAAAAATGATATACATCAAGTTGCTACATGATTACACCAAACGGTAACAGCGCTTGCATACTCTGTGCTGGACTCCTCTCCCTCCACAGGTAATCGTAGTCATGGCTGAGACAAACTTTGCTTTGGTCTTGTCTAAAATCCCCCCTTATTGGGCATTTAGAAGGGGTTTCGAAAGGCTGACAGAAATTCAAAGTCTCCTACCTGCAGCACAGGACTGTTGTCAAAGTTGTATGCGCTTGGCCGTCCCTCAAGTGTGGAGAAGGCCACGTTTCCACCAGTAAGTGGCGAAATATCGCTGAACTCGTCTGTGCAAAGCGCCTGCTGCTCATCTTCACCGGTGCGGATGAAGCCCCGGTTCACTTTACTGTAGGTTTTCTCACAGGAGCCGCTGTAGTACTGGTACGGGATCCAGGGCCCGTCTTCCCGGGTGCGCTTGTAGATGGCAAAGCTCTCTGGGCGGCTGGTGTGGAACTTCAGGCGAACATAGGTGATGTCAAAAGCCTTGCCTGGAGGAGAGGAGGAGATGGGTGGTCAATATGGTGAACGTCCCAATAAAAGTTCAACTTCAAAACACAAATCTAAAGCAGTAACACTTAGATTGAGTGGACGATATTGTACAATAAGACGATGTAATCATCACAGCCGGACTGCATTAACATTGGAGTGTCATGTTAACATTATTGCTCAGTTTGATATTTGATGTCATGACTTTTTCATTAGCACGCAACAAGCTGACATGAACCATAGACTGCAGCCTCTGTCAAAGCAGTTAAAGGTCATTTATAACTGCTATAGAAATGGACATAATCGGTCATGACGGCACCCAACAGTATGTACCATTTTCTATAACAAGCAGGAATTCCAACTCATCATCTTGACAATAAGGAGAAACCTGAGACAGATACACCACTGGAAGTCAAATCTCTCGTTAATGCCACGCAGCTGAACAGTGCTGTGAAAGGACATTGAATAGCGGTCAACAAAATATGAGGGGTTGAACACCAACAAACCAAGGGATGCAACTGATTGTATCAGGCCACGGATGACAATGAATGAGTGTTCATTTAACAGAGCTCTGGCGTTGCAGACTAAAATCAATGAGCCACGAAAGAGCCAGAGGAACACAGGAGGAAATAAAAGAAGTACACCGAACAACAAAGGCGTCAAAGTTAGGCAATATAAAGAGCGCAGTCAGCAGTCGCTGCATGGGAAATTCACAGATAACCAGAAGATGCAGCTGAGATTACAAACATGGTGTAGTGTGAACTGTACAAAGACAGCTGGAAGAGCAGATCAGCCTTACATGAAGATAGAAGAACGCAGACAAACATCAGTAAAGGATTGGCGTGTTGGTGGGGGATAGAGATCAGACCATTATGAAAGCCAAACAAACCTCTGCTTTTGGTTTAAGTGGCACCAGACATAGACCTCCAAACTCAACACCAACTATAAGAACTGATTTAGCAAATAAAATAAAAATAAAACACACCTCAAACTAATGTTGATCAATGCAAACATCCCCCTGCTATTATTTTAAATATTAAAGCAGCACTCAATATAGATTTTACCATAATGACCAACCATGGAGAACCATCAAAAACTGATGTTCTAAAGGTAACTTAAAACAGCCCACTAAAAGAGCAGTCTATGTGTGGGCTTTCTTCACTCCTGATTTTAGGTCTCCCACCAATAAGACCGAGCATGTACGAACATATTTAGCAAGCCTGAGCAAGCTCGGCATGTTTGAGAGCGACGGCCGATTGAAAGGAAACACTATGGAGAGACGTCACTGATTTGGTGGAAGAAAATGACACCATCTTTCAGCAGAGCCACAGGGGGTGCAGAAGGGGGAGAGGGGTGGACAAGGTTTGCTTTAGCAAAGAATTTCCTCTCCAAACAAGTCTGCGAAAACGAAAAGGGAGGACAACTGTGTGTTGAGCAAATAGACGGAGTTATGTGGAGATAAAGGCCAAACAAAAACGGCAGAAAGGTTCAGTGAGGCTGGAAGAGACCAATCGATCATTTCATCGTCTTCAAGCGCGTTAAGGTTACAATGGCAACACACTAGCTAACTTTCAAAAGACCACCACATCCTAACCTCAAAAGATAGATAAACCATTACTGTTCCAAATTCAGCCATGAAACCTTACTCTATAGCTTTCATTTTCCACAATCACAACATAACATCCCATATAATTATCATCTAAACTGGAAACAGTGTTGGAAATTAGGGTCTTTGAGGGCTCCATGAGTTTTGGGTTTTTGTAATGTGGGCATTTTAACTCTTGGAGGCTTGTGTTTCCTACAGAATTTGGAAGTAATGGAGTCGAAACGAAGTCCGGGATGATGTTTGGTAGGAAAGTCACTTTGATGATCAAAGTAGAAGATAATTTTCTTCCAATTAGAAAGATTGGAAGGTTCATCCAACACTGAAGGTCATTACAGTCTGGTCTATTATGGTTGGTATCTTCATGTTGAGTGGTACAAAGGCTGCATATAGAATTCCTTTAACATTTGTATACTAGCAGCTAGTGGTTCGATGAAAACTGCGGAGAGAAGGTGAGGTCGGTGTCTAGAACCTCTGTATAGTGTGACATTTTGAGATGTTATTCCATTAGAATTGACTGTGGCTTTGGTACAACGTGTACGATTTCCCAACAGTACTCAACAGTACACTTCATTCGCACATCTACGTCTTCTTTACCACACTACACTCTAATCTTCTCGAGCTGTGTTCACTGGATGTATGTAATTAGGTGTTCGGTTTACGTGGTCTTTATTTGAGTGCAATCATTCCGACTGTGTATATATATCTTTACTTGACGTGGATTAGAATGAAATGACTGGTTTGGTAAAGACAGCAATGACACTGAAAAAAATGCCAAGACAACCTAACAAACTTGGCAGCATAAGTAACAAATCACACTATACATTATAATATTACATGCAAACGTTTATGACACCCAGGAGAAGTGTTCCACTCCAGCGCTGGTATTCCTCAACAACGCAGCAGGCTAATCCTACAAGTGTTCACGTTTCTAATGAGGAGTTCAAACTCTGCTCTATTTAAATGGTTGGCACCAGGACAGCTGCGCGTTTCACCACAACGTTTATTCCAGAGTCTTCAGGCCATGCCCTTACCTTAATTAGCCTGTGAGTCAGAGCACACGGCTGCAGATGTGTGGGTTTCAAACTACCAGCTTTCCTGCACACCGGGACGATTACAGCAGGAGCAGAAAATGTAAACAATGCAGCTGGAAGCCATGCAACTCAATCCACTTCCAAACACTGGTGAAAAGTAACACAAGCAAAATGTCTCCGGTTGTAATTCGCATTACGACCCTGTGTACACAAAGCAAATAAGTGACACTTTCGAGTATAGCAGGGTCCAAACATTCCGAACATTTCGGACTAAGTCGGAAATCTGACTTCATGAAGGAAAATGAATGAACATTGAAGACATCTACTCTACTTCTTGCTCAGTATTCAACAGAGACAAACCTGTTAGTGACCATGTCACGGAGGAACACGTTTGCTTGGCCTTTAAGTTTCATGTGTCTCATTTAAGCTCCACTCTGATTGGCTGGTGGACACAGAAGACACATATTATTTATTTTCCCCTGGTGTGGTTCCTCAAGCCATGCATCCCTGTTCATCGATTCTCCGAGCTGCGACCAGCCTTTAGCCTACAACAGAACCTACTTGCTTCCCTGGCCTTCACTTCTTGACCCGCACAGTTTGAGGTATCCTGGTTTAGACAGCGCCAGCTGGAAAAGCTGATCCCTGCATGAAGTACCTGGTTTTAGATATCTGGGGTCTGGTGGTGGTGCTGGGGCTCTCCAGGGTTACTGATGCAGAATCATGGAGAAAGATGAAACATTTTGAAAAGAACTATTAGAAAGTATCAACATTGAACAGGGCTTAAACTTGATTTTTCTGCTTCCTTGCTTTGCTCTAATCCAGATATCTTCACTGTCCAATGAAAACCACGCATCGATAGAAAGGTGACTGTACAGGAGCAGGTTGTTACTAACTTTTAAATCACATCTTTATTTCACTTCCATTCAAAGAAATTTTAAAAACAAAGATCAGAATTATCCAGACAGTGGTTTTCTCTGCGGTTCTGTACGGTTGCGAAAGCTAGACAATAAACAAGGGAGACGGGAGAAATATGGGTGCTTTGGGTGAAGACTTCTGAAAGTCCCCTGGACAGCAAAGTAGACAAACGGATCCTGGACCAAATCAAGTCGAACCTCTCGCTGGAAGCCCAGATGGTCAGGCTGAAGCTCTCACATTATGAGAAGAACTGATTTACTGGAAAAGACCATCACGCTTGGAAGAGTTGAAGGTAAGAGGACGAGGACGACCAGCTACAAGATCAATGGATACAATTCCAGGAATAATAAACCAACCATTCAGATGACCAAAGATCCAGAACAGAAGACAGATCATTCTGGACGAACACCATCCATGTGGTGTCCAGGAGTCGGAATCGGCTTGACGGCAATTAATAATCAACGTAAATTTTAGAGCATTTCTATTGGTCTATTCATCCAGAAATCATTAACTTTACTTTGTAAAGTAAACTACAGTGTAAAAAGTAATTAAGCTAAAGCCTCCATAGCGACACTCCTTTAACAGGCGAGATTCATGCAGTTCGTTTTTGATGTGGAAAAAGCTGCTCTGTAGAAGAATCCCAGCTGCTGTGAAATGTGTGTAAGCCCACCATTACATGAAACAGCTTAGTGTTAAGGGGGGCAAAAGGCGTGCTAGAATGACTGAATGGACGTTATTGCAAACTCACACAGAACACTGAGCTCTGCTTTCTGTACACACCCCCGCATCCTCAAAAAATAAGACAGAGGTTTCTTAGAACAGAGTTGGGTGAATGGATAACTACACGGCAAACAAAGACCCTTGATCCGCAGTGAACATCATGGCGGCGGGCACTCTACTGGAACAGACAAAGAGCACTTCAGTACCATGACCAGGTGCATACCGGCTTTCGGATGCATGGCCAGGGCTGGAGCCAGGCCCTCGGGGACGCACCTCACCTCTGTGGCTTTGATCATCTTTGGTTATGGTCACTCGGGTTGTTATAGATTGATGTTCACAGGTTACTGCGTCGTTTTTCAAGGCAATGGTTCTCAAACATTGTGTAACTTTGGGAGTGGATCAGGAGAGAGCTCGTATTTTAGAGGATGACTCACTTCAATGAGATCATGTCACAGAAAGCAAAACCGTGTGACTACACGCAAAATCGTAGGAAATTAAATGTAACGTGGCACAACTAGTGTGCACTGTATACAGCAACAAACTAATACAGCATGCATTTCATCACCACAATTATCAAAAAGTAAACACACCTTCATTCACAGCGACCTCATTGCAAGGTCTCGGATGCATAAAAATTGCTTTTATTAATTTGCGACGTTCTATGTGAATGTGAAAAGGTCCACAATCCCTTTTTCCAAACAGTCTTCATCACTCAGAATTCGAACATGCTCTCTCTGTCACTGCTTCTTTAAGAAAAAATAGCTTCGCCGAACGAGAG
This sequence comes from Acestrorhynchus altus, assembly GCA_034509495.1. Lineage (NCBI taxonomy): Eukaryota > Metazoa > Chordata > Actinopteri > Characiformes > Acestrorhynchidae > Acestrorhynchus > Acestrorhynchus altus. Next base: position 9,482,454 of record CM067524.1, on the reverse strand, counting down.
GAACCTGGACATTGGGCTAGACACATGATGTTATCCACCACAGCTGCAGAGGAAATGGTTACAGGTGTCCCTGGTTCCCTGGACCTGGGAACTGGCCTAAGGAAGGCTTTTGTCTGACCCTATTCCCAGCTGAGGACAGCATTACAGTATATATGAGCCTGGAATGAAACACTGTAGTAATTATGGAATTACATTTTCCAACGAATACTAACACCGCCATCTGCAACACAATTCAAAGACAGGCACACAGCTCTCGTAGTGGTCAAGACATAGAATGACACCTTGACCTTCATTCACGTATGTAAATTGATCGTTAAGTGGTGTTACTTTTGACTTGAGAACAGACCAAACTGCAACCGAGTGAGGCTGAACACTGGCCAGTACGCTCACGGCAACGTGAATCCTCGATACACTGTCCAGGTAACATTTCTTGATCCACAGCATCACTAACTGGACTCTAGAGGACTGGCCTGGTTTACTGGGTCACAGAACCAATTGTCTCGGACTGAAAATAGGTTCTTGTGTAGTGCAGATCCCAGTTATCAAAAATGCCCTGTGCAAGCTGCTGGCGGTTCCATACTAGTGTGGGATGTTTTCTCACGACACCAGCTGGGTTTACTCGTTCGCCTAAACCATCTGCAGTGCTTTGTGGACCTTCGTGTACTCCCACGATTGGATATTCCAGCAGGACAATGCAATGTGCCACCATGCCGGAACCAAGCTGGTTCTATGTTGCATTTCTGGTGCATTCAGGAAGGCACATGCAATTTATGAAAATGATCTTCAGAACTGGACTGTTAGAAAAGTGCCACCTGACTTCTAAACCAGCAAGATGCTCCAAACTCCATGACCTCCGCATCAGACTGAAGTGCAAACATGGGTTGGGATAATTACATCATTAGGATTTGATAGAAGAGTTCTTATGGAGCTGAACTGAACATTAAGTCACAAACCCAACAGCGTCACTGTAAAGCCATTAGAGCTCAACGAAACTGACCGTACAGATTAACGTCTGTGCCAGCAGCTAGAAAACCAGTGGGCAATAGAAGCTGCAGCTCCATTACACAATTACACGCTGCAGCTGTTGCTGAAAGAGGAGGGAGTAATTAGCTTGTGTGTTAAAAATGAGAGGATATCGAACACCGTTCTAGCCACTGTAGATTTTACAGGCTCATCAGGAGGACAGAGATCAGCATCCTTAAGCTACTGCTCTACAAAAGGCAGTAGATTTTAGTAAGTAGTTTCTCAAGAGATGAACAATCTTTGGTTCAAGAAAGTTGAAGATAAGATGAGCTCCAAAAATCATAGAGATAAAGATGACATTCCTTTTGTATTTTAAGCAAAAATCATTCTTTTTCATTTTCAAAATAATGAAAAAGGAAAAGCGCCTGAAGCAAATGTTGGACACCCTGCAGTTTGTAGTAGACCCCCTTTGACAAGCTCGTCACTTTTTTTGTAGCCAAGGGTCATCCATTCGTCCTCGCACAAGTCTTCCAGTTCTGCGAGACTTGCAGAACAGATTTTCAGTGATGTTCAGATCAGGCACTGTGAGGACCATGCTAAACCCTTCAGTGTGTGCCTTTCCAGGTAGTTGGTTGTGGATTTTGAGGTGCATCAAGAACTTGTTTTACAGATGGTGCCATGTTTGCTTCCAAAATTTCATTGAATCCATTCTTCCCTCTACCCATGAAGTGCTCCCTGTGCCACTGGCTGCAACACAGCCCTAAAGCATGAATGATCCATGATTGACTAAAGGTCAGAAGTGTTTGTTTCATGACTTCTTTCTGCCTTTTATCTCCAAACATACCTTTTCTCATTGTGACCAGAGTTCTATGTCGACCTCATTGGTCCACAGTTTCCAAAATGCACCAGGCTTGTTTAGATGTTCCTTTGCAAACTGAATTGTGGGGAGGATGCAGGAGAGGATGACTCTTCTCTGTGTGCAGGTGTTGAACAGTCCAACTATGGAAGACTCCAGAGTCTGCTAAATCTTCGAAAAGGTATTTTGCAGTTCTATCAATCCTACAAACAGATGTCTCTGAATTTTTTCTTGGCCTTCCAGACTCATCTTGGCCTCCAACATTCCTGTTAATGGCCATTTTGTAATTACATTCTGAACTGAGGAAATGGCAACCAGAAAACACTTCTTATAGTCTTATCCTGCTTTGGGCTTCAACCATTTTTATGTTCAGGGTGCTAGGCAGCTGTTTAGAAGAACCCATGGCTGCTGTTTTTGGGGATAAGTTTAGGAGTCTGGGTATTTCTAAAGCTGTGTGCTCAAATCTCCTAGGGTTCCCAAACTTTTGAAAGATACCCTTTCCATTTCTCACTCAAAAACGTTTGCCTTTTGGAGATCATTTCATCTTCATACTGCTTTACCTGCTCACAGTAACAGTCTTGACCACGGGTGCGCAAACCTTCGCATGCCACCGTAGCCCCCAAAGAAGCTCTTATAGAGGTGGCCAAATGTGGTAACATGGTTCCCTGAAATCAGCCCCTGTAGTAGTACCTTCAAGAATAACCCGACACCAACATGGCTATTTAATAGCCAATAGCAGACAGGACCTATAATATGACCGTGACCCGACCAACCGTCAGCCGGTTAGTGTAACTTTGGCAACGGGCACAGACTTGCTGTGCGTCCAAATGCATGTTCTTCAACACAGGTTCCTTATTTATTTATGTTTTGACAGGGGGATGGGGGCAGGTGCTGAAGACTGGTTGCAGATGAAATGGTGGGAGGGGCAAAACGACAGATGAGAGACAGTGGGAAGAAGGATAACTGGAGATATGAACATGGAAATGAGACAAAACATCCACAAAAGCAAAACAACAACGGGAACTGACCCAGATTCCAACAGTCCCTCATCTAAGAACCCGAGACCACCACAACGGCGCAGTTCCCCCAGCCTTTTAATGCCCTCCTTCTGCTGGAGAATGTGAACTGCCGATTACAAGCCAACCTTGTCTTTTGTTAAAACACCACTGTGTGGTTTAGTGGAGCTTAACTGGTCATTACGGAACATCGGAGAAGTGTTATGGAAGCACGCTGAGGCTTGTACAGTAACCGTAAACACAGGCCTCTTGCCCCAGTTGATCTAAGGCCTGTCTATAAAAGCATACAGTTGCACAGAACCATAACACAAGAGACAAACCCAGAGTAGTAACTGCAGACAAATGATAACATATATTTAGGAGAGTTTGGAGATCCTGTCAGGAACGGTTTGGTCGGAGAGACGGGCCTGTGGCTCAACTTCCAAACAAGCCGTTTGGTTTTTAAACTGACAGTGATGAACTTGCGGTGTGTATTTGCAGCCCAATGCATCATAAAGGGTCTCCGCAGAGAGAGTTGCGTGAGGAAGGAGAAACAGCAGCTGTGCTCCCTGAGAATGTAGTCATCGTAAATTTCGCTGTGGATGGAACAAAACGGGGTATTAGAGCAGGGACAGAGCTGAGAACGGAACTGGCCTCGCTTTCCCAAAAGCATTGTGGTTATTGTCCTGAACGGACAGAATATCTTCACATTTGCACTTTACACGCAGTTTACACTGATTACATTAAGTGCTGCAAGACTGAAGACACTCAAACAGGGCCGAAACCATTATTCAACATCATACACAAAGTGCGTGACAAGGAAGTCTCGACAAATAGACGTTCTGTCAAATGTCCCTCTGCGATTTCAGTCTGGTTTTAGTTCAAATTATATTGAGATATACAAGTTCGTTGATGTACGATAAACAATATGATAAATATCCAGATTTATTGCATATTTAGTTTTGATCATTTACTCTTTAGACACATCAAGTCATCTTCATTCCAGAGAAGCGATGAGCAGGGGGTGAAGCAGAGGGAGGGACTCTATATAAACTCTATATTGCACCCGTTTATATCCAGATAGAAATATCGAGCTCTCGCCCAGAACCTGTACAAAAATCGACAAGATCCACGCAGGTCAAAGAAAGAACAAAATGGCTAAAAGCTTGAAAAGCCTGAGAGCTTTTTCTTAAAACCAATGACAAAGTACTTCATTACTCACTACTAGTTTACTACTCAGTAGCAGCTGAACAATCAGTAAATGGACGCGTTGCCATGGCAGCATTCTGACTGCTTTTTTTTTTTTTTTTACTAGTTACCACTAAGAATAAAGAGCACTATTAACATAGAATACAGAACTATTAACACTAGTTGCTGGAATATCCTAAGACGTATCATTTTGTTTTTTAATGTAGGTTCTCTCAACATCTCCAGCTGGTTTTCTGAAAATCTCCATCCACGCGGGAACGCAGAAACGGCCCTAAATCATTTGCATGAACATGTCAGTCCAGCAGGGGGTGATGATGCCTTGCAATGTTTGAGATCAAATTTCTATTAAAAGAACAAAAAAAAAAAAAACCCCTAAATAGAGCATAAAGATAAACTCAACCTCGATTTAAGTTTAAACCATTTTTAACAGCTGAAAACTGGGCAACAAGTAGAGGAGGGTTTTCGTCCTTAGTTGGCTTCAAGTATGCATAGATTAACCTAATGATGTCGAGTGTTTTCAGGGATTTTCATGTGGTCAGACAAACCCCCCCAAATTCCAGCCTGAAGAGCATTTACCCAGAGCATCTACCCAGAGTTTAACCACCTGAAACCTCTTGTTCATGAGGACAGGAGGCCAAAATACAAAGAATATACTATGTTATAAAAAAGATCTAGATGTATGTGGAGACATTGTTACAGATGAGGAGGTTCTGAGAGTAATGTTGGGTCTGGCTTGTCTAGCCAGAACACATTCAGCATTCGGAAGCTGCAAACAACAATTAACAATTAAAAAAAAAAAGAAAAAAGGAAAAAAAAAAGGCTCATCCAGTTGCAACAAAAACCATTAACCATAACAACACAACCATCAAAAATGATTTTAAATGGCATGCTTTCTATTGCTCAAGACGTGGGACACAACCATGCATTTTTGCATTCAATAGAACATGACCTCAGTTGGTCCGCAAATGTAAGAAACTCATTAGAAAGACAAAAAGCTCGCCTTGAAACATGGTCAGAACCACAAGAGATTAACATTAAATGTCACTCATCATCATTACTTGTATAATATGACAGAATATGGTGGTCCTTGATCCAAACACGAGCGTCATCAGAAGCTTCAAACCGATTTCTTCCATTCACAGTCCCCAACGCCAACAAGAGAAGGCTTTTCCTGGGATCCAACCAGAGTGGATTAGGAACAAAAGCCTCATGGGACTCTTTCATGCTACATGGTAATTCAGAAGTCAAAAGATTTAGTCTTGGCTTATAAATGTGACAGAAGCATTCATTTGTGAGCTTCAGCTGAAAGAGAGGGTAGATGACTGAATTGAGGGTCCTTAGCTTAGCTCGCAAACCACCTCTACACTTTTCACTTTTCAAAGGTATTTAAAAAGATGGAAAGTCGGCCAAATACAGCGAGTCTGGTTGGTCTTCGGGCGTTTAGATCTTGAGAGGGCAGGGCCCATTGCTTAATACTGAGCCCAAAGCCAGGCCCATTAATCTTTAATTAAACATCTATCCAGTGCTCTCGTTGTAAAAGGGGCTTAACGGTTTCCCCCATTCAGAAATTTAAGGGCGAGGTCCACCTATTTGACTTCAGAAATTCCTTTGAGCTTGGACATTCCTGGGCTTGACAAAAGGGTGGAGCGTTTTGCTGTTGGCCGTGCAATGAATTCACGCCTTTCAGATGACCTTTGAACCATGTCGGAGACATTTCTTAGGTGGTAACGGCTAACAAGTTGAGCTACAACTCTGCCAGGACCAAAGGACTGACCAACAAATCAACCCAAGCTTTGGGGCTTCCGGCCGGTGCTCTGGAAGGATGGACGTAATTCATGAAGCAGTTTAAAACAGTGGCTTATATACGCAAACAACTGGAAAAAGACTTCCTATGTTGTCTAAATGTTTGCCAAGCGTGCAGCTTTTGAAATTTCTCAGAGGCATCTTGAGAAAAGCGCTGGACTGTCCTGTGAGAACAACAAGCTTGAACTCCTCGCTGCTGCCCCCGTCCTCCCTGCCTGTCCAGGGGGCCAGAGACAGGCAGGGGTACTACAGCTTACCCTTTCGAGCAGTGCTTCGTCATTATCCAGCCCCACAGGTAAACGTTCAAATAATGACGCTCCACTTTTGCAAGCTCAAGACTTACGAAAGCAAAGAATTAAGTGGAGGCTGTAAAGAACACAGTACAGTTATTGTCAAATTGTGCAAAGCCCATGTGTTTTGCCTTAGCCAAGAATTCACAGAAGTACTGTTTACACTGAAATTACAATCAGATGTGAAGCTCCGCAAAACAGAAACTATGTACTGAAACCCGGAGTCAAATCAAGTCATGTCTTGATAAACGTTGCGCTATTACAACATTGCACAAACATCGATCTGCTCTTTATTTCAGCTGTGGCGCTGAGGTATGTATTTGCTGGTCTGGACGAGAGCCAGTCCAGTGAGGTAACTGTGAGCCTCTCCATGCATTCCCTTTCCGTTCTCTTCACACTCTCAAACAGCCCCAGGGTAAGAGAGAGGGTCCCCTTGGAGGAAGAACCGGGATTAGGGGGTGCTGTGAGAATCGGGAGTTCTCCAGAGGGAAAGCCTTGACCCCGGCGCTCTGGCCCAATTAATTTTCCTCCCATGACCTCATCGGATTCCTCCCTGGTGGAACGAACAATCGCAGCTTTGACTCTTTAGCGTGTGGGCATGACCGTCTTCTTCCCCTGTACACAATTTTTTTTTTCGCCATCTGGGAGATATGCACAACATCTGTTTGACTCCTCACTCCCACAGAACGGACCATCGGACTGACGCACGAAGCGTCCCGATAGCGTCTCCGGCCCTTCTCTAAAAGAAAACCTGCTCTCAACCTGATCCTGAAGAACGGATCCTTCAGCACCTCATTCTTTATGGACCAACTCTGGCAGGAGGATACTTGGGAGTCATGGATACTCCACATATTAGCCACTAAACACGGCCTCCCAGCAACAGCCATGTCCGGGGAAACCTGTCACGCATGCGGCAGGGACAGTGTTCAGAGACGCCCCGCGACTACCCTTCCCCTTGCTAGAAGAGAACAGCCGCTGCCATGTTCACCTTCCGAGATTAGAAAAAGAAGAGAGAGGGGAAAAAAAAAGAGGCAACAGAGAGAACCTTGTCCAGATTAAACACTGAGCAAACAGAGAGGTTTTATTTGGAGAGGGCAAGAGGGGGAGGTGGAGGGAGGTGCGTATTACAATGGAGGAATGCGAGGAATGCGCTGGAACATATCGTCAGAGAGGAGCTGATAGCCCTTTACTAAACGGCATGGATGAGAGAGAACTTCTGATGGTGGGATTAGGGAAAGAAAATTACCCCCCCCCTCTCTGCCCCCCACTTACGTCTCTCTCTCTCTCTCTCTCTCTCTCTCTCTCTCTCACTCACTCACTCTCTATGGCTGGACCTCGTTTCCGGCTGCTCAAGTAAAGTCCACCTTTCAAAGTCCCACGTGAACAACTACACATAAGCAGGTGCAAAGGCTAAAATTACTGGACTGGATTGGGGCTATTCTAGGCAGGTTTTAATGGGTAGGTATGGACTCCACCGAGTCTGATTCACTTCTCTTTTTGAAGGGCCCTAAAACAGCCCCAATAATTTTGATGGTGCATATTTGCTAAAAAGAAAAAAAAATGTTGTTATAAAAATGAATGGGGGGGATTTGAACAACAATAATAATAATAATAATAATAATAATAATAATAATAATAATATCTGGGGGAAAATGATTTCATAGGACCACATTTTCGCGATGTACAGATACCATAAGTAGACATTATGTGCAACAGTGAGATGAGTGGAATACGTGGAACTTTGTTGGCTGCAACTAGTAAAAGGTATGTTGGGGGGAAGGTGTTGAATTTCATGAAAAGAACATCTCTCCAACTGTTAAGCATGGGGACGGATCAATCATGCTTTGGGCTTGTGTTGCAGCCTGTGGGATGGTGAACATTCCACTCATTCTGGAAGCAAACAGGACTGTCTGTAAAAACGAGGAAGATAAAAAAATGGACCTTCAACAAGATGATCTTCAACATCTCAAAATCCACAATGGACTAACGTAAGAGACACAAGCTGAAGCTTTTATCTTGGTCTTCAGTCCCTCCACCTGAACATCACTGAAAAGCATTATAGTGCAGACAGACACAAGACAAACCAAGAATCTCAGACATAGGAGCATTTTGCAGGAAAGAACTGGTGAAAATAAGGGACGTAATGTGGCTATATGGACAAAATATCATATCCTGACCCATTTTAGATGAATAGTGATATATTGACACAATATAGAAACAATGTTAATTAAAAACGTTAAAACTCGATGTAAAATATCACCTCAGCCCTTATCGCGGTTTTTCACAACCCAATATCAATATAATCGCCCAACCTTACCAAGTTCTGACCTTTGCCCAGGCTTTGAAACATGCAAAACGGAGTTCTGCTTCAGTGTGAATGATCAGGCTGGCATATTTACCTTAATTACACATTATTCATTAAAACATGAAATATTTTAATCCTCGGCTAAAATTCCCACAGGCACGTCAAAGTTTAACCGAGGAATTGAGAAGTCCTAGGTTAATAGAGGTCCTTCATTAACTGGTTTATGAAAATGGTCTGCTTTAAGTCAATCTAAGAGCAGGAAGTTACACACGACCCCCCTCTTAGACAGTTTCACACATTCACCCTCTTAAGAAATCCTCTTAAGTGAATTCCTGTTCAACCCCAGCCCGAGCACCTATCCACAGCATCGTATTTGTTTGCTCTTTGGTCAGAAGTCAACACCATTAAGGTGTTGAGCCCCAAGGGGCAGGAGTGGGGACAGACCCTGGGGCTGATTTTCTGGGCAGGGCAGTAGAGACCAGCAATCGGGAAGGTGGGAGACGGAGAAAGAGTGGAAGACGGTAATGATTAAGTCAAATGCCTAAAGCTGCGGGTTGTTACAACGGAGACGAGCTCTGTAATGGCCAGGGGTAACGTGCGAAGCTTTGAGGGTAACGCAAGCTCTTCAGAAGCCAAATCGATGATTCATCCCAGACAGCAAAGTTTCATAAAGCCCAATTTAATACCAAACCACTACTGCAAAACAGACCAGAAGCCTCTTTTCCCCCCAAGCAAAAGAATTTCAGCGCCTCAAAAAGTCAAGCCCAATCCCAAAACAAAGCCACAGTGGGTTCTAGACAAAACGCTTCACATATTTCGAGCACAGCAGGAGGCCTATAGGTCATTAACTTTGATAGCTGGCCACCTATGAAGCAGCAGGCCCACCAATAGGTGTTACAATGTGGGAAAGCTGAGGGCAAACATCACAAAAGCCCACCCTGATTGCCCACAAAGGAAGTATGCACAACACAAAGCAAACAAGTGGGGACTTTACAGCCTCTTACCGTGTAACCCCTCAACAACCCAGGTGCTGCTTCCCATCCTACACTAATAATCACAAAAACAACAACGAGCATTTAAAAGCTATGCCTTTTTATTTTCTAATGAATATTAAAAGTACAGTGCAGTCTTCTGCAGTCCCTGGATCCTAGTTTTAGAAACATTATGCATCTGGATCAGACTGAAAATGAACTCTGGCATTAAGGGCTGAACGATATTGAAGGGAAAAATGATACTGCACTATTTTTGTCTGTAATTTTTATTCGATTATTAAAAAAAATACAGCATTTTTCAGCAGGTAATGACTCAAGATTAAATTAATTAAAATGAACACACTGTGCACGCATTGCAGTGGTGATAATGTGAATTACTGTGTAGCCCTACTGGCACGGACCCACGATTTCAATACTGGGGACAAAATGTATTACTAGTAGACTTGAACTTGGCACCACATTCCTGGGTGATCAGCAGATAAGCAGTAGGAATGGGAATGCCCACCAATATGAGAGCTAAAGATCACTCCAGGGACATTAAAAATAAAAAACAGTCAAATATTAGACCAGATTAAAGCACAAAACACACATTTGAGAAAATCTGGTGTCACCATTGAACATCAATGTGCAAAAGCTTCCTGCACAATTTAAAGTTCCAGCATCGTTATTGCAATGAGAGCATAAAGTCTCATTGCAATACCTTGTAAAATGCCCAATTTTTTGTTTTTCTCAACAAAATCCATTTGAATTTTGCCCAAATTCTGTTTTATAACTTTTTTCTTTTGCCATTTGCATTATTTAGGGTGTCTTTATTTTGGTAACCATTTTTCTGGTGAACTTGCTGTATCTTTAAATATCACAATATAATATTTTTTTCCAATATCATGCAGCCATGCTACACAACTCTGGTATAACGGCCCGTCTGGTACGTTCGGATTTCTAAAACCCAATCACTGGGTAAGTGCTCCACAGTACGTTCTTCTTTGTGTTTTAAACGTCCATCACCGATCAAGGTGAGGCCCATTCACATCTTCATTAAAGATCACGCTCAACGTTCCATTAATTCCATTAATCCTCCCTCACTCCAAAGCCACATCCAATCAGGCCTGAAGCTAGGGTTTAATTTTCCATTCATTTTCAGTGACGCAATCAAGACTGTTACCGCTGCCTAAAATGGGCAGCCTGAAGGCACCGGCGTGCTTTATGCCACACGGTAGCGGCCCGACGCACACACTCTCTCACTGCTTTAGTCAGACACTGTAGTCTCGCAGGAACCACATCAGAGTTCGCACACAAGGCTTTGTGGTAGACTAGTCATAACAATGGGCTTTTCTGCTTGGTGCATCGCCTCACATGCTGGTGGCCTGTTGAGTTTCAGAAGCGCTAAGGAACTCGAGTGTTGGCGAGTCTGGTCTCGTTCCGTCTCGATCTGTAAAGAGGTAATGAGATTTTGTGTGCGGCAGCTGATCTGTCCTGCGAATCATAATGAAAATACCCTCACGTCTGCATGTCACAGAGTTTTACTGTCTTGCTCCAATTTAGGTAATTGGAGCTGCATTGCTGACATTGATGTGCAAATGCACACAGCCTGTCCAGACTCTGCAGAGTAGTGTGGGCAGGATGACTTAATTCCCTAAACCAGTTAAACTTTATCCTGTGGACTGCGTTTCTTACATACAGTCATATCGTGGTATGAAAAAAAACATTATAAGCACCCACTTTTCAGTTGTTAAATGTTTTTGTAGTAACACAAGCCACTGCTGCAAACAGACAGACTTGTAAAGAGACTAACACACCTTTTTTAGCAGGTTTCTAGTCATTAGATTGGAGTTAAATTTTTTTTTCTATCGATTAATCGAGCAATCATTTTATCGACTAGTCAGTTCATCTAAAAAAAAACTCATTTTAATGCTAATTAAACAACTGTACAGTACAATCGCTTCACAATTCATATTTAGGGAGTACTGGTAGTGTAAGGGCTTATGGTCTTGGAATGCATTGTATTATGGTATTTGTAGTTTAGCTGTAGCTCAGGCTGTCCGTAGCAAATGCTCTGTATTTCACAGTCAATGCGGTTGAACGTCGTGAGTGGGAATTGTTGGTAGGAATGTAGGTTTTACCCCAAAAAGTTAAACTCGTCCTGGCTCTGGACACAGCGATGGACAAAGCTCCTTTTAAAAATGGCAGCTGCCATTACTGTGAAATGGCAGCGCCGAATGGAACCAACAGACGACTGATGCTGACAACAACCGTCCCAATACTTTTGTCCACATGTATCTTTGAAAGCAGAGTGAGACACTGCCATTTTGACTTGCTGGCCAGTTTTATTTTGCAGTAGGAGCTTGAGGATTCAATCCAAGAACCTAGAGCATCAGGACCATCCACCATCTCAATTTTGATTCTTAGATCGCACCCTAACTACCGTATTTTCTGGACTATAAGCCGCACTGGAATATAAGCCGCACCTGCAAAGTTAAAAAAAATAAATTAAAAACCCTGGAAAATAACACATATGAAGAAAAGGCTGCACCTCATTATAAGCCACATGGTTTAAAGCATGGAAAAAAAGTAGCGGCTTATAGTCCGGGAAATACGGTAATCACCTCAGGTCTCAGAATTAAAGGTTCCCTATCTCAGCACCATATGCATTATTAGGATTGCAGTATGTCTCTGTATCCACTAAAGGCTTGGGAACACAGTCTCAGAAACATATGTTGTTATTTGCATCTTAAGTACTACAACCTTCCAAGGTCACGGTCAGTGGTGTGGTCATGGACCCTGAGCCATTAATCACTCCACAGTCTTGGACCCAACTATCAAACCTGTTGATTTGTTTTACAGGGTGGCCTTCAGGGACCTGCTGGTCCCAAATGATATACAAGGGGCCAATAAATGTACATGGAGAACACATCAGCAGGACAACTCCACCAACATACAGTGGAACCATCTGCAAAAGCAGCTTTTTAAACGGCATTCCAGCAGGCCACCACTTGTACACAGAGGAGTTAATGATGAACTAAGATCACACCCACCACTTCACATCAGCGAAATGTATGCTGGGGGAGTGCTCTTTTGCCCTACAATTACTTTGCTGTTCATTAACCTCCAGCTCTTTTGGCATGAGAGGGCCCCATTCCAAATCAGCAAACATCTATCAACCCTTCCAGAAAGCACAGACTGAACTTGTAACTCGGTTTTTTTTTTTGGGACGGAGCTCAATGCATTCAAGATGGTCAGAGGATTACTCTGAACTGTAAAAAAGAAGAAAACGTATTGTAACATAGACGCTAAACATGAAACAGCTGCATAAACAGCCAGCGACATCCTGTCAAACTTCACATTGGGACCTTCTCCTCAAATAGCACATGCTGGACTGGGGGGTTGGGTTGTATATTAAGGGTCGTCTCCAGTAGGGGGATGGAACATCACTGCTCTCAGTGGAAGGCAAGTGTCAACTTTACCTTCAAATTTATTGGTTTCTTGATTCAAACATGTTTGCTTGCTCAAGCAATTTGCTTATATGAAGCAAAAAAAACATCAAACAAAAACGAAGTGTTTTTGAGCTGAAAATGCAATAATTTTGAGGAGTTATTTGTAACGAATAGACAAGGATATTTACAGCAGCTTCTTCAAAACACGATAGCGTTCCAAATAAAATAAAAAAAACAACCTCAATGTCCTTTAATGTTTTTATTATTTAAGTATCAGTATTATCCCTTCTCAGCACTTTTATTCAGAAATGTGTGATGTCATTAGCCCCGCCCCTCTCATTGATCAGTCACAGTCATTACGCAGGTTCGGTATATACATGTGGACAGAGCAGTAAACATGCACTGGAAGCTTCTTTGGCATTAAAACTGGACACGCATGACACATCTTTGTGTGGGGTCACAATGATTAGACAGTAGATATGATGGTTTGTTACGATATATATATCGTGTCTTTATGTTACTCTGATGCCGAGTTATGAAGACTAGAAAACGGCATGTAACTGCCCACAAAGTGTGGATCTCAGGTTCTACGATTCTGCGTGAGTGACTGGAACATTTTGACATTTTATGTAGATTTGAAAGCAAGAAAATACCATCCACCTTCACTAGGCAATGAAAGCACGCTGGACCTCATGAGCTTTAGGTGCCTGTAGTCAAAGGGTGTTGCTTTCATGGCCTTCTTGCTCTTGGTCACTGCAATCATTTATTCATTTTCTGTGGCACAAACTTTTGAAAGTACAAAAAGACAAAAAAACAAGTGTATTTAACCCGTCAAAGTTATGTTGTCAGTGTTGAACTTTGCTGCATTCCTACAACAGGGTTACATACAATTCTTTAATATAACTGTTATTAAACCCAACAGAAGAAATCGAAACTGCTGAAATTCACCACCAGACTGCACTTAATATGATCAAGGTCATCGTCTGCGCAGACTGAAGCTGGAGTTAACACACACGCAGGCCTGCGGTGGGAACAGCAGCAGAGAAGTGTCTTGAAACAAAGGGAGCTCAGTGCTGTACTGAGGCTTTGTGTGTAAATCAGTCTACATGCTGAACTCATTGCCCATAATTATCTGTTTGCAGACTCTTCTGTAGTCCTGCTTTGAAATCAGCCCCTTTCTACTGCCGTACCTCGCTCCTGAGCCCCATCCACAAGAGGATCATTCCTCACTTTAAACAGGCTAAAATTACACTGCAAGCATCTGCATGTCTGTGCAACGCATCCCCCCCCTCACTGCAACATTTGCAGACAGACATGCACTCTTGCATATCAGCACACTGAGCCTGTGCGAAGGAAAATCCACTCCCGGAGGCATTTTATAATTTCCTCTGCAACACATCACCATCTGAGACGTACGTAAGATAGACCAGACGCAGGGACACCAGTACCCTGCTTCTGGAAGACATTTTCCATCGCAGCGTTGGTCTGTTTAGAGAGACTTATTCCCACAGCCCACGGCGGAGACATGCCTGGGACTGTGGTTTCCTCGGGTCAGGGTCAGCACAGGAAGAGCAATGACATCATGAATCAGAGAAGAGGTTCTGGTCCTTAAATCTTAAAGCTTAAAGCTTTCATTGGAAATTGCAAAATGAACTACGGCTTTGAAAAAGGAATACAACAGTACTAACGGTGTATGCAGCTGCACACCGTATACACAACACTTTAAAGAGCAAGACTAGTGGTCTTTCAGCGTCGCTTCCTTTCCCAGTGGATTTTGGTGGAACGGCTGCAGTTTGTTGTGACGTGAATCACGAGCAGGTCGTTTAATGGAAAGCTTCAGGGTTATCACGCCAGCTTCGGGCCTCATTCCTCATCTCTAAGGCAGAGTTAGGAAGCAGCTACAGCCCTTGTCCAAAACCACCAGCACAGCTTTAGCTTGCTGGCCATCATCATCCTCCAAGATTGCTACTGCAGCATTAATGAGCAGACTTTCCCCCTTGTCCAAAATTGCTACCTGCTGGCTTCCTCCAACATAGCTCCTGCAGGGTTGGCGTGCTGGCCATGCACCTAGTCAGGGTATCAGGACACTATAATTCAGAGACTTGTCCGACCAGACACGTGTTATTAAAGTTCTCAGTTCTCACTGGTATTGCCCTTTAAGACCATGAAGGCACTGAATGACACTGCTGGAAATCAGGACTGCAGACACAAAACCACAGCCATCTTACTCAGCAAAAGGAGGATAATTGGCATCTTATCAGCTGATCTCCTCAAAGCAGAAGGCATGTTCTGGTCAGACTTCAAGCACCATGAAGGAGGAACACAGGCTACCTGCTGCAGGGAGACGAGGTGGGCCAAGTGTTCTGATAACAGCCACGCTGAAAACCTTTGAGGAGATCTTTTTGATTCAGTTTTGTTTAGTCTGTACCTGCATACTTTAGACGTAAGCGGAAGATGGGAAATAGTTCAGGCCGATCAACACTGAACACCGTTACAGACCACACATCTGTTTGCTAATTTGATGCTGTTCAGTTCAAGTAAGAACTTACAATGTATCTCAAACACATCTCTACAAGCATGAACAGCACAGACTGAAAATTTGAATATCTTCATTTTAAGACATTTGGCCAAAACAACTGAGCAGACGATCAGTGTTTGTAGGCAGTAGATTAATTAGAAAGAACACAAACATTTCCGGATAATTAACTGTCAAACTAGGGCTGCCACGATTCATCGATGTAATTGATGATGTTGATGCTTAAAACACATCAATATCTTAAGTCAGTGCATCTTTTTAAAATGTACCATTGATTTCTAAAACACTTTCATTCAAATAATAAATCTGTGTCATTTCTGTTTTCGTTTCTGGCTTCAGTCATCTCTCAGCTCCATCCAATGCTACAGTTTAGTTGAGAAATAGGTTCCTAGCTAAAAGGTTCCAAACACCAAAACCCAGTTCACAAATTTTGCAAATGTTTGATAAAACATCAGTGTAACTGCCATTTTCGGACACCGACCACGTCACCAAAATAGGTCGCTAATGTTAGTAATCTTTCCTGATTTCAGTGTCGACTGTGGTCCTGACAGATTAGGGGAGATTTTCTCCATCACCAAGTTCCAACTTTCCACCCATACAGGGACAGTCGTTAGTGGCAGCATTAGTGGAAACTCATTCTTCCTTCATAGTAGGGATGAACAATATGGCTGCAGTTGAATGAGATTTGAGAAAAGACCAGATAAAAACACTGGTATTTTTAAAAAATCTGAAACTATTTGTGCCAGTGAGTTCTAGTCATTATTTTAAGTTCTACAGTTTGTAGTATGTTGGACAACATCCATGATATGTATTAAAATGACACTTTCACCGGGCACAAACCCAACAAACCCACATAGAAAAGACTGCAATGAAACCAAAAGCTGTTAAATTTAAGGCCAGATAACTGCTAAAACCAGAGACAAATACTGACTTTCCAGGAAAGAATGATCATTTCAAAGGATTAAACTATAGATTCATTTCAGTTCCTTTCCTGTTTACGTCGATGGCACCACGATGACAAGTTTCCAGTTCCCGAAGCTTAGTGAGGGCTTAGTGAGAAGTTTGCTAGGCATGTTAATTAGAATAAACTCCACGAGATTCCTGTGCAGGCCTGGGAAGCACACAGGGACAAATTGGCCTCCGAACACTTGAAGCAAAAAGGAGTGGGAGTTAATTGCTGTGGCTTCATCTGCTGGTGCTAAAAACGGCTTTGGACCCCGAAAGAACACAGCTAGCCATTGGACAGCTGCTTCGACTAAAACAAGGCTGGAAGAACAGAGGGAAGTGTAGTAGCAGGGTAGCGCTACTCCATGACACGGGATGGCTAAAGGGCAGGAGGATAATAATACAGTTCCTCACATTCTCTGACTCGATACACAACTGTTCTCCTCAAACATGCACGAGAAGAGTGGCAATTAGCTCATCTGAAGCCTTGGACAGCATTCTTTCAAACTCTGCACGGCCCTGAATATTTCATGCATTTGTAATTCATTCCCATTAGAGTAGATTTATTTGACATTATGAACTCATTTTAATTTAGTAGTTGACATGATATGAAATAACAGAGTGGAGGACATTCTTCAATTAGGCTTTCTAATGCAGTGTTTCTCAACCCTGGTCCTAGAGGCACCCCTACCCTGCTGATTTCAGAGCTTCCACTGCTCCCAACAGACCTCCAAAGAACACTGGTTCGATCTACCATGATGCCACAGCCAACCATAAGTGGGAGTTCCAGAACACAGTAGGCCTGGAATACTATATGTGAGTATAATCTAAAATAAATATACTGGCTTATAACTTACTAATAATAATAAAACCTAATATAGCTGGACCTGAAATACCCACCTCTGGGCAAGATCTGCCCTAGGACTGTGTTCCGACCCTGTTCCTGGGCAGCTCTGCTGTCTGAACAAAATCCCAGGATGGATTTGGACCTGAAACCTTTACAGAGCGCCCAACAAGCCTGGGGTTACTGTAGTCGGCATTCCTTTGGTGCACAAGCTCTTTACACTACATAGGTGCCACCCTCCTCCACCCCCCCTGCCCCCCATCCTGGGGAAAATTCTGTAAAAAATAATGATACAGTATTAATTGTACATTTGCAAAACCTAATAAAAGCCAAAAACAAACCTTGTTCACAGCTCTACACTGCGAGTGGCTTATTAGACAGCCAGCGGCAAAGAGCAACAGGATGCCAGCCAGATGTTGTTCCTCTATAAAATACAGCACTCAGTCACCATATTAACACCACATTGGGGGTTAAAGGATATGACGGTCGTGCCGGCAGATCTCGCAGAAGGGCCCAGCTGGTCTGCACCCTGGACGAAACGTGAAATGCTCACCAACAAACTGATCAATCAGCTTTAACACAGAAAAGGGACAGTGTGGGCTGCTCATCCTGACTTTTAACCATGACAGATACCTCCGATACGTCTGACAGGCAGGATGTGTACTGTCAAATGTCCAATGTCTCAGAGGTACTCCTTCCATCGCAATCAGTAACCCCCCCCAACACCACAATCTGACAGCTACAAGATCATCTCAACCATTTCCTCGTCTCCAGCTTAAGCTTATCTCCTAAAGACAGCCCAGGATGAAGCCCTGCTTTTCATCGTAGAGCTAAGAGACAACAGGAGGAACGATTCCTTCTGGAGCGGGGGCAGGGGAGCACATTTCAATAAAAGCTTCAGAACTTCAGAAGATGCCAAGTTAACTTCAATTTTATTGTGGGTGTTGATGTAATAAGACTACTGGGTATTACATGTTTCCGTCCCAGAAGTGGAGAGAGAACAGAGGAAGAAGAGAGAGCTGGCAGGACTCCCCTACCATTACGCAGGCTTGTAATCCGACCAAATTTCCGGTACTGAAGGGACTCGCAATGCTGTGTGAGGCCAGGATGGCATGCTGTGGAAAGCCCATAAATCCTTCTTAAATCCATCCATGTAATTATGACTCGAGGAGAGAGGACTGCAGGTAGTTCACATTCATTCATTTCACAAAGACTGGAGGGGGGTTGGGTTACTGAGCTACTAGTTCATTGGATCCGAGGCAAATTAGACGAAGAATGAAAACACGGAAGCCCACAAGACGGCCCTCCTTAAAAAGTTCCACTGACCTGTAAACAGATCTTAATCAGGACAAATCGCTAAAATGCAGAGCGCCGTCTTTATTTCGGAAATAGACAGCTGTGTAAATCGAGGCTGGTGTAGTCTCTGTGGTTGGAAGAGAAGGTCGACTTCGAGCTAAAGGAGGTCAGGAGTTAATTGGAGGTGACTAAATGCACGGAAAATGGGCTTAGAGGGTGCTGCTCCACTTTGTCCTGGGGGCACCATTTGCTTTAGCGTGGCAAGTTCCAGCACGTAGGCCATCTACCTGCAACTGTGTGATGGGTCACATCTAGGTCAGGGACTAATTGGAATCAACAGTGTTTGGGTTCATTTACACAGGCTGAACAGAACTGTCCTCCACTGACTTCACTGGGTCCACATGAACAATCTCCTGTCTGCATAGCAAGTCACGGCTCATGCTCTGGCTGCACTAGTCTACAGTTTGCTTTGGCTTGAAACTGGAGTTGAGATTGAGGAGGCGTTTGTTCTGTTCTACTGTTCTACCGTCGCAGGAAGGCTTTCTATTCGATTTTGTAGCATTGCTGGGAGGATTTGATTGCATTCAGTGCAATTGTTAGTGAGGTCAGGCTGCTGGATGATTACCAGGCAGATTACATCTGTGTGTGTGCAGTTAAGTAGGTGAATACAATCAGTAGAAGGGGTGTCCACAAACATTTGGACCTTGTCAAAGACTGGCCTGCGTCATTCTGCCTGAATGTCCCAACGATACCACCAAAAGGAGCTGCTCGACAGCTGTCGTGATTGGTTTGCTCTGCAGCCACGAGAACAGAGCTCTGATTGGTCGACCTGAAATGAATGCATGGCATCGCAGAAAACCGAGCTGACTTCAAAAACTGTCCATCAGTTTTGGCCTCGGTGTGAAAGATGACTAATATCCATTTTCATTTTGACGATGTTTTTTGTTGTGCATGAAAACCAGAGTCCTTATTGGAAAGGGCCTTAAATTTGCTTTTCATTTTGAAAAACTACAGTTAACTTGACAAAAACTCCTAAACCAGCGCTGGAACATTGGGATTACGCGCTGGGATTAACAAACCCCATATTCAACGCCCTTCCCCGACTCTCCAGTCAGAACTGCGAGATGGGAACAGCACCCTGGTGTCAGCATTTGACACTGAAGCAGAAGGCCAGCAAATACACCCCCCGCACCCACCACAGGCCTTTCAATTAGCTTCCAACAGAAAGAATGTAAAGTTTCAACTTCAAAGTAAACACTGATGAATAGACGGCAAACACAGGCCCAGTTTAAGCAGGCAGACTTGAAGGAGTGTTAGCGATGTCCCTAAACCCAGCCTGACTGGTGGCCCTCTTGTGTGACGGACAGAAAAGAAAGGAAGAAAAAAAGAAAGAAAGAGGGTACTTTCCAATTACAACAGGCAAAGAAGAAGGGGGGGGGGGACAAAACAGGAAAGATGGACATGGGTAAAATGAAAGAGGAGAAGAAAAACAAGAGGGAAAAAGGGAATCCACGAGAGAGGTGGGGGTGTATGGACAGATGAGTAGAAATGACCAAACAAAAAGACTAATCCAGTGACTGAATAACCCCTCCCCCATGTAAAGAAAAAAGACAAAGGGGTTTTGTGATGGTGTAGAGCTTGGAGAGGGTGGGCAGGAGATGGAAGGGGGGGGTGAGGGGGAGCGCTGTGGCCCATGCCTCAGATCTAAAGATAGGATCCTGACGTCTTCTCTCTCCCTCACACACGTACACACGCCGGTGGCTACTTTAAAGGGGGGGGGCTGACGATTCCGAAGGCTTAAGGAGTGAGCTGGAATTGAAGGCATTCCTAAAATGGGCTCTTTACAAAAAGTTTCCCCAACAAGTGGGACTCGCCGTTCTCCAAAGGCGTCTAAGCACTCGTCCAACTGACTGAAGTCTGGCTCCAGTTAAGGACATGCTTTAACTTGGAGCATGTGAAGAAAATCCGTCCGATCAGACGACCAAAGACCTTCAGTCGTGATCTGAACACAGGCAGATTATCCACACGTGCTGGTACATTATTCAGCCTGAAATCTCATTAAGAATGTAAACTATAGCTGATCACGGCGACCGACCAACACACACACACACACACACACACACACACACACACACACACACACACACACACACACACACACACACACACACACACACACACACACACACACACACACACACACACACACACACACACACACACACACACACCTTAAGATGATGCTTGAATAAACAAAAAGGATGCAATCTAAAGCTCTGTGGCGTATCTGATTGAGGAGGCTTTAAAGGTTCTCAACTACGGACTCTCCAAAACGTAGACAAACTCAACTTGAGCAAATCTTGGAGCATGAACATATTTCCAAAGTGAGAGAGCTCTATGATATACTCAATATCTTTTGGGGTCAGTGACGTCAGTGACCGTTCGCTCTCCATGTGGAGAGTTTAAAACTGGTCCTAGATTATATACTAGGCTGTAATAATAGACTTAACGAGAGCCTAATATTAAACGTATTGGGCTTGTACTTGGCTTGCCTACGTTATGCACTGACCAACTTTACCAAATTCGTTCAACTTGCAATGCATGCCCTACAAGGACTGTTCACTCCCCCTTCTCCTTGTTATTGCTCATGACTGTAGACCAGCTGGGAATTATGTCATTTCCTTATCCGGTGGAAAGTCATTAATAGCTCTTGGACAAGGATGTACGTTGACCGTGCTTCAAAACTAAATATGATCTACAGCTCAACACCATCACACCTCCAATTCATGGACCACCTTTAAATGTTAAAATAAACAGGCCAGAAACAGGACAACACCTGGCACGCTGCAGAGCAAATGGCAATTTATGGCAATTACAGTACGAGAGACCCATGTTAAGGTCGCACACCCGACAACCCCGGTGCTTGCTGGTCATGCGGCACAAAGCACATAGGAATGTCGCAACAAAGTGCAGAATCTGGCTCGCTGTTATACGGAAAGAGATCATGTTTAGTCAGGGAAGACAAAAGGAAGTGGCTGAGGGGAATCCGGTTACAACTACGGCTCAACTTTTCCAAGGCACCGGAAGCTCCAGTGGCCTGTAGTAAAGATCAACAATGGGAAAGATATGAACAACTGTAAACACAGAAGTTCAGCTTTTAGAACGAAGCAAATGCGGAGAAACTGGGATCCAAACTATTCGTGGAGGAAGATGAGCCAGGCATCCCTGCGAACTGGACTGCATTTCTAATATACGCATCGTTTGCTGTGCATTTGATTTCTCTACCTTTAACATCACATTCTGACCAGAATATCCACATGTAAATGAGCTTGTAACATGACTCAACAACAGTTCTTTAACCCGCATAAATAGTCTAATTAAATCCACAATCTGGGAATTTTAAAGCTACGGAATATTATCTACTATGTGAAGGACTTGAAGTACAAACATGGAAAAAATAAACCCAGCAAGGAAGCAAAACCCTGCCGAGGTTAATTGGTAAACCCCGTCACACATGCACCCATTAATTAAGCAGCAATTAAACAGGAAAATGGGTTAATGGTTAAGTGTGAACATAAGAAAAAGTCCAAAGCCCAGTTTTCATCCATCCATTCATGTTGAGGACGTCCCGTCTGGTTCGCTGGTGAGTAAGAATGTGTGCAACCTGGTTTAGAACTTGGTGTTTAAGTGACGCAAAGCCTGAACATTACCAGATCCCATCCAGATCCACAGAAAACAAAAGTAAAACTGGAAGAACAGCTTCAGGAGACACAAAAGACATGAAATAAACAACAATCGGTCAAAGTTCAAGAAATGAAGTCAGGGTAGTGCAGGATATCAACCACCAACACTAGATATTTGTATTTAAAGTATGTCCCAGACTACTCAAATATGTCTCCATTTGAGATGTAAAAAGGAAGAGAATGTAAATATATATTTGTAAGTACTTGACCATGATTTGATCAAAAACGTACTTATAAGAACTAAAAATAACTTTACATCTTAGAAATCCTGCTGGAAATTGAACATCCACAGTGTTTTCACCTGAAAATGGAAGAACTTTGATGAATTATTTATTGAATTATTGTCAAGGAAAGTTCCAATAACAAGTTCGGCAAAATACGTAACAGTGGTCCAAATAAAACAACCTAAATTTTTATTTGTGTTATTTTTGTATCATCCCTTCTCAGAATTTTATTCTGAAATTTGAAAAAAAAAAGCACACAGTCCCTTCTCATTTTCCTTCATAAGCCAATATCTGGGTCAGTGATACCATTAGTCCCGCCCACTGATCAGTCAGAGTCTACATGCAGGTGGACAGAACAGTAAACAGGCACTGGAAGCTCCTTTGCCATTTAAACTCGGATTGATTAAGTTGGAAAATAGTGAAATTGAGCTCGTTTACTCACTGACCCCAAAGGTTGTGTGTATAATGTCTGTAGGTTACTCTGATCTTGAGTTAAGTAGCCTAGAAAAATGGCATGTACCTGCCTGCAAAGTGCAGACCTTGAATAATAAGCAAACGTAAACACAGGAGGGAAAGTATTAACAATAATTTTAAACCATGGCATAATCGCCCAGCCCTTAGTACGACACCTCCACCTCAGTGCCCGACTGCTCCCACCACACGTTGCTTGTCCATCATGTGTAGAGATTTTAAATCAGGTCACCTTAAACCTACTCTTTCGGCCAGTGTAAACAGAGCTAAATTAAGACTAATGTTGCAAGAAGGGACTTGTTGATCTGATTCATGATCTGGAATTAGACCCACTCATCAGGACCTTCACCCCCCCCTCGATGCTGCATTCCCTTTTATGCCAAAGCCTATTCCAGACCCTTTTCTCATAAAACCACGTTATTGATGGTGCTGATCAACACACGGTCGTTACCATGGAGTTGAACCAGCTGAAAGTTTAGGACTGAGCGAATGTTTGACGTGACTTTAATAACATAAGCAGAGGGAACAATCCATTCATTCAGCCCACCACAAAAAAGGATGAATATCTGAATGTGCTGAATATGGTGGGCTGCAAATAAGACAGAAGTTAAGTTCAAGGTCATGTGAAACCAGTCGAACCCTAGAGATTACACCAATTCAGGACATCCTCTCTCTTGGGGACACAGTGGGTCATTGGCCTGTTTATTTCCTATTCTGCCTACACTAAGACTTTGTTTGCGCGTCCTTTCTTTGTGATAATAAAGCAAGCGATTCTCCGTCAGATTTATTGACGTTAGTCTTTCGAGTGGTGCAGCTCACGGACGAGAAGGAACAGCACTCTGCTGCCGCCAAGCATGAGAGTAATAATATTTCTTACAATAGCATTTTTAAAGTAACCCTTATCTCCACTCAGCCCGGCCTACTCCAAAACCTGGAAAGCGAGAAGGCAGGTTATCAAGCAGGGCTGAAAGCCTGGACCTACTGGCCTTGAAACCCGGAAAGGAGGTTTTCACACCACTAGATTGTGAGGCCTTCATGATTAATGCTGCTTTGAGCAAAAGCAAAAAAAATGGAGCAGCCCAGTATAAAAGCAGGTGTTCTCACTGTTGCACGAAGGAGGGTATTTCTCGTAGCACGAAGCAGCCAAAGCTCCGTCCGACAACCACAATGCTAGTCGTGGCAGAACGAGCTGTTGGGGAAACAAAAAGAAGCTAAACACGCACACAAAGACGTCTCCCAGTTTTGTGTAGATACCTGTCAGTGTGGATCCTGTATTTATGTGTGGAAACAGCTGTATTTGGCCCCTGACAGCCCGCAGACGAGCAAAGGGCTCGGTTTCACACTTCAAGAACTTGCTGCTCGGGCTTTGAAGCCTTTGAAGACGATGCTCGTTGGAAAATAAAGAGAAGAGCAGACACTGGATATGTTTTTAAGCAACAAGAGCCCATTTAAAACTGGCACGCACTCGTAAATTATACATTAAACCTGCCGCTGGCCATTTGTCGCAGGTTTCAATGCGAGAACGCTTAGCGGACGTTTCGCACCAAACGTCTTGGCCAGAATCTCCGCTTGAACGTGCTGACCTTCAGCTATTGTGATATCAGTTTGTTCTGGCAACTCGTCGTCTACTCTGAAGCAGCGTGCATGGACGGCATCCGCTTAGCACCACCTCCATCATGACAAGCACCTCGAGGAACCTTAGCCCTCATTCTGGGGTGGGTTTTCATAATCCAATTCTTTCCCCTTCGGTAGATTTCATGCTAGTTTGCATTTAGGCTACTGTTATCTTGAGAATGATATACTAGTTTGGGGCCAAAGCATTAGATCAGAACAGATTTTGTTTCAAATCCTTTCGTTTCTAATATGAGACACTAACAGTCACCACCAGGCCTGAACTGGCAGGACATGACCGTGACGAGTACATAACCAGCTCTGTCCGGGCAGTCGGGCTTCATAAAGCATCATATCTAGAACTGTGATAATTTTTTCCAGCCACCTTAAGATAAATAGACACAGTGATGCCAGCAGTTATGAAGTGTGTGTGTGTGTGTGTGTGTGTGTGTGTGTGTGTGTGTGTGTGTGTGTGTGACAGGCAAAATGAAACCTTGGGGAGTTTGCAAGTTTGAAAGCATGCAAAGGGGCTTTGTGCAACTCACACAAACGTTGGCCTTTACTCACTCTTCCACTCAGTGTGCCCAACATTCCTACTGTATCCAGAATGATAGAACAGAATCAACAGATTCATACTTTTTTTTTTCTGTCATATGACAGAAAATGACAAACGTTTGAGGTCTACAGCTCTGGAAAAAATGATGTTCCCATTCCAAATTATCCGTTTCTCTGGTTTGACTTTATATAGGCATGTGTTTGGTTAAAACAAACCTTCATTATCTTCTTTAAAGAGTCTACAAACCTTCTCCTAAATTCTGAGCAAAAAAATTGCTATTTAGTGCATTTAGGGCAAAAATTACTGCTCAAAATACCAAAATAATCTGTGTTTATAGACCCCAACTAAAATTCAGATAATAGAAACCAAGTTTACATTCTCATAACAATGCTGGAGTTTTGGTAAAGTAACCTTGATCGTCAATTACAACTTTCATGTCCAGGCACAGAAAACGTGGAGCGCAGCTCGTTTGGATGGAATGAATGGAATGAAACAGCTGCCGTTCATATATATATATCAATCCGTCTCGATTTCTATGACATCAAACACAAACTCGTACAGCATTTCTATCCAGTACTTCTGACGCAAGCATACAGTTCATTACGACATCACTTTTGTGCTGGAACCATGAAAATATAATGAAAAATAAAAGGTTTATTTGCAGCAAAAACACTGCATTCTGTAATATATTATATGAATAAATAACTCAAATACGTAGCGTTGTGACATGTTTAATAAACACAAATTAACTGCACTCGTGGAGTTTCAAACTGAACTAGATTATAGTGTTGAATTTTGTACACCAGCAGCCAAAGAGACAGCAAACAAATAACGTTTGCTAATTGGGGATTAGAGAGAAGAAATGCACCCTCTGAGCTCGAAGAGGGCCGAAGTGTCTCGCGCATTTCCTTCGGTTCCACCGTGTGTGCAAATGGGTGGGAAAGAAGCACTGAAGGGTCATGTGAGGGACAGTTTCCTTTTGTCCTTGAAAATGAACCAAACCAGCAACCCTGGGGATAAAAGAACAGTTTTTATTCTCATTAATTTATTACAGAGAACTCGGACTGACTTAAACCAGACTCAGGCCAGCATGCCTGTCCACTGCTATTAACATACGATGTACAAAGACTGGCCAGTAGAGAAAGTCATCGGACGGCAGTTTAATATTAGAGAGAAGTGCTTCACACGGATTATTTTAAACCTTAATATACTCACACACCCAAATCAGAGATCCTTATATTCCACCGAACCACACCGTAATGCACACAGACCTTCTGATAAGATCATCCGAGCCAGGTTCGAAAGTGAAAATGAGGAATCAAAAATGCCCACGGGGGTCACATTCTGATCTGCAGTCAGTTGAGATGCAACAGATTAGCCCGAGTATTGGCTGCTTGCCAGTTTACACCATTAACCACACAAAGCTTCCAAGTTCTTAAGGATCAGAAGAGTCGTTTTTCTTGGAATATTTACTTTCAAGATGTGCCCATCAGCCAATCAGAGCCAGAGAAAAACCTCCCCCCTGAACGAACTTCGAAAAGGTGTTATCAAAGTTCTCATTTCATTATGCAAACGCCTTCATTTCACCCAAACTACTCTACAGTCTCCACATCTTACATCAAGTCATTTTACTTTGAAGGGCCATTATTAGAAGATGGAACCCCAAGGAGTTCACCCCTGTCATTTCACAGCACAGTGGGCAAAACAACACTACACTGACAATAGCAGCAGGGCCCTATGTGACAGCTCCTATGAGGTACAATCTAAAACCAGCAGGAGCTCTTTCAGGAAGTGTTTGGCCATGTTTGGCCATATTGGCCAGGACCAGGGGCCCACAATGGCTTTATCACCAGGAGATGAGACCGTGCCTGCATTTTGTCCACCCTGGGTGGTCTGATCTTCCAAATTTCCAGTTACAGTCTTGATTTCTTATTATCTCCTTATTTCGGCATCAAAGAAGTCAAAGCAAGCAGCCTGTTTATCCTTCTTTGTTGCACAAAGACCAATTGCACAAACTGACGGCCCCAACACTCCAAACAGGAAGCAGTGTGTTGACTGCATAAACAACACTGTAATTGCAATGCCGCACCAACACGCTCTCTAGAACTTCAGAGCTGTTTGTAAACACAAGGTTCCCACGGTGAGATCATACCTTCCAGAGGGTGACAATAGGTTCTAACCAGACAACGTGTTCTCCCTCAAACCCTCTTAACTGCCACTGGTATAATTTGGTCCAGCTGGTCTCCATTTAGAAATGACAAGGTCTCTGACTGAGTTTAGGGGAGGAAAAAAAACCCTGTGAGGGGATGAGAGAAAAGGACCCTCGGGCCCAAGAAACATTCTGGTCTTCATTTTCCCACACTGTTGCGCTGCTTCCTCTCCTCACACTCAGACAGTGAACAAGCCAACAAGCCAGCAAGCCAGCCTGCAGACAGAGCTCGTAAGCACCGGGAATGGGAAGAAAGCTCTCTTCCCAAATTCTTGGCTTGTCAGGGGCAACTCTTTTGTCCCGTGGCTCCAAAAATACTGTCGACATCCAAAAGCAAGTGTCCCTTTCCAGAAAAAAAAAACGGATGTGCACACTTTATAATGGACGTTACAGTCAGTGGAAGGAGGAGCAGGGCCCTGGTTAATGTTGCGATGAGTCCAAAAGAATGTGAGAAATGTTCCCAGGTTTAAATCGTTACAAGGCAGATGTACAGCCAGCTTCTTCCCATTAAAACCAAGTTGAAAACACGGCCAGCTTCTGTTAAGTATGCAGATGCACGGCATATGAGCTGCAGCTGCATTATCATTGTTCAGCACAGCTAGGGAACTTTCTTCATCCCATGTGGGCAAAGGGTTCATTTAGGTGTAATTTGGCATTTAATGGCCACTGGAAGATTGGGTCCAGGCCAGGATGTGCACTGGATCAGTAAACACATCTTTTTTCTTTCAGATTATGCAGGAAATACACAAAGATAAACAGTACGTTCACAGTCACAGCCTTTCACATTCACCAAGTTAATGAGTTATGTGCCATTGTGACTTATCTGAAGAGCAGGAGGTTGCATTGTCCACTGGTCCCCCCGTTAGTGGGCCAAAATCATGTTTGAAGATGAAAAATTCCACTGATTGGCTTTTTTTTCCAGACCTAAAACAGGATTAAACCTGATCCTTATCCATCTGTGACTATTGGCTTCAAATCCATAGTAAGTATTGTCTTTTGAGCCAAAGACTAGACTGAATCTATGTTCAGGAAAACAGTGTCTAACCTTAGCTCTACAGTCTTTGGGAAACTGGATCCCAGACACTCGTGAAGGGATCAGACAGAAGAACTCGCCGTTAAAAACCCAGTATTATCCCAACGCATTTCCTGAAGTTAAAGATTCATTTTTACACTCATATCAGCAATTAAAAAAAGGCAGTGAGGGGTGCAGACCTCCCCAGCATTTCTAAAAATACTACTACCTGCTCCAATCTACCTGACTCATCTCTCGCTGTCTGCATGCCTGCTGGATCAGGCTTCATCTCCTGTCCCTTCTCCCAAGAGAACTCTGGAGCTGTCAAGTTAGGACTTGTCGGCTTCCTGCCCAAACCAGGCAGAATGGAGATAAAAGCCATCAAAGGCACAGTGTATAAAAATAAAAGCTTATGACTGAGAGACCCAGACTTCTTGTGGCTTCCCACCTACTGAGGAACACAGAGAACAGTCTATCTAAAAAGAAAGGGGGAAAAAAAAAATAGGATCTTTTATGTGCAGACATTCTGACTTTCCAAAGTACAAAGTGGTTCCCGGGAAGGACAAAAGATGCCATTGTCTGTTTTTGTGCACAACTGTGTGGAACTGACCGAGAGACCACTTCCGCCCATCATTAGCGACAGTCAAAGTCTGCACTAATTACAGATGTGGTCGTTTTACTGCTCCTGGGCATGACCACCTCAAAGCAAGAGGCCAACCATCAGACAACTGATCAGGTTTGTAGACTACGCTTCCAATCTTCCAGCCAGTATAAACCCTTAAGGGTACAGCAATTAGACAAACAAGAAACGAGGCAGGTTAACGTTCTGTCATGACAAGTGGAACACGCAACTGTCCGACTCAAAGCTTCCTACTTCCCATCCCAAGGTTCTCAACTGTTTCCATCCAGAAACAAATGACACACTCACAGCTGGCTAATGCTGGTTTGTTTAAAAGCAACACATTGGAATTAAAGTGCATGCTCTGTTTAATTTTATTGTGAAGGAATTTAGCTTTAGGTGTCGCTCACACCATAAAGTGCTTAAGAAACTTCCTAAGGATTCAGAAGTGCCTCAAATCCCGCTTGGTCACAAATGCCACAACATGCAATTCAGGCAAAATCAAAAGAATCAAATGAAAGTCTTTAAAATTCACCAAAATCCTCACTTCATTCCAATCCCTACCTCTTCATAGCACGCTGCAAGTGGACCGCTAATTTCGTTTGACTTGCAGCTCACTTTTCCCAGTCTGTTATCCCTACCCCCACTCTTCACCAAGTCACTTAGCTTAGGGTGGCAGGAATTCAATGATTCATGTAATGCGAACAATTTCATCAGTGAACTCACGCCTGCAGAGCAAGAACGAGAGAGCGAAGGGGTCACACCAAGCCAACTGGACGGTTGCCGTAGGCACCTAGTATCTAGGCTGTTGCGTTGTTCTATACAAATAAAATCAATGGAGAGAAAAAAAACTAAAAAAAAGATTTGACTTTGGGGTGATGTGTGTTCAAGATGTTGCCAAATAATCATTTTAGGAACCTGAAAGTAGATCATGATTGTTTAAGCTCTAAAGACCAAAACCAATACAAATGCAGGTCTTTGTTAAAGGTTCTACTAGTAAAACTTTAAATGTTAAACAGGAGAAACCCATGACTGAGCACTATTTGTCAGAACATTTCAACAATGAGTCCCTTAAAAGTTTAAACTTTCAAGAGAACTAGAGTCAACAAGTTAACAAATCCATTACGACCATTTACAGATCTCTGATACAGAATTTAAAACAACAGTAAAAACAACAGCATGCCTTGAAGAGACTAGATTAATAAATAAAACATCATCCAAATTCAACGATATAAGAAGTCATTAAGGGAGAATTCCAACAATTTTCCGAAATTCCACAAATTTTCACCTAAAATTTTTCGATTTTAACATCCGTTCAAAAATTCTAGAGAAACGTTTAAAATTAGAAATGTTTGCACTGGTGGCGACAAGAACAATCCAAAGTGCCTGATGCATCTCCCACATAGAAAACAGCAACATGAAATGACAACAGTACATGACAACATGACAATACTGACAACAGTATTGAAAGGTTTTTGGTCCAAGATGTAGTTTATCGATTACATTCCTGCCAGTTGAAAATCAATAAAGTATATACGCCGTCATTTTGCATTATAAATGACATGCATTCATGTTCAGATGTTTACACGCATGACAACTGCTAAACATGGTGGTGGTAGCATCAGGTTCTTTGGTTATTTTGATGCCTATGAAACTACTACACTAACACTAATAGAACCATCGGCTTGATGGCTGAAACTTGGACACAATGACCTCAAGGACACATGAAAGGTGCTTTTGGAAGAAATAAAGCAGGCTAAAAGAGAGTTTATGAACTGGCCTTGCCAGCTGCTGAATCCTGAACGGAGGTTTAATGTAATGAAATATGGAGCACGTGACCAAACCAGCCCTGAAAATAAGCTATTGTTGCAGTAAGGCAGTCTGGCCTAGCGGCTGTTTACAGCCTTTCTACTCACATTAGCAAGTCACGCTTTCTTTATCCTGGCTGGCAGGTTTTTGGCCTCCACCATCGGCTGTAATGTTTTCATTCAAGTAGCTGCTTGTAATCTCTTATGCAGCTTAACGAGCCTGTATGGAGAGCTGGACAGTTGCTGACATGGTCTAATGATGGTTCTACGTGATCTCAGGTGACTTTTGCTTGCTTAAAATTAGACTAACCATAAAAACAACAGCGCCGTTCCGCATGACAACACTTAGTGAACCGATGGGATCATCCTCCATCAACTAACTAATGCAATCAAGTGACAGAAGTCAATGGGAGAGATTGCGTAGCTGATGAGCCTCAGCTAAAGTTCAGCAACGTCTTGTAAACTGAACAGTTCCACCAAGAAAGGTGGAGCAATCTTCAACCACAAGTCTGCTGGAAGCCTGATGGAAGTCTGCTAAACATGGTGGTGGTGGCATCATGTTCTGGGGCTGTTTTGCTGCCCATGAAACTAGTACCCTGCTCAGAGTGGATGAAAAACCAGAGGATTATCAGCTAGATGGGTGAAACTTGGGCACGATGACCTCAAAGACACATAAATGTGGATGTGTAATGAATAAAGCAGGCCAACAGTGAGTTTATGGACTGGCCTCCTCAAAGTTAACTGGACAGTTCCACCAAGAAAAGTGAAGCAATATTTAACCAGAATTCTGATGGAAACCTGTTGATTGCTACCAGCTGTTAAACCTGGTGGTGGCACCCTGTTCTGGGGCTATTTTGCTGCACATGAGACTAGAACCCTGCTCAGATGAAGCAATGTTGAACCAGGTTTTCAGGGCTTGTGATGGAAACCTGTTGATTGCTACCAACTGTTAAACCTGGTGGTGGTGGCATCATGCCCTGGGGCTGTATGGTAAAGACATGCACCACTCTGAGAGTACAGTGCTTGACTGGCGCTTACCCAGGTGCAGGGTGAGGTTGATGGAGTTGGGGTACTGGATGCCCGCCAGCATGGTCTGACTTTGCCACCAGGTGGTCTCCGCCTGGTTGTTGTAGTCGGTGAGGTAGACCGCGCTGTGATGCTGTCTCGGGTCCCTGGCGTTGCAGATGTGGCAGGACTTGGTGACTCCGGTGACCCCGGTCTGCACGCAGTACTCCTCGGGGGGCGAGCCGCAGGTGTTGGTGGCGACCACGGTGACGTTAAACGCAGCGTTGACGAACTCGGGCATGCAGCGCTGAGGCCGCCCGGACTCGTCCGCGCACTCGTCCATGGCTCCGCGGCTGCACGTCGCCCACAGAGTTAGACAGAGTGCGCTCACTACGAGGACCAAACGGGACATGGTGGAGGGCTGATCGCGCCCCGTCCTCACCGGAGTGTAAACGAGCCTCTGCAGGGAGTCCGGTGAGTCCGGCTGGGAGCGGTCATATGCTGGGCACACAGCGGCTCCTACTTCTTGTGTCCCGGTCCTGCTTTTCTCTCGCGCAAACATCAGCATCTTTTATCGCTTCTCTTTACGGGCAGGCACCGCCATGGAAACACAGCAGGGAGAAAAGGTCGGGAGTCGGATCGAACAGGCCCACCTGCCGGCCAGTGCGCGAGTCAAACAAGCTGGAAGGGGGAAAGTTTCAGGGTCTACTTCCGCCTGAAGGAGGCTTTGATGGCGAGCCGAGCCGCTGTAAAGGCGAGCAGCAGGAGTGGGCAGAACGTTCCCCAAAACAGGAATGGTGGGCGGGTAATTCCCCAAATCGGACGTGATGGGCAGGGCATCTAAAATGGGCGGGGGTTGAGACGTGGTGGAGCGGGTTCCTGTGAGTGGGCGTGGCGTGCGCGCTCCAAGCGGTCCCCGGTAAGTGGGGGACGTCAGCGGTGAGCGACCGTGTGGGCGTTAACCGGGGCTTGAATGGGCGACGGTCCAGAAGCGTGGAGCTTCCAAAAAGTCTCCAAAACAGCTGATTTCTTCTGTATCATCAAAGAACCTGATTAAACAAACCCCAGATTGATCTGATGTTTATTTAAAGTTGTTTTTTTTGTAACAATTATCAAAAACACCTTAATTTGTCTCTAAATCCCACACTGGTTTAACCTTTAGAACCCCAGTGATATTACGGTATCACCTGGTTTTTTCATCAACAAAATATTGAAAAGTGTTTATATAGAGATATTATGATTTTCAGCAGTCTATTCAAATTTGCCTTTAAATGAGGAGAATTGAAACTAATTTTGTGCACACACACACACACACACACACACACCACACACACACACACACATATATATATATATATATATATATATATATATATATATATATATATATATATATATGAAAAAACTCTTTACACTGGGAGCTCTTTGTCATTTAAACTGGGGAAAAAATTAATTAAATTGGAAACTGACAGATTCCCCCACTGCATGTTTACTGCTCTGTTTCAGCCCAAAAACTCTCTGGATCATCAATTTCCAGCAGAATTTAAGCCAGATTACTCACTGATAAATCATCACTCGACAAAAAGCATTATGGTTTGATAGGGTGAGTCTAGTTTGTTATGATACAGCATTTATCTGACGCTCTTATCCAGAGCAACTTACAAGGTTACTCCTGTAACCTGGGTCAGAGTAGTGTTATGAGTCTCGCCCAAGGACTCTTATTGGTGTAGCAGAGCATAGTTGCCCTGACTGAGAATTGAAACCCAGTCTCCCACATGGTGTGGTGGCTCGCTGGTGGAGTATCCAATGTGTATCATATTTGTAGATTACTCTGATCCTGAGTTATGAAGTTTAGAAAACAGCATGTTACTGGATCCAGGGTTCCGAGTTTTTTGTTTTCTAAGAGTTCATGTTTCTGTACTATTGAAAAAAATATCCATTACTATGAATAAAATAAAATAAAAATGACTTTTATTAGTTAAAATAACAGACTGTTAACTGAATGATCAACTACATCTAATGTAAGCAGCCAATCATGTGGATTATTTATCAGATTGATTATTGAACACCAGGCCTGGAACACACAATCAAACATCTGACCCTTTGAGTATTTATTTTTAAGCAACTGACCAGTGTCCAGACTTTTTTGTTGTTGTTAATTTTACCTCAGTTTGGAAGCACTAATAAGTCAAATCCCATTAGAACATACAATGCTCCTGAAACAAGAAGGGTGAAGACCAGAAATACTTCCTCTGACACAGCCACCACTTTGCTCTCCTAAAGTCTGGCTGATTTGTGACCTGGGATTCAAACCTGTGGGTCACATGACTTCTGATTCATTCATTATTTTAATTATTTTTCATTTTCTTCTCCATGATTTCATTGCATACTCTGGTTAAACAAACCACCTTTATATTATGTTTATTTTAAGTAGGGTTTTTTTTGTTAAAAGCGCATTTATTCACATTGCTTTATTTCTGTAGCTCTCCAATGAAGCTTTATCCGAATTATTCTACCCAGATGTCTACTCATCCCCATGTGAAAATCCACTGCCAGATTAGAATGCTTAACCTGCATGGACTTCCATACTAACACTAAGCCTGTATCCAGCTCACATTTCCACTCCCATATAACTCATTACACATATTTGTATCACATTTAGTGCAGCTACACTTCTCTTCTGTTCTACTTTTATGCCCATGTCTGTGCCTATCTCTGTGCTCTCCGGTGTCAAACAGGGGAGGATGGGTTCCTCTCTTGAGCCTTGGTTCCTCTCAAGGTTTCTTCCTCCTAGCCTGAGGGAGTTTTTCCTTGCCACTGTTGCCTGCTGGCTGCTCATTTGAGGCTTGGACCTGGATTTCTGTAAAGCTGCTTTGTGACAACTCCTTTGTTGTAAAAAGCACTATACAAATAACAATAATCAAGGTTTTCACTTAGAGTATGTTTCCCTGGTATTTAAAAGAATATCCAATGCTATGAATAACTAGGAGCAACAGATAGCTGTTGCTCACGGTGGGCTGAGAGGGCAAAGAGCAAGGTTAAATATACTCTACCCAACAAGCAGGTCTCAGGAAACCAAGAATAGCAATGTGGATGTTAAGAGTTTATAGCTGCAGTCTTGCGTTACGATATCTAACCTTGGCTCCACGTTTTCTAGCACCAACCTGAAGGAATGAGCTGTGAGCACTACTGCATCTGTCAGAGACAAGAAAAATGGATGGGGACTTTTATGAGGTGGTCTGGCATGAACAGCTGGAGAAAAAAATTGGTGTTCCCCTTGTTGCCATCCATCAGACCAACAGAGACCCATAAATATGTGACTGACATACAGGATTGTTTGTTCTTCCTTTACAAACCTTACTTGCTTTGGCTTCATGTATCTGAGGCCTGTCCCTGCTTCATGAAGATTCTCCAAAGCTGAGAGTAAACAGCCTCGAAGGCTTTGTTTATTGATTAATGGTACTGTACTAAAGGAGAGTTCCCAACAGTTTGGTTTAAAGTGAAACTTTGGATTGTAAGTGAAGTGTTTGACTCAGTGATGGTGATGGGAATGAGCTGGGATGTCACCTGGCCTCGGCTTCAGGGCTATAGCCCCGAATATTTTTTTTATGAGACCCCAGACCATGAACCTTAAGCAAAAATTACCATCATAATTATATGTCAGTCGCATAAAAGTTTTAAAATGTCAGTAGTTGTTTACTACAGTTATTTCTATAATATTGATAATATTATAGAAAAAAATGTTAACCATATGTGCCAGTTTTAAGCTTGTCTATAACTCAAATCTTTAAAATATACGTTATAGACATATGTCTGGTGTATAAGGCAACATATTCATAAGCACTATTTCTGTGCTTTTACAGGCATTGCACTCTTCCGACATCTGGATTCTATCAATACTGCTGGGAACAATTCTGACTCATGAATTCTCACATGAAGCCAATCTGGATGAAATGGTTTACAACTTAAGGATTTAATTATTCAGTTAAAAAAAACAATGGTGAAATATTAAGGGCATTCATGTTAGAGTTTCAGTTGTTTTTGGGGTACCTGCCAGTTCAGTTGGTACTATTTTTCCATCCCCCCACAGTTTTATGTCACTATATGCCAAGGAAACAGTCTGTGTGTTGCAGTTTTTAGTGTAATTTAACAGTGAAAGCTACAGTTCTATATAGCATCCACGTTTCTTTTTCCAGTGCTGATAGGTTCCAGTGCCTACACTATTTCTGACACTTTGCAAGATCCAAATAAACAACGCATTGTCCTTAGAAACACCAGGCTACAGTGTGAAAGTGATGTTGACAGACAAATTTTAAGCAACATCTGAAGCCATCGGAAGTAATGCACATCACAAGATATGTGACTGATATTGTTCCACAGCAGACATGTGTCTGCCACTGGCCACTTGCCAGGAAGAAGGAATGTTAGCTATTCAGGCTTCTTTGTGGCTTGTGCTTATCTTCGAGCTTCACACTCTAAGGTAATGCACTGATTATTGTAATACAATTACAGGTATATCTATTCACAGTTTCAATGATCAAAGGCCTTCGCATAGTAATCAATGCAATCACTGAGCCAACCTGAACCTAAGTAAACATGTATTAAGTGTTCTTGGCTTTTTTTTTTTTTTAGTTATTTCAGGATTTCACTCATACTCAAACCAAATTAATGCAGATTTACATGGATCATTTCACTGGTTAACCCTTTATACCCCTGAAGTAGAATTACCATGTGTGTACAGTTTAGTCACAACCGATGAGCAAGTAGTCATTGAACTGGAATGTTGTGAAATACCACTATGATCATATTTTTGTTTTCCAAGACAACCATTTAGGGAAAAGTGAGTTTGATGATCAGACAAGACCAGTTTACTATATGACGTGTGCTTCTTTAGTTTAGAATGGGACCTGCTAGATTAATGCTGTTAACAAAGAGCAAAACGTATCTACCTTCTTGTTTTTCTCTGTAACAAAATATCTGGGTCAGTGTTGTCATTAGCTTTGCCCTCTCTCACTGGTCAGTCAGAGTCTGCATGCAGGTTGAGCATATACACGTGGACAGAGCAGTGGAATGCTTCTTTGACATTTAAACTGGGATATGAAGATTTTGGTTAAGAGTGATTTTTAGCTGTTTTCTGAGCTTCATTACTCACCAATACCTCATCACACATTGATGACACAAGGGTTTGGTAGGGTATGACATACGCCTCATGTATGTAGGTTACTCTGATCCTGAGATATGAAGCCTAGAAAACTGCATGTACCCGCCTGCTAAGTGAGGATATTGGGTTCTGAGTGTTTTTTACAGTTAGAAAACAAGAAATGTTTTCTTTCGATGGCTGTTTCATGAAGATATTAGTGCTGTAGAGAAGATGTAGTGTTGCTGTACAGTAGAAAAGTGTACAACCACTCTGAAAAATATTACTGAAGAGAGTCAAACGGGGGGTTTGATTTGCCTTTCTCGAAATCCTCCAACCGGTTCTCTCTGGATTTTTTCTTGGTCTGGAAGCCTTTCCTGTTATCATACATACAAAAATAAACATAAAGTATGTGTTTCATAAAGCTTTAAGACTTTTGCCTAGAGCCAAAACTTGATGATGGTATGATGCTCAATTTGTCACTCTAATAAATAAATAAATAAATAAATAAATAAATAAATAAATAAATAAAATTTAAAATGATAACTTTATGCCTTTTGGAGATCAGTTCATCTTCTAGTCTTTTACCTTTGACAGTGACATAAATATTGACCACTGGGTTTTTTTGTATTTAACACTGTTAACACTGTTATTTGACCAATAAAGCAAATAGTGTTCAGAATTATTAGGCTGTTTCATTGTAGCTCACACGTGGGACACCCCTTAAAGAAGGTGTCCAAAATGAAGGCATGTCTCGAAAGACTGAAACCAAACACCCAGGACAAAGTATGTGCACACAACATGTTATCTCTTTGTCTACACATAGCCACTCTGCCCTTGTCCCATGAGCTCATCTGCCATTACACTGTCCTGTCAATCAGCCCTTTCAACCCAACAGAGCCAGTGCTGGGGGAAATGAGTGTTTGATTTATCCCTCTGTGTCAAAAAGAGCACTGTCTGTCAGCACTGCCTGTCAGCTACTCATTTCAGGTTTCCTCGTTTGAGACAGTGCGACACTGCTTCATGTACAGGCTTGCCCCCGAAAGTGCATTGTCTTCAGCCCTTCGCCACAAGAACTTGGAACATTCATCAGCAATTGTTTTCTAAGCGTTACTTTAAGATGCAGGAGGTATGCCCTCCGCAGAGGATGCCTTGAGGGTAAGACTTTGTTCTCTCCAGATATTCATGTGTGATTTTTTCTGCTGCACTATCACAATCAGATTACTAGTCTACAGATACCTATATCTCCAGAACACTGATAAGTGTAAGTAAGATCTCTCTTTAAAGCACATTTAAATCTAACGTCACTGGTTGTACCAACTCAATATGGGCAAAACTACTGGGACTCTTCTAAAATCAAGGCCATGAATTAGTGTGAATTCACTAGTTAACAGTAACCTGCAAACACCGCAACACAACTGGACTCTCTGTGCAATAAAAAATGCAATAATAATGTGCAATACCCCCTCCTACAGGACCCTTTTCTCATGCACTGTTTTCTATATTGTATATTGTAATATAGTCTCTATATTATATATTCTATATATTTATATAGTGCCTCTTACTAAATTATTTTTTCATCCATCTTTCTACTTTCTGTACTGTACTGTACTGATGCTGCTACTGGAACCTTAATTTCCCTGAAGGAACCCTCCCAAGGGATCAATAAAGTTCTATTCTATTCTATTCTATTCTATTCTATTCTATTCTATTCTATTCTATTCTTCATTATAGAATAGAATGCAGAGGACAAGTGAGGTCAGGATGATCACCACCCCACCTCATCCATAAGTCCTCAGCTCATCCCAAAAGTACTAAATGGAGCATCATGTTCTAGAGTATACAGTTCCACTGCTCCACAGCCCAATGCTGGGTTGCTTTATTCCCTTGTAGCCCATAATTAAGTTCTTTATTTCCCTCTAGCCAATAGGTTCATGTATATCTGCCCCCGAGAGTCCTATTCTATTAACAGGACTTCTCTACAATGAGACGGTGTGCATTTGCACAGCGATGTCAGCAATGGGGGCAAATTAAGGTAGCACCATTCGTTAGAAGGGGTGTCCACAAACATACACAATATATAGTGTATGATATTATTAACACGAAACAAGAGACAGCCAGGACACAGAGACAGAGGGGGCATAGAACACATATGTATGGTCACCCATAGACTTCAAACCTATAGCTAGAACATTCAGGAGCTTACTTCTGAGAAGAAAAGCTTCAAAGACCTTTGCACAGTCAAAGGTGTGAGTAAATCTACACTATAAGTAGAGGCCACTACAGTTTGCATATCATCCTGGGAGGGGGTGGAGGATTCAAAGGCTGGGTGATAAATCAATATTTATATACTGTGGATGTTTATGTATTTATAAACCTTGTAATATGGGCTGAAGGCATATCATTAATATGGAGTTTCAAAGTTTTGTTTCAATCTTGCGGAAAAGCTTTTTTCCTGCTCCTTCCATCTGCTTGGCAGTGAAGCAGGGGTGGGAATAATATAATGTCTTCTCTCAGACTTTGTTAGCAACTTGGTACTGGTCCATTCTGCACTAAGTGTGACACAGTAATAATTGGTTCACTCTAATATACACAGTTGAGTCACAACAATATGACCACTTCCTTGTTTCTACACTTTGCACACAAACTCCTGTTATCATACAGGAACACTTTGTAGTTCTATAATTATAGACTGTAGTCCATCTGTTTCTCTACATCCTTTGTTAACCTTTCACCCTGTACTTCACTGGTCAGGACCCCACAGGACAG
Source organism: Acestrorhynchus altus (assembly GCA_034509495.1). NCBI lineage: Eukaryota > Metazoa > Chordata > Actinopteri > Characiformes > Acestrorhynchidae > Acestrorhynchus > Acestrorhynchus altus. The sequence goes on along the minus strand of CM067524.1, from coordinate 9,442,825 downwards.
GTATAATTTGGGTGGTGGGTCATTCTCAGCACTGCAGTGACTCTGACGTAATAATTAATTATAGTAATAATACTCATTTGAGCCACTGTGTTGTGCACACACAGGAATTAATCCTCCGCATTTTACCAATCCACCCACACTGATGTGTACACACACATCAGTGAATTCACACACCAGGGGGCAGTGAGCAGCCCGATCCTCAGCACCCTGGGAGCAGCTGGGGAGTTCAGTGCCTTGCTCAAGGGCACTTCAGTCATGTCCTGCCGGTTCAAGGATTCAAACCAGCAACCTTCCAGTCACAAGGCTGGTTCCCTAATCGCCAGGCCACAGCTACTCCCACAGTGGTGGAGCAACACTCACACCACTGCAACACACACTGTGTAAAGTCATAGCCGGAAGCTCATCTGTTGCTGCGAGTTTGTGTTGGTCCTTCTCTAGTCATCAGAGCTCACAGAACGCTGCCCACAGGACACCACTGGCTTGATATTTCTGGTTGGATTAAACACTCCAGCAGCACTGCTGTGTCTGATACACTCTACTAAAGGCTAAAGGCCCTTGAACACAGGCATATTAATGTTGTCTTTCACAATTGGTCCATAACCGATGGACTGCAACACTATACATTTTTCAGTCGGAGCCTGTTGATTTTCTGGGATGTTGAATGCATTGAAATCAGGCTGAGTAATCAGAGCTCCATTGTCATGGCTCCAGACTAAACCAATCAGGATGGCAGCAGAACAGCTCATCTTGCTTGCAGCAGAACACGTTTATATGACCGTCAACACTCTGACTCTAAAATCACAGAGGTTAAAGGAAACGTACGGTAGAGCAGAGATGAAAGGCTGGGCAATGACATTTAAAATTACAGCCACTTAATGAAACCACTTTGTCTAGGGGCATCTTGACATTTTCATGGCCAAAGAGCAGGGACCTGCAGTTTCTTAATGAGCACTTGTGTAAAAGAGGAAAATTAAAGAGAGCAAAAGTGGACAGGGAGCAAAGAAAAAGAAAGTGCGTATCTGCCGCATGTCCAGAGCAGAGAAGGCAATTAAAAAACTGACTTGGTGTGTGAGGTTCTACTGCATTTAAATTGAAAGGGCCTTATTCCACCACCACCATGTCTCTGCAGTGCTGAAAATGACCCACCATCAATTCTATGGTGGTCCTATGGCACCCTGACCTTTGAAGAACCAGGTGAATGAAGGCTAACAATGTTTGTAGATGGACAACAGTATGTAATTATAAAACTACAAGGTGCTCCTGTACAGTAAATGGAATTTACTAGAATGTGAACAAAGTGTAGAAACAAGAAGGCGTCGCAATAATGTGACTTGACTGTGTATAAGGAATCAATAGTGATCAATAAGTAATCAATATGAAAAGTGATAAATGTATGAACTATGTTTCACTCCCAGTGCATTGCTGGTCGGCCCAAGCATCTGTTTTGCACATTGGCTGCCCAGCAACAATGCAATGGAGGCAGTTTGAACAGAAGCAGTGACTGGCTTAACATGTATCAGAGGAGGCATATGCTTGTCCAAAAGTGTTGGGTAAATCTCACTTCCAAACTGGGGAGAACAACTGGGGAACATTAAAAAACAAAAGAAAAAAACTGTAAATCATTCACAATTGAATACCACGACATAACAGTGAGAACTAACATCATAACATAAATAATTTTCTCTAACAACAACATAGAGTAATACAGGAATCATCCTTTAATTATTTAATTCCTAGTCACAACAGCCTTTAAAGGATCTTTGTGCAAAAACTGGTATTCCTTGTTCCTGCAGTCACAAAGTGTAATTTGGACTTGAGTAACCATTAAGGAACATGCTTTACACAACATTTATGGACAAGCTGAGAGATCCAGAAGTGTTATCTGAAAGAATGAGCAGATGCTGGAGTGGTGGTGTGCAGCAATAGCTGCACAAATCTTCATCAAGCTGTCATCAGAATAAAACCTTTCCTGCATACTTATCACAGAATTCAGCATCAGATGTTTTAAAAGGTACATCGAAAAATGTCTGATGCATTTGGAACCGAGTGCTTTGACCTGGAATTTAAAATAGAAGTCAAAATTATGATAAAATAAGTTTGACTGCAAATAAGCAATGAGCCCTGGGAAGATGTTAGATGTAGCATCCAATGATCATATATGGCTCTTCACTGAATCAGGAATTACTGACATACAAAGCATCATTCCAAAGAAAAAGTATCAGCAGCAGCTTTGACAGACGTCAGTCATAACTATTAGTACTAGCTAATAGTTTTACTCGTTGATGAAAATATCAACTATATGAATGTATATATGATATTATGTCATTTAATGTTATTATTATAATTGTCAAAATCATTATAATTAAAGCACCAATGCTCTCTCAGGGTGGGTAGATGGCGTTCTCGCCCCACATCACACCCAATGCAACACTGGATGGCACAGGCATCTGATAGGTGTTGTATCGGCAGTGGGGACACAGCTCTTAGTGCTTTGGCTGCCCAGCAATGATACAGTGGTGGCAGTAGGAAAAGAGCCAGTGGTTGGCTTCACATGAATAGGATGAGACATGTGTGTGCGTGTGTGTGTGTGTGTTTATATGTGTGTGTGTGTGTGTGTGTGTGTGTATGTGTGTGTGAACCTGTTGCCCTTTGCACTACTTTCCACACCAACCCAAATCATACACTTTTAGCAATAAATAAATGCATAATAAAAGATATCACCTGCTCCCCAAATGTTCCCGGGGCAATAAATCCCAATGATGCATTGATGCAGCTGAAAGAAACCACAGATTTTAGTAAATATATCAAGATCACATCTGGACCCATCACTTGTTGGGGAAAATAGAGAGGGCTTCTTCCCTGGAGCTTCATACAGTGCATACAGTGGTACAAGGCCATTAACTTTGTCCTGGTCTCTGATGCAAAGTGGTTGTGATACTCCCTCTGTTGGCAACAACTCAATGGTGCATCTGCAGTAACTCATGAGGAACAACGTTGTATTTGGACATGTTAAAATACCAGAATCCCAGAATAATAAAAAATTCTGTATCAAATTGATCATTATTCTCACTGACTATTGAGCTGCTGTGAACAAGGGAATGAATATCAATGGGCTGGGCATGTAAGAAAAATCATAATGATTCAGATTCAAATCATTAACACATAATGAGGACACGATTATGCCATCTTTTCAGCATGTAAGAAGGTAATTCAACTATTTAGCTACAATGTATCTGTAGTCTGCTCTGATGTACAGAAATAAAGGGAGGAATAATTGATGCAGCACACAGACAGCTCTGCTTAAGCCTGTTCAGATGAGCTATTAGAGAATTCAGGATTCAGGACAAAAGGTTAACTCTGGTCGCCCCACTGTGGGCAGTGAGGTCACATCATTTTGACCTTACACTCCTGAATCTGGCTCTTATCTCGAGAAGGTTCTATCTGCAGACCTGCAGTCCAGTGCTGTCAGATATGGATCTTCCTGTTAACATTCTGTGTAATGTTATATTAATATTTAATATTAAAATAACTTTAAATATGAAAATTAATATATTAAAACCAGCCTTGAACCAGCCATGTGGAAAGTTGCCAGTTGAAATCCCTAAACTGGCAGGACATGACTGAAGTGTCTTTGGGGAAGGCATGGATAGGGCTGCCCACCAATCCAGGTACGTGCCCTCTAGTGTGTGAATTCACTGTATGTGTGTATATGTATGTGTATCGTGTATCACTGTGTGTGGATGGGTTAAATGTGGAGGACATATTTCCCTGTGTGCAGCACAGTGGGCATCCAAGTGCCTTTATCTTCAGTAGTGTTGAAGGCTGTCTAGGTAACTGTCAGGACAATCTATTGAAACAGTAAAGTTTAGTACTTGTTTGACTTAACCTAAATCCGATCGCCACCAGGCTCGGTGTGGTGGGACACTACCTGACTTGAATGTTATTATGATTCCCATAGCAGCCCTGCAAGGCCATGATTATAATTACTTATCCCTTATTAAAATTCTATATGTTTAAAATGTTATAGTATATTTAAAAATAGTTAAATAAAAATAACCAGCACTGCATATCATTTAGTCATTAATTATTACTTTATTTACCTTAAAATTCAATGACCCCAGTGTATTGACAATATAATCTTAATAAATTTGACATTATGGTCAAAGAATTAAATATTTATTATATAATATAAAAAAAGCTACAATTAAAGTTATAATCAGCATTCCCAAAATTTGGTACAGTAAACTCAGCCCAGTGAAAATAATGATATTATTATAAAGAATTTTACATTGTGGTGAAAATACTGGTCCTGAACAAGTGCTTCTTCTCCTGAGAAAGTATCTGTATCTGTATCTCTTTAGATGTGTATTACACAGGTCACATGCTGCACTATGCAAAACAGAGTATTTTATTGTGAACTGTTTATGGCACAGAATGAAATTCCACCCATTGTGGTAATGGGATGTTCTGCACAGGGCTGTGTTTTTGTCATTGAATCAGATTTAGAATCTTTCTTCCTTCTGGGGGTTAAGTTCCTTCCTCAGCTTGCATGAGCCTGCCAATAGTCTTTGAATTCATTGAAATCATTTATAATGGTATGGTAATGGTAATGAATGGATTTGATACAGTTTCCCAGGAGAAGAAGCACTTTATCCTGTTCACTGCATTTTAAGTGTAAATAAAAATGATTAAATTATTATTAAATAATAATTATTTCAGCAGTGTTATTGGGAACACTGACTAGAATTGTTTATTATAGCCTTTTTATATTATAAATTGTTTCATTATTTGGCCACAATGTCAATTTGTTTATAATAATAATAATAATAATAATAATCATAATATCATCATCATCATTACCAATTATATTAGTTAATAATAATAATAATACACACACACATTAATAATTGTTATTACATATTATTATTACTACTACTATTAATAATGTTGTTAATGATGATGATTATAATAATAATAATAATAATAACGATGATGATGATAGTAATAATACTGATGATTATAGGCGAATGATTATAATAATAATAATTATAATAATAATAATAATAATAATAATATTAATAATAATAATAAAAATAATAATATTAATAATACGAATAATAAATCACTGAATCAAATCCATGGCTTCCGGTTCAAATCGGTACTGACTGAGAGACGGCTTGATGACGTCAGAGCTTCAGCCTCACTGGCTGGAAATGCCGTAATACTTAAATAAATAATAAAATTGAACTTTGTTGTTTTTTCCTTGTTTAAAGTCTCTGAGGTGCTCTTGGCTGTTTTAACACAAGAGAACAAGCGATCCTTTAAGGAGTCAGTTCGGATACACAACTGATCCGGTTGATGAACCGAGCAGCCTGCCGGCTGTTCTGTATTAACCTGTTCTCAAAAGAATCGGTTCAGGACTCGGTGAGTCGAGTGAAGCCGAGCCCGTTTAAACTCTGTTTTTGATTCTTTTTTTCAACGGTCACTCTGAACCTGTTCGGATATTCTGATTATTACTGTATTTATCTGTTTATATCCGTCATTTATGAGCAGAACTACTTCAACCAGGTTTCAGCTTCTGTCTGTGTCAAATTAATCTTTAAGAGAGCGAGAAGCCAATTCTTTTATTTTCAATTCAGCGGTCTGGAGCTAAAACCAAACAAAAGGCATTTCTGGTAGTAATCAAATTTCAGTTTTAATATCTAGTTTTTTCTGTCCTAGTAAATGGATGTGGGAGAATGTTACACTTAATAAAAAACCCATTTAGTGAATTTCTGTAAATTTTTCATTTGAAGGACCACCTTCTCAACAGACAGTAAATAAGCAACAAGTATTGAGTCTTTTTTCCTGTACCAGAAGTGATTCTTTCCGCTGAAAATTCTGAATATGCCTACTTTCCTGTTCATCAGCTGTTACAGTTGAACTAAACTGCTAATGTGAGAACATTGTGACCTGCAAAAAAAATCCAAAACCAGGTATGTTCGTGTTGTAACCTGTGGTTCACTTGGATGAACACAATTTATCAGAATAGTTTAGTTTGTAGACTAAGCCAACGTTTCCTCCAACATCAGGGGCATTAATAGGGAGTGCAGTAACCACCACCTACACTTGAAATATGAAAATTGTAACTGCTAAGAACTGATTGATTACAGACACAGAGTTATTAGTTGCATGCATTGCTGACATAGATGTGCAAATGTGCTATAATATCCTATAATCGGATATATATATATATATATATATATATATATATATATATATATATATATATATATATATATATATACACACAATTGTTTTTTTCTTTTTAATTTATTGAAATGAAACATAGCTTGTAGGGGGATAACATACAAAATATACAAAATGTAAAGCTAGATTTAATATATAGCTGGGTCTTGGAAATTGTGTGTGTGCTCCAGTACAACAACTAGTATAGAAACACTCCAGACATATTGGAGTCAAATGCTGGCTCCAAAACTTTATTAGTGATATAAAATATGATTTCTGAAATGGTAATTTGACCTTCAGTTATGAATGTTTTGTCTTCCTCATAATGACAACACATACATGAGAAGATATGTAGAAGTCACAGTCCATATAAAAGCTTGAAATGTTTGGCTCTGCCCCTGCTCATCACCATGACGACACATAAGTCCATGACGTCACATATAAACCCATATTAAATAATGAAATGTCTGGCACCACACCTGCTCATCACCATGACGACACACAATTCCATGACATCACAGAGGTTATAAATGAGGTCATGACTGAACTCCTTCAAACTCCTCTGGTTCTGTTGATGGAAGGTCACACGCAGGAGCCCGTCTCTGATTACCTGACACTTCACAGCAAAATGAAGAGGGAGTTCAAACAGCTGGTGATGAATTCTGCACCTGAAGGTGAGTGTATTTAACCTCCACTTTATATTTGAACACTTTGTCAGTTCTCTGACGACTGAGGCTATTTGAAGGGCAGGGCTGGATCTTTGTATCAGCACAGTAACTGTAACATCTTTAACTTATTGTCAAATATATTATAATAAAAATGTGTAAATCAATCTGTGAAATGTTGTTCACTGTCTCTTACTTTTACATTTTATGTAAATTAAATAATCACATCATTATGTCGTAATCAGAAACCTAACTGAGAAAACCAGGAGGACAGAGGAGACGTCACACGGTTTCATAATAGAATTACACTAGCTATATGGACAAAAGTATTGGGACATTTTCATTTACTCTTGCAATTTATGCAAAAGACAAAAGAGACACTGTTGGTCAAAAGCATCTCCAAACTGTCCATCTGACTTGTTCACACTTTTCTTCCAGTCATGTTACTTTAGTTTAAAAATAAACACAACTACAGTTTTAAAATAAACACAACTACAGTTTAAAAATAAACACAACTACAGTTTAAAAACAAACACAACTACAATTCACATCATAATGTCGTATTCAGAAACCCAATTCAGAAAACGAAAGAGGACAGAGGAGAGTTGCAGCCTGAGTGTCCCACAGGGAGTGGCTGAACTTCCATCAAGGAAAAAGAGAAAAGTGGCATCATACCAGCCAAGCAGAATTCAGACCTCTGGCCATCAGAAGAGAAAATCGCTTCGGTCAGTTTATTACCTAAACCACCTAATATCACATTGTGTGATTCAGAAATTTGATTCCACTTCTCTCATACAGTATGTAAATATAGCTGATTGATTCAACTCCGGCCTCCACAGACACCTACTGCACCTTATTACACCATAAAAGAAAAGATTTGGACAGAAGCTTTTGGGATTGGCCTTTCAGCGGAGAACGACATCCGATGGCCTGCAGGTTCTGCACACGCTCACACCCCATATATATTTCAATTTTTTATAGTCATTATAATATATAAAATCTAATAACGGCGAGCCTTGTGTGTAGTGGCCATTAAATTTGTCCAAAAGCAGTGTGATGACCGATATGTCCGATATGTAAGTACATCTACAAGTCCTGAAATCATTGCCATATGCGCGGCCACTATGGCACAGGGGTCATGAGTTCAAATCTCAAGCAATGTAGCCTTGAGCAGTGCTAGTCCTTACCCTGGGAGCATTTCAGGTGCTGTGGGAAGCTAGAAAGGGGTGGTTTGATTTGTGCTACCAAATTGAAAGAAAATGGTGGTAAAATTCAATAAACAAATAAAAAAAATGCTTGTGCTGAAACATAATGGTGCCAAACTGCTCTCATTAACTTTTCCTCTGCAGCTTGATGAACCAAAAGCCATACCTGTTGAGGTGGCTCAAGGCCATGAACAAGCCACCCTTCTCCAAAAATATCATCCATCTGATTGAGTGGTTCGATGAGGCTGATCGCTACATCCTGGTCCTAGAGCGCCCTGACCCTTGTAAGGACTTCAAGAGTTTCCTTTACACAGGTGGGGAACTACAAACAGTAGAAGACACAGCGCGAGGTATAATGCTCCAACCGGGTGATGGCAGCGCATCAGGCAAGACATAAAAGTCTTCCATGTGACATAAAGCTGGAGAACTTCCTGGTCAACCCAGACACTTCTGGAAATAAGTTGATTGACTTGGCTGTGGAGACTGGATTAAGAAATCTATAAAATCTTTGAAGGTAACTGGAGCCTTAGACACTGGGTGGTGTGAAATTCAATAACACAGCTTTAAAAAATATGACTGAAATTAGTGTCTGTTCTCAGCTCTGCTTCATTTCCTTCTTTTTGATGTCTTCAGGCACAGATGAATACTGTCCTCCTGAGTTTTTTGCAAGGAAGTATTGTGCTGAATCTGCCACGTGTGGTCACTGGAGTCCTGATGTTCACTCTCGTTTGTGGATACCATCCTTTTGATGAGGATCGGGACATTATTGACGGACACCTGTACTTCAAAGATGGACTGGAAGGATGGTGTAAGATGAACAAGAAAAAGTACGTTGGTTCATATTTTCAACCTCATAACTGAGTTCAAAAGATTTGTAGCTGGAAGGGAATATTCAGAGTAAATCTGAGAAGCTGCTAATGCAGGTCTGATTTCTCTAAATGAATTAGTTTATATTGGTGTATTTTAAATAGATACTTGCTGAGACTGGTTTGTGGCGGCGTTTCTTCCTCTCCAATCTAATCTCTCTTTATAGAATGTCGTAATCTGATTCGCTGGTGCCTGCAGCATCACCCAAGTGACAGGCCCAGTCTGCAACAGATCCCTAGCATGGTTGATACTTAATTCTATCAACCCATCATAGAATAAAGGGTCACAGAAGGACAAATGAACACTAACAAACACGGGCTTTAAACATTGAAACAGTATTCACAGATTGGGGTAAAATATAACTAAACATATAAAACTGATAGATCTAATAGAAATATAAAGGAAAATGTCAGGATACATTCATTACTACTTAAAATGTCTTCAATTAGAATCCGATGCAGCAAATCAGCATGTCAGTGTTTAATTAATGATGATAAATAGAATTTACACATTTTAAAAACTAGTCCAGGTTCCATTTTGCTTACCCCGATCATGTTCTCTTTCATTCTAGAAGACATATGCAGGAAAAAATGGATGAACCTAAAGGACATAATTCATCCAGCTCACTGCTCATCCCTCATCTCATTAGCCAGCCTGGCATCCACAGCATCAGCCAATTAGTCAAGCAGCCAGCCAGAGCATTGTCCCACAGCAGCCAGTCAGCCACAGCCTTGGATGGCCATGCCTTGATTTTAATTGCAATAAAGATTATAGTAAAGACAACACAACAGTGTTTTTATACAGATAATATACTTTATATAGCATGCTCCTGATAGCAGAACTAAAGAACACTGACCAACTGTATGTTTCATTACAAAGAGTGTAACTGCCCTGTGGATGAAGTGGAACCATGACTGTTGTTGCTAAAACATACATGTAAAATATATTTTTTCTAAAACAATGCTTTGTTTGACAATCCTTAAAGAAAATGAGTTGAAGTAGAATCATTACTCTCCCTTTAATGAAACATGTAATATTACACTGATATTTCTTTTAGATTAGCTTTAGGAATGGAAGAACAATGAGGCATCATTAATAAAGTCATAAGAAACCTTATTTTCATAATTTATTCTATGGAAGTATATGTACATTTTATATTCATTTCATATGCGATACTCTAACATTGTTATCACAGTATCTGCACTATCAGCAGATTTGTGTGTTTCCACTCAATTATAACTAGAGAAGCATCTTTAAAGTAACAATTATTAGAAAATGAGAGTGAGCGTGTGAAATGGATACAGTAGTCCAATTTCAAAACACCAGAGAGAGTTGTCTTCCTGTCCCCCTCCTCCCCAGATGTGAAGCTCATGCAGGTTGAGGAGACTGAACCAATGAATGTATATATATATATATATATATATATATATATATATTTGAACATTATAAACCAACTCATGCTTTATACACTAGTAGCTGCATTAACCTAAGCCTAGCCTAACCTAGCCAAGTCCATTATACAGAGGAAAAGCCTCTTTTCTGAAAACACACCCCCTGCAGTTGGAGTTAATACACAGATCCCACACATACTGGCTATTTTTAGTAGATAACAAATCCATTTTGAGTTGTAGCCTATTGTTTGATCCTGTTGCAGCCTGCTCTAGCTCTCAGTTATTAAGTGCCCTCTGTGTGGTCAAGCAAAGCCAGTGAAGGCTGGACAGGTGCCACTGTAGGAGAGGCAGAGGATGTAGAGGACAGGTTGGAGGAAGAGTGGCTTAGAGTGAAGTTGCTGAAGGAGGAGCAGAAACAGAGAATGGGAGAGAGAGAGAAGAGTGGAGAGAGGAGAGGGAGAAGGAGAAGGAGGAGAGGGAGGCTTGAGGAATAACGCAGCATCTGCTGGTGTTGATGTAAAGTGTAAAACACATTATATTTTCATTTTATTGTCAAAGTCACACGCTGGGTTGTCAACCAGAGAACCATCAGAATGACTCAGGCGGACCAAGAGTGGTGATATGAGCCGTAAAAAGCTTCTCAAAAAGTAGAAGAACTTTTTATAAAATCTTGAATAACTGGGGAGTCTAGACACTGTGGGGTATGAAATCACACAGTTTAAAAAATATGACTGAAATTATGCCTGTTCTCAGGCTCTCATTTCTTCCCTTCTTGATGTTCAGGCACAAGATGAATACTAACCTCCTGAGTCCTTTTTAAAAAGGAAGCATTGTTTGAATCTGCCAATGGTGTGTCACTGGCAGTCCTGTTGTTCACTCTGGTTTATGGATACGAACCTATTAATGATGAGATGGACATCATTGCGATGGTAAGATAAACAAGTGTAAAAAAAGATGTTGGTTCATACTTTTAAGCTCATAACTGAGTACAAAAAGGTTTGTTAAGGGTGAATATTCAGAGTAAAGCTGAGAAAACTGTAACGGTCTCCATCCATCCATCCATCCATCCATCCATTTTCTGAACCACTTATTCCTGAATAGGGTCACGGGTGAGCCGGTGCCCAGCCGTCAACCCTGAGCGCAAGGGTTGGGAAAGCCAACTCCAGACAGGTCGCTAATCCATCAGAGGGCGACACATGCACACACACATCCACGGCCCACACACATCCACCATCCATGTGTCTGATTTCTCTAAATGTATTAGTTTATATTGCTGTATTTTACATAGTGGCCTTTGCAGACTGGTTTGAAGTGTTTCTCTCCTCTCCAATCTAATTACTCGTTACAGAATCTGATTCGTTGGTGCCTCCAGCATCACCTGGGCGATGGTGTTCAGCCCTGCAACAGATACTGCAGTTATGCTGGTTCCAGTTTTCCATTTCACGTATGTAGAAGACATATGCATGAAAAAATGGATGAACCTAAGGGATATATTCTATCCAGCTTCACTGCCAGCCCTCATCTCACAGCCAGGCATCCAGAATTCTAAGTGCAGCCAGCCATCCCTGATTTTCATAATGTAGTAATTGGTTGTGAGAATCATTTTTGAATATTCCCTTAAACTTGCCCAATGTTTGCAATATATTAATAACATTTTCATATAATCATTCATCAATGATAATGCCCCATTTTACAACCATATTAAAACCATAAAAAGACTTGAACGCGATTATTGACACTTGCTACCACATCAAAGTTGGTCAAAACCTTTGAAAGACACCAAAATCGCTGTTCTGACTGGCTCTCTCAGAGCCTTTGATTCAGTCCTGTCAAGAATCTATGGAGTTTCGGTTCCATGCTTAAATCGGTTCACGATCTTGAAGAAGGAAGAACAGGCCAGAATCCTTCAGAAGACGGTGCCAACTTGTTAGATGACCACCAGAAGATAAAATACTTTATTGATCCTCACAACCGGAAGAAGAGGTTGCTGTCAGTGCTTGATCAGAAAGGCGCATTATTGACCATTAGTTGTGAGGAGGATTCAATCTCATTTCTTTTTGTTTCCCAGTTCATTAAAACCAATAAAATGTCTATTTGACCTGATGCAGATGTTGTCTTTGTTCTGACCTCAAACTATGAACACTTAGTGTTGCTGCCCATGTCATTGGAAGCGACAAGGGTTTTATTTGATCATGGAGGGGGGGTAATATATATTTTTTACTCTTTATATTATTACTACTTTAAAACATTTAGCCTCCCATTGATCCATTTGAGCTCAGTAAAAGTCGTAATACCTTCATTGATTGCCATGTATAAACGGAAGGCCGCGGCAACGTGGTGACTACTGCATCGCCACTTGATAATTTCATGGCGCTGTGCTGTATAACGCGGTCACCGGAGGTCAGAAACATAGAAAAGGGCGAGGCACACATTGGTTAACCATATACATTTTAAAGTAAACAAGTTAATCAGCTCAGAGTGTGTATTGGTGATGTGATTATAACTAATATAAAGACATAATCAACTTATCTAACAGTCCACCCTAAAGATCCACAGTTTCATTACGGTGCCTTTAACTTCTTCACCCTTTAAGGTGAAAGAAAATTCCAGTAAGTCTTGTGTGGTTTAATACAGTTTGGTTAATCATTAAAGTAAACTGAATAATCAGACCAATGTGTGAGAATTAAGTATGATACCAAATATAAGCAACGTGCAAATGGCAATTAGTATTTTGGACTGCTGGAGAAATGGGGAGGCAGCCTTGAAGTTCCTTAGACTTGAAGTTGAGTATTATTTTTAAAAGAGTCTTTCTTTTTCTGACGAGCAGTAATGTCCTCTTCTCCATCACCTCCCTGGTGAGGCCTGTTCAGCACGCCCTCGTCAATCACAATGATTCAGTCTGCCTTCTCAATGGTTCACCTGTGTGCAATCACCAGTAAGGTCTGGTTGGAGAAGGGCCAAAGCTTTCCTGAACCTGTGAATACCGTAGACTCTTGATGTTAGAGCTGATCCTGTTATTAGAATGAATACTGTGTTCCTATGTTTGCATGACTGTGTCTGTGTTCACGCTATCAGCTTGTTCACTTTGGGCATCCAGAGTTGGTGATCTCATCCAGTAAAAGAACTTAGTAGGTTGTCTGATTAGAGCTCATGATGGCAACGCGCTGCTTGACTACTTCCAAGAAGGCTTTTGCTCACCAACATCTGATGAGCAGATTTTATTTAGATAATGTGTATAATTGTGTACAGTTATTTTTGCACTTTTCACATGTGGCTTAACAATCCAAAACCAGTGTTTTTACCTGTGTCATAACTTTTCTGAAGCTGGCAGATGAATTCATGGGCATTGGCTTTACGGGCTGCCTCCTGAACACTTTGTAGAGAACAGTTTGATAGGTCCAGTAGGCAATATTGTCATGTATTGTACCAGAAAAGAGAACAGGTTTCTGTCCCACTGCAGCAATTTGCAAATACATAAAAAAACAGTTGTTATATTTATGATGAACAATTATGACCTCTAACATTTTAATTACTACTGAAATAGCTGCAGGGGCAATTTAATATGATTTGTGTTGGTTACTAGGCATTTTCACAAACTACACAGCTCAATCATAGGCTACGCTCACACACAGGCTGAAGTCACACAAATCCGATGATTAAATTGTCCCTGAGTGTGACCCAGATCAAATTTTTTCATGGTTATGTGGGAATACCAAATCTGAACTTATCAGATAGATTTAGAAATCCTACAATGTGATGTCCTGAATTTTTTTCACATTTTGTCTCTCATAGTTGAATTCTCTCATCTTTCTAAGTAGGAGAACGGTAATAATCAGTGGTTGACTAAATACACTTAAACCTAGTTCATATAAATGTATGACCAGAATAATGATTTATAGTCAGATTTGGTTGGTGCATTTTAATATTAAAATTAAGAAACATCACAGTAACTTTGTTCTATTTAAATAACTCACTGTTGAATACATTAAATCCAAATGAGTGTAAATGCGTTTCTTATATAATGTAAAGGAGCACAAAAGTCTGGCATTTTCTTCAGTTCTATTTGGTCAGAATACTATTAGGTTGTGATGGCAGAGCCAGAAACACATCTCACATGGCAATTGTAGTTCACAGTACAACCCAATTAAGTTGGGGGCGGGGGTGCTACAATCTCAGGATGAGATAATAATGCAATTATACCACAGTTTCATTATCACTGTTTAATAAAAACAACACACCAATCACCTAGCAACCACTTCAAAATTTCATATCAACCACTTAACACCGTAGTATTCACTTAAAAACGTCTTGGCAACAGCATAGCAACCATCTTGGATACCTTCTTACCATATTACAATAGCAAAGGTGTTGCCAGGCGGTTGCAATGTTGTTGCAATGTGGTTGGTATGGTGTTGCACAAGTTTTCTAGGTGGTTGCTATGGTATTTGTAAATAGTTGCTAAGTGGTGGCCATGTTATTCAAGTTGGTTTGTAATACGCAACCATGATCAAAACACAACCTGTAAAATTAACTCCGTAGCAATGTAGTTAAAAACAGTTTTCAGTGGAGGATGGTGTTAAGTAAAATAACAGCACAGTTTAAATAAGCTTCGTATAAAAGATGAAAAATTACCTGCATGCTAAAATAAATGTCAGCATTTCAAATAACAGGAAAAATTTCAGTGATTATGCTTATAACAAAGTTTGAATTTGAGGCTTGGAACTTGAGCATGCTTACAGTTCAAGAATATCAGAGTTATAATGTGTACCTGTCAGGGTCTCAAAGAAGCCAATCTCTTGCCGACCAGGAGTTGAAGAGCTGCAGTCACAAATGAAGCTTCCAATAGCACACATGAAGAGGCCTCCTCGGCAGCCTGCGCTGAAAGAACTGAAGACAAGCATTGAACTTTTCAACACCAAAGCAATTAAATAGGCTATGCCATGAATAGCTTGATATACTGACCTTCCAAAAGCAAACAATGCCATGAATATTATTGCTGAATGAAAGTCAGACCAGTGGTGCTCAACTTGTAGACTATCAATCAGCTCGTAAGTACAGTGATGAACATCTCACCTGTTAACACAAGAACACCTGGAGAATGGATGCATCACACCACTGCTAAAAAAAACAGCTCAAGACCAAAATCAGTCTAAACTGATTTTTGATGGTCAAACTGGTTGAAACCTGGTCATCCAGATAAAAACAAAATGTGGCCCATAACTGAGGTATAAGCTAAAAAGTAGTTCTGATTTTGTCCAATGTGTTCGTTATCTGGGGCTACAGTTGGTCAATCAGCAAAAACCATCAAACAAAAACAAACCCTATACTGGTCAAGGACTATGCTGGTCAAATCGCTTAACTAACTTAACCTGTGTGCTTACAGAGGACTGCCAGGGCAAGAAACACAAAAGCCCCAAGTAGAAGAAGGTATCCTGCTTAGTAGTTTAATCACTCTCTCATGAAGAGGACTCAGCCTTCTGCTTTCTTCTTCTCCATTATTTTGTTCCAGTAGAGCAGTCTCCAGAATGCATCCCAGTGCAGTGTGATGGTATCGCACTAGCCACAGGTGGAACTTCACCTGTGGAAAGTTCTCAAACAGAGCGTCTGCTTGATATACTCGGGACCAATCAGACCACCAGAGTCCACTGCATAAAGACCGACCTCCTCGGATCCCCCCAGAGGAGTGATGCTCCAGACAGCGGAGGCCACCGCACTGCAGACTCCAGCCATTGTCTCAACAGGGGGTCTCTGCCATTTACACTCTTGAAGAGACCTCAGGTTTGTGTCCATGAAATCCAGAACCCAGAGTAAGGAGTCAGTCCAAACAGAGTGTTACAGTGAAGATGAGGGTCTTCATGTCTGGGCGAGCTGAGTGGTCTGCAGAAGAGCTGCAGAGCTCGAACACTCAGTGCAGGATGGACTGAAGCAGGTACTGAAGGCCACCTTTCACAGCCAGTTTACCAATGAATGGTTTCACTTTCTGACAGACAGCTTTTACTGCATTAGTTTCACTTTCACTTTCTCTGCACCAACAACAGAGGGGATTTCAACAGGAATCCCCCTCTCCTTCCGCAAGTCAAGAACATCAAACATTAGTTATTATTATTATTACTATTTTATTAGAGAAATAAATGACAAACGCTAACAAACTGATATTAGAAACAACATTTCTGAAAAAGTGTTTCTGGCTTTCTGCCTGAGGAGTTTTGTTTCTACCTAGCAACAGATTAATCATAGATAAGAGAAGCCTTTATTACTCATTGTGGCTTATGTATGGTTACAGCAATAATATACAGTAAATAGATAAAGATGCCTTATTACACAAATATAAAAATATAAGATATGATGTAGAAAATCAACAAATAAACACATATTAGCAGAATAACGAATAAAATATTGTACAATATTCCAGTTTACATGTAAAAGATAGATATTGCATATTTTCTGGAACAGGCACTGACATGTACAGAAATTGTAGACACATACAGTAATACCTATAGATAAACAGCTACCAAAACAGTCTACCAGCATTTTAAGGATTTCTAATTTAAACACAAGTTTCATTTCCACACTCTGACATTTGGATGTAAAATGTACTCTTATACCTGCAGAATATATACCATTATTTTTATTTTTTAGTCTCTTAAAAGCAGTAATAGATCAGCATTTGCAGGCCTCCTCCATACAACCACAGATTTTCCTAATCTCGTATACCAGCTCAAACGGCTGCAGTGTTGCTCATCCAAGCATGCTTGTAGAGCAGCTAATCCATCAAACTCAAAAGTATAGCCTAAAGTTAATAGCCATGACTTGTGATGACGTAGTATCCTATTTAATATCGGTTAAGAAGAGCTCTTCTGATGGCCAGGCTGTTCTCATAGTTCCTGAATAAAAGGGCTCAATAGGACAATAAAATCACGGCGAGCTCTTACAAAATGGAAACAGAATTAGGTCTATGAGAATAAGACTGTCTGTGTTTTGCAGAAGAAAACAGTACTGCATGAGCTTCTTTAATTCAGTTTCTATCAAGTATAGTCATATTTCATTCAAAAGGTCTCATGTGTGTAGCTTGCAAAATTGTGGTCCATTAACAGGACACCTAAGCAGAGAGGAGAGGATACCAGTTTTCTCATCAAATACATTATGAGAGTAATACTAAAATACTAAAGGTCTTCATTACCAAGTTCTGGTGTGTAAGATTAAGGCTGGGCTAAACACCGGAGCACGGTAGATGTCCAGAACCAGGATTGAGTACCCCAGTTCTAGAGGATCAAGATACAAAGGTGTGTATTAACAAACTAAATGAAGACCTCGGTGTGGGAATTGTGCCTGTAATAGAGACCAACATATGACTGTGTGCATACACACACACACACACACACACACACACAAATATATATGACAAGGATAAGGGACAAGGGTAAGGGACAGGGATAAAGGACAGGAATAGGGGACAGGGTTATAGGACAGGGATAAAGGACAGGAATAGGGGACAGGGTTATAGGACAGGGATAGCGCACAGGGTCGATGGTATCCGATAAATACCGTTTGAACTTTGACCGGCACACTGACTGACCAGCCTGAACCCTGAATGACTGACTTTATTTGTGAAGAAGCGCGATCAGCCCTCCACCATGTCCCGTTTGGTCCTCGTAGTGAGCGCACTCTGTCTAACTCTGTGGGCGACGTGCAGCCGCGGAGCCATGGACGAGTGCGCGGACGAGTCCGGGCGGCCTCAGCGCTGCATGCCCGAGTTCGTCAACGCTGCGTTTAACGTCACCGTGGTCGCGACCAACACCTGCGGCTCGCCCCCCGAGGAGTACTGCGTGCAGACCGGGGTCAGCGGAGTCACCAAGTCCTGCCACATCTGCAACGCCAGGGACCCGAGACAGCATCACAGCGCGGTCTACCTCACCGACTACAACAACCAGGCGGAGACCACCTGGTGGCAAAGTCAGACCATGCTGGCGGGCATCCAGTACCCCAACTCCATCAACCTCACCCTGCACCTGGGTAAGCGTGCGCGCGCGCGCAAACACACACACACACACACACACACACACACACACACACACAGTTTTATTTCTACTCTTTTCTCTCTTTTCTTTTGTGATATGTGACATAGCTCAAACAAAATACTTTTCTGAGAGCCTGTGGTAAAATGTTCTGGCCCTTTAATTGAACTTTGACCTTGACCTTTACCCTGATAGCAACCTCTCCATTACCAGCAAAGACTGCTTTACTAAAATGGTTTGACAGTTTTGGCATTTATCTCTGTTTATCTCTGTTTACAGACTTGTTTGCCGAGCAAAGTCTTTGCTTGAGCAAATGGTTTCCACTCCTCTCCCCTTTCTCCCCCACTGTGGCCCTGACTTTGTGGGGCAAGCTTCCAGAAAGCTCATGGCCACATCCCACCAATATCGCCACGATCACGTTATACAAGTTCTAGTGGATTACTTTAATTTTTCTGAGCCAATCTGTGTGTGCAGTGGGGAACACTCAGGGCCAGTCCTAATGGTTGAAAAATCACCACTTCTGCAGTCCTACACACATTCATAACCAAACCAATCTTCTGTCAGGTTTTTGCAGACAACAGGTCTGTACCAGGTCACTGTACGACTGCAACATACAAGGTAAATAAAATAAACAAATTTAATCAGAATCAGGCAAAAGAAGTTGCTTAGCTTAGGGTTAATACTTTTTATAAAACACAGAAATACAGTACAGGCCAAAAGTTTGGACACACCAGACTATTTACGTTGTAGATATTCACTGAAGGCTTCAAAACTACGAATGAACACATGTGGAGTTTTGTACTTTTGTTTTATATTCTAGTTTCTTCAAAATAGCCACCCTTTGCTCTGGTTACTGCTTTGTACACTCTTGGCATTCTCTCAATGAGCTTCAAGAGTTAGTCACCTGAAATGGTTTTCCAACAGTCTTGAAGGAGTTCCCAGAGGTAGCTCATTGAGAGAGCTCCAAGAGTGTGCAAAGCAGTAACCAGAGCAAAGGTTATTTCACCTTTTTTTTGGTTAAGTACATAACTCCACATGTGTTCATTCATAGATTTGAAGCCTTCGGTGAGAATCTACAATGTAAATAGTCGTGAAAATACAGAAAACGCATTGAATGAGGCGGTACGTCCAAACTTTTGGCCTGTACTGTATAACATACATAAGTATTCACAGCCTTTGCTCAATACTTTGTTGAAGCACCTTTGGCAGCAATTACAGCCTCAAGTCTTTGGAGTATGATGCTACAAGCTTGGCACCTGTTTTTGGGAAGCTTCTCCCATTCTTCTTTGCAAAACCTCTCAAGCTCCATCAATTGGATTGGGAGCGCCAGTGCACAGCCATTTTTCCCTCTCCGCAGATGTTCAATCATGTTCAAGTCTGGGCTCTGGTTGAAGGTGAAGTTATGTTGTTGGGTTGTTGGTGGGTTTCCTCCCATGAGCTGTTTACCGTTTGATTCTTTGATAGAGCGACGTCTGTACTTAGGGTCATTGTCTTGCTGCATGACCCATATTCTCTTGAGATTCAGCTCACAAACAGATGTCCTGACATTTTAATTTGCTGGTATAATTCAGGATGTATTATTCCATCAATGATGGCAAGCTGTCCTGACTCTCATGCAGCAAGACAGGGAATACAGCCTTGTCCATTTTTACCCTTGCCACACACATCATTGTTTTTCAATTTTCAACTTTTTCTTATGAGCCAATCTGAAAAAGGAATTTAGTAACCTTGGGTTCTTTTGTGATCTTGTGGACTATTACATTCCTTGCACTTGGCATGATCTCTGTTAGTTGACCTGTTAGAGATATTACTTGTGGAGGGTAATAATGGTCAGGAATTTTGTCCACACTTTAGAGATGGTTGAGAAACAACAACTAATAATTCCAAGTTATCCCCCAAAAAATATGATTGCATTCTTCTAAGTATGTAAATATAGTATTTTAGATCTTGAAACTGAGCCCCTGTTGAGGAAAAAACTTTAGATTTATACAAAACCTTTGATGTATTCTGTGGGTTCCAACTCATCCAAACTCTGAAAACCATAAAATTGTTGTGTTGTGATGTTATGATTTTGCCATATTGACCACCATCTCCTCTCCAGGCAAGACATTTGACATCACCTATGTTCGCCTGAAGTTCCACACCAGCCGTCCAGAGAGCATTGCCATCTACAAACGCACCCACGAGGATGGGCCATGGATCCCATACCAGTACTACAGCGGCTCCTGTGAGAAAACCTACAGTAAAGTGAACCGGGGCTTCATCCGCACCGGTGAAGATGAGCAGCAGGCGCTTTGCACAGACGAGTTCAGCGATATTTTGCCACTTACTTTTGGAAACGTGGCCTTCTCCACACTTGAGGGCCGGCCAAGTGCATACAACTTTGACAACAGTCCTGTGCTGCATGTAGGGATACCTCAGCGTGTCTCTTGACCTTCTGGGAGTCTGTCTGAAGTTTTTGTAATTTGGTCCACATATGTGTGTGCATTTGTCTAATGCAATTGCATTGCAAATGGGTCAATGAAAAGTGCTTGATTTGAGGTGGCAAACTACCATCTGTACCAAATGCACACAAATGCACACAAATACTAGCCAAATGCACACAAATGCTAATTATGCACTATATGGACCAAATTACAAAAAATTACAACTATTAAAATGCTGCAAATTATGCCAAAAACCACTTCTGGTGTGGGATACAGCAATCGATTTAGTTACGGAAATTATTTGTTCTCTCTCTATTACTACAAATACTTGCAATGTTTAATAGTGTGATTGTTATTTATTTATTTGTATTTTATTGCCTCATTACAAAACAGATATACCCTGAGAATATGCGTTAATATGTATATACTGAGATCCGGGGTAGGGTGTGATATATTTGTTATATTATTAAAAACTTACAATGGTATTGCTGTTACTTTTCCAGGTCAGTAGAACATCAACATGATTTTTGAATCTGTTTTAAAGTTATTCTTGATTTGAACTCTATGTCCTCAGGAATGGGTCACCGTCACAGACATCCGAGTGACCCTGGACAGACTGAACACCTATGGAGATGAAGTTTTCAACAACCCCAGAGTTCTCAAGTCGTACTATTATGCCATCTCTGACATTGCTGTGGGAGGAAGGTGAAAGCTTGTCAATCTGTTTGATCTAATAGTGTCACACAACTTCAGCAACCATGAAATCAAAGTGTTGACATTTCAAAGATAGTATTACCATATTAAAATATAAATCAAATCAAATCAAAATTTAATATATGTATAGCGCTCTTCACAACTGATGTCCCAGAGCAGCTTTAGTTGCTAGACTTTAGTTGCTTGTAGTCTAGCTGGTAGTTCAGAAAAATCACCACACAAGCTCCAATTAGTCCAAAACGCAGCTGCTAGAGTCTCACCAGGGCTAAGAAATTTGATCACATTTGTCCTGTTCCCTCATCCCTTCATTGGCTACCTATTAAACTCTGCAGTGATTATACAATACTCTAACATGCAAGTCACATAATGGTTTAGCTGCACAATATCTTAAAGAACCTCATAAATCATACAACTTGTTGTGTACACTTCGCTCCTAAGATGCGGGCTTACTAACAATTCCTTGAATAAAAAAAAAAAAAACACTGCAGGGGGACGAGCATTCTCTTAAAAAGTGCCCCAAGTCTGGAATAACCTTCCCGAGCCAGAGAGCTTTCCTCTATTTATATTTGTAACAAAGTCAAAAATGTCATAGTTAACTCCTATGAAGCACATTAAACGGAATGACCCTGTACCATGAATTTATAGAGAAACATGTTATCCTAGACACGCTCTCATTCCAAATTTCTTCCCAATACTGATAGATGTCAGGGATTGAGTACAAGACTGATATAAACGGTGAGGACAGTTGTCTGGACAAAGGATCCAAACAAAAATTCAGCGGTATTTCAATATCTGTCAGTACCGGACAGAGGGGAGCAGACGCAGATATAAATACAGGACTTTAATGGGACCGATGCGATAAACAGAGTCAAACAGGACAAGATGAAAGGCAGGAGTCAGAAAACGGAAACGGGTCAAACACACAGACAGACTGATAACAATAAACATGACATGCGCACTAAGTGCTGCGAGACAAAGCTAGACACTGAGCGAATTGAAAGGCTGGCTTAAGTACTCTCTGGACCAGGTGAATACAATTAGAACTCCATTATCAGTCATGTGACAGACTGAGGGATTCTGGGAATTGGAGTCTGGAGAGACTGAGGGGTGCATGACAATATCCACTGACCTTATTTAAAAAGCAAACAGTGTTGGTATAGAAGTCACTGAAATCAAAAAGATACCACCTAAAATTACGAGTATCACATTTAAGCTTAGTCTAGAGCTCCCACCTAAATCTACTCCATGTGTTCAATTGAGCTTGGGCTTTCACTTTTATTTAACATGCTTTTTTGCCAACAAACATATTTCTACTTGGTCTTTTAATGGGGACAAGTGTCTTTAAATGTGAACAAAATTTATCTCTGCCAACCTCCAAATATAGTTTGAGCAATCCAATGCATCATTCAATGACAATGCGTTCTGGAGATGATTACACCTTGCTTTTCATTTGGACAAGTGAAATCTGAACATGTAATCAGTCTCTCAGATTCCTGCTTTTCATTATTGACAGTAAATGACCTTAATGTCATATCAGTGGTACAGTGAGAAAAACATTTGTAGCTGACTGTGACTCTCTGTGAGCTGCTATGTATGGAGTAAGGTGTGTGTCTCAGAATGGCCTGTGTCTATGTGACCTTTGACTTACCTTTGTAGGTGCAAGTGTAACGGCCATGCCAGTGAGTGTGTGAAGAACGAGTATAACAAGCTGGTGTGTAACTGCAAGCATAACACAGAGGGTGAAGACTGCAACATGTGCAAGCCCTTCTATAATGACCATCCCTGGAGAAGAGCCATATCCAACAATGCCAATGAGTGCCTGCGTGAGTGTAGAACACATGCATACAGAGCAGTTAAAAAGTGTAGTTTTATTTTTGTATGTGTGGAAAACTAAAATGCCGTAGATACGGTGGGGAAAATAAGTATTTGATACACAGGTAATGAGTGCAGAGTAGGAGACCTTCTAAAAGGAAAAACTAACAGATATGTGAGAGCCAGAATTCCTGCTGGTTGGTTGGTGATCAAATACTTATTTCATGCAATAAAATTCAAATTAACTATTTAAAAATCAATGTCTCTCAGAGTTGAAGTGTAACTATGAAATCTACAGACTTCTCCATACTTTATAGGTTTGAAAACTGTATCAAATACTTATTCTCCCCACTGTAAGCAGAACCAAATCAAACAAATGAGCCCAAGCTACGACAAAATCAATAGATTATTCAAACACACCAACCAAAACACAGAGGTCCAAACACACTACCCAAAACACAATGGTCCAAACACACTACCCAGATAACAACAACCAAATACACCACCCAAAAAACAAATACACCACCCAGAACACAGTGATCCAAACACATCACCCAGAACACAATGGTCCAGACACACCACCCAGAACACAGTGGTCCAAACACATCACCCAGAACAAAGTGGTACAAACACACTACCCATAGCCCACTGGTCCAAACACACTACCCAAAACACAATGGTCCAAACACACCACCTAAAAAACAAATACACCACTCAGAACACAATGGTCCAAACACATCGACCAAAACACAATGGTCCAAGCACACCATCCAAAACACTGTGGTCCAAGCACACCACCCAAACCACAGTGGTCCAAACACACCACCCAAAACACAGTGGTCCAAACACACCACCCAAAACACAGTGGTCCAAACACACTACCCAAAACACAGTGGTCCAAACACACTACCCAAAACACAGTGGTCCAAACACCGCCCAGAACACAATGGTCCAAACACACCACCCAAAACGCAGTGGTCCAAACACACTACCCATAACACAGTGGTCCAAACACACTACCCAAAACACAGTGGTCCAAACACACTACCCATAACACAGTGGTCCAAACACACTACCCAAAACACAAATACACCACCCAGAACACAAATACACTACCTAAAACACAGTGGTCCAAACACACCACCCAGAACACAATGGTCCAAATACACTACCCAAAACACAGTGGTCCAAACACACCACCCAGAACACAATGGTCCAAACACACCGCCCAAAACACAGTGGTCCAAACACACCGCCCAAAACACAGTGGTCCAAACACACTGCCCATAACACAGTGGTCCAAACACACTACCCAAAACACAGTGGTCCAAACACACTACCCAAGGCACAAATACACCACCCAGAACACAAATACACTACCCAAAACACAGTGGTCCAAACACACCACTCAGAACACCAAATACACACCCAAAACACAATGGTCTAAACACACCACCCAAGGCACAAATACACCACCCAGAACACAAATACACTACCTAAAACACAATGGTCCAAACACACTACCCAAATCACAACATCCAAACACACCACCCAGAGCGCAATGGTCCAAACACACCACCCAAAACACAATGGTCCAATAACACTATCCAAAACACAATGGTCCAATCGGTCATGTGACCGATACAGGAAGTGTTTCGAAATGACACTAACGTGCCAAACTGTGTTTATAAGGAGCCGCATCTGTCAGGATGCATCTACCCAAAAAACTCTGTAAAAAATCACTGAACTTTAGTGGCACATCGTCTTTTTCATCCAAAACTATGGAACAGCCTCAAGGAAAAAGAAAGTTTTCTGCTGTGTGGGACCATTTTAATCTTACATTGGAAAATACTTTCAGAGCTTCCACTTGATCTAAATCCAAATTCATCTCAAATTGACTCTTATTTTACTATTCATATTCATATGTTCTGCAGGTTAAATGTCGCATTTGTTTGAGAGAACTGTCATATTTAAACAAATCCACCTCCTCAGTACTCGGGCATTATAAGGCCAAACATGAGAATGAAGTTCCAGATACACCCAGGATAAACTCATGGACTTCAATGCCAATTTGTTGTTTTTAGATAACATTTGGCAACATTGTGCTGTTGAAATAAGCAGACAAACCAAAAGTGCCACTGCTGATGCCATCCAGGTGGTGCAGAAATACCTGGCAGAGGGCAATATTGCCATGTCTCAGGATCCTATGATATACTGGCAGAACCAAAAGAATATTTATCCAAATCTCTTCTGGCTGTTGTGACAATATCTTTGCACTCCAGCCTCATCTGTCCTGTGTGAGTGGGTGTTTTCCACAGCTGGAGAAGTTGTTATAAAAAGCATAACAGGCTAAAATTTAAAACTTGGGAAAAAAAAACACAGTCCACAAGCATCCTCATTCCAAACACATTCACTTAGATTTTCACATTAGGTTCACATTATGTATTGATATTTTAAATGTAACTGAATATATGAAATAATATAAATATGCAATAAAATACAATGACAAAACATATTTTGTGTAGACTAGGTCATCAAATCAGTCCGTCAACCAGGTTGCCTGTAGTGATTTTTTAGGTCCAGTAGGTGTCAGTATTCAGTGACACAGTATCAACACAGTATCAATACAGTTTCTCAATGGGTCGAAACGCTTCATGACACCTCATCAACCGATTGTGCACACATATATTTCAGCGTGCAACTGCAACAGGAAGAGCACTGAGTGCTACTTCGACTCAGAGATGTACCGAGCCACGGGTCACGGGGGCCACTGCCTGAACTGCGCTGACAACACAGACGGGCCCAACTGCGAACGCTGTCTGGACAATTACTACAGAGATGGATCAGGCCAGCGCTGTCTGCCCTGCAGCTGCAACCCTGTGGGTGAGTGAGCCTGAACCACCTCCTCAGCACCAGATGCTGGATTCCAGTCCTTATGTGTGGTGGTTCTAGTCAGACTGGGTAGTAGTGGGTTTTACAGTGTTGTTGTATGCTGTTTTATCTTGCTCTCTCCAGGCTCTCTCAGCACTCAGTGTGACAGCTCAGGTCGCTGCAGCTGCAAACCGGGCGTGATGGGAGACAAGTGTGACCGCTGCCAGCCTGGATACCATACGCTGACAGAGGCTGGCTGCAGGTATTATGCATGAACACACACTGGGCCTAAAAGACACATCAAGTTGATGAGGAACTAATGGCCATTAAATGTGATTTCTAGTAATTGGGACACAATCTAATTTTGTTTTCACCACCCCAACATAAGAGGAAAACCATTGACCATGTTGCCCATCAAGTTAAGAGGGAATAAAATGTGCCATTTTCAGAGTTTAGAATATCACATTAAGTGAGAAATAAATGTTAAATGTGTTTTATTGAATTGTCATTTGAATAAATCATACAAATTTTGCTTGGAGTTTCAAGGGTCCTGCATCCTGGGAAAGTTGCACTCAAGCACACAGCTGACAGCTGACCCGTATATTCTTTTTTTTTGCCCTTGAGGTTTCAGTTTCCAGTATTTTGGTCTCTTCCCATTCACACAGATTGGAGCCTGGGCTTTATTATTGTCAGGTGTTGCTATGAGACCATCAGCCTCTATGCTAATTGTCAGTGGCTCCGAATGTGGTTTGATTTTGGAAATCGGAAATAGGAATGGTCCTTCAAATAGGACAGAGTGACTGACCAGTTCAACATTAACATACTGTTTTTTCAGTACTCCAAAAGACAGAGCTGCATGATCCAGGCAAGCATGCAATACTTGCAATTACTTTCTTACTGCCAATTCTCCTGTCGGACCCTCGGCTTTCAAATTTTCTTTTCAGAGCTCAAACTGACACTGTTATCCTGCCTCGTACCAGACAGGCTGTTTTAATGACTTTCAGCCTGTGTTGAACCTGCAGGCAAATCATATTTGATCAAAGATGACTGACTGCCTCGTTGTCCGCAATTGATCAGATCAAGTACATGAATGAATTTACCCCAGTTTGAGCTGATTGGTTATATACATCACGTGGAAAAATTAGGACACGCCATTAAAAGACAAAAATATAACGGACTTAAGTGTTCACAGCCTTTACTCAGTGCTTTGTTGAAGTTTTTTGAGTATGATGCTACAGACACACCTTTTTTTGGGACGTTTCTCCCATTCTTTAAAGAACCTCTCACGTTCCATCAATTGAATGGGGACCGTCAGTGCACAACCATTTGTAGATATCTCCAGAGACGTTCAAATGGGTTCAAGTCCGGGCTCACAGAGTTGTCCTGAAGCCACTCCTTTGTTATCTTGGATGTGTGCTTAGGGTCGTTGTCCTGGTGGAAGATAAAACTCCATCCCAGTCTGAGGTTCAGAGCACCCTGGAGCAGGTTAACATCAAGGATGTCTCTGTACATCACTGCAGTGTGAAGAGCAGTGCCCGGATTCACATGTGATGTCTTTTTGTTTCCCGTGGTCTGGGAGTCGTTTCGGTGCCTTTTGGCAAATTCCAGACAGGCTGTCTTCTGAGTGGCTTCTGTCTGACCACTCTACCATACATGCCACAGGTGTCCAATCAAGCTGTAGAAACACCAGAAAGGATGATCAGGGGAAACGAGATGCACCTGAGCTCAATTTTGAGTGTCATGGCAAAGGCTGTGAATACTTGAGAATTATTTTTTAATGAATTTGCAAAAAATTAAAACAGACATTTCTCACTTTGTCATTGTGGGGTATTGTGTGTAGAATTTTGAGGGGGGAAATAATTCAATCCATTTTGAAATAAGGACGTAACATATAAAATGTGATTACTTGGTTTGGACCTGGTTAAACGCTGCTTTAGAAGTGAAACTGTGTGTCATTGAAGTATCTTTGGTATCCTGGTTTAATATTTGCAGACTCTTTAGGCCGTGACCGTAAATCCTTGTTCAGTATCTGTACTCAGACCTGTCAGTCAGTCCCTCTGTGCTCTCTATCTCACTTTCTTTCCTCGCCCTCCCTTCCTCATAGCCCCTGCTCTTGTAACCCTGCCGGAAGCACACAGGAGTGTGATGTCAATACAGGAGGCTGCCAGTGCAAGGACAATGTAGATGGCTTCAGCTGTGACAGGTCAGACTCTTTAACACACAAACACACACACACACACACGCAAATGCACAGAGTGACACATGTTGTTTGTGAAGTGCCGTGATGCCGTCACCATGCCCCGTGGTCCAGCAGTTACAGGAGAAAAGGAGCGATAGGAATGAGCCAGTTTGCATTGTTCTCAAATTAGAAGTGAGTGACCAGCACTTGTGTGCCAGAATTAACATCGACATCAACACTCAGCTAAATCTGCTATAAAGATTCTCAGCAAAGCCGGCCTTTCAACTCCTCCAGCTCCAGTGGGAGCTACCAGTAAACGTGTCTGAAACCTACAGTTGTTGAGGAACCTCTTTGATTATCACATTTTGGGGTATGGAAAGTCCCTGTGTGTGTCAGAGAGAGAGAGAGAGAGAGAGAGAGCGATCCAAAGGGATGAAGGTATGTGTGTGAGGCAGAATTTGGGGCACAGCTTTCTCAGTGTCGGATGCGGGAGAAAATAGCTCAGAGATAGTGGCCGGCTCCTCACAGACAGCCATTTAGGGCCTTCAGACGGCCAGTCACCAGATAGCAGCGTCTGTGTAACGCCAGCTCATTAACCATACATTCTGAACATTACTTGGTCATTAGCATTTAGTTATGTTACATTGCTGCCTCCTCGTTTTGGAGACTTGTCATTTAACTACAGCCTAAAGCTGTGACCAAAATGGATCCCTATTTATGTTTTAGGGCACTAATGAGTAGGTCAGCCAGTGTCTGAATTGTAAAGTGGAATTTGAACGTGATTTTGAGGGCACTATAATCTACCACAGTTCAAGTAAGCATCGTAGGTCACTACATGAGTTGAATATGGACCGGAATGTGACCCAGTCTCGTTATTAAGCAACACAGTGGAACAAATGGAGCTGATGACATTTGCTCTTATAGTGATAGTTATGAGCCACTGGACACTGTGAAGTTCAGATGTTTTCCATGTAACATCATTAATGGGAGGATTATGATAAGCAACATAATCAAGGACTTGTGTGACTTTGTGTGTGTGTTCTCAGGTGTACACTGGGCTACTTTAACCTGGACCCTCAGAATCCTCAAGGTTGCACACCATGCTTTTGCTTCCATCATTCCACTGTGTGCGACAGTGCAGATGGCTACAGCATACATACCATCACCTCCAACTTTGACCGAGGTGAGTCCAACCATATGTCCATTTTCTTTTTCAGCTTGTATAAAAATACTTATTGAAGTGAGCAGTGTGTGTCTCTGTTTACTGAATCCCTCATTGCTCCCATTAGATGACGAAGGCTGGAAAGGCCAGCAGAGAGACGGCTCTAGTGTTCCAGTACAGTGGTCCTCAAGCTCTCATGAAATCTCCCTCATCTCAGAGGACTACTTTCCTAAGTATTTTGTGGCACCAGGTACTGCAGAGATGGCATGCACCACATGCTTTTCCTATCCTCAGTTTAATACAAAATAACATTCCAAACTGAATGCCAAGATCTAAGAATGACCTTTTGGTGAGAAATAATGCTCCTCTGAGAATTTTAGATCATTAATGTGTATTTTACTGTGTATGTTTAAGATGTTCTAACTGTCCCCTCTAGCAAAATTTCTCGGTAATCAATTGCTGAGCTACGGTCAGAACCTCACACTGAACTTCCGAGTGGAACGTCGGGATTCACGTCTCTCAGCTGAGGATGTGATGCTGGAAGGGGCTGGGCTCCACGTTGGTGTACCCCTCATTGCTCAGGGAAATGCTTATCCTGGAGAACAAATGCAGACCTTTGTTTTCAGGTGAGCTTCTTATCTGGGATATAAAAAGCTGTTTAGATACAATAAAAATGCAGTGTGAATCAGAAGGGCTTTAAACTTGGATCCACAGCTGATGTGATTTAGCATTAAGTTCAAGAAGAAAACATTCATTTAACCATTGAAAGGAGATCGTGTTGAAGATCTTCTCATGCAGAAAGGAACAGTGTTGATGTGGAGTATAAAACTAGCAAAATAACAATGTTTTCACATCAGTCGGAATTTGTTCTTGACAGGCTTCATCAGACTACCGACTATCCCTGGAGACCAGTGCTGACACATGCAGATTTCCAAAAGCTTCTCCACAATCTTACCTCCATCAAAATCCGTGGTACCTACAGTGAGAGAAGTAAGTAGCTACTGTTCTGTCCCAGCACTCTTTACAGCACAGCACAACTCAGTTTCACCTTTTTGTTTTTCCCACAACAGAGCTTATCAGTCAGCACTGGAATTATTTTTTTTATAAAAGCTGAGATTAATCGCAGATTAATACTGTCATTATCAAACCTCAAGGTTGATCTTGTAAGCAAGTCATCACCATACCATAGTATCCTGATATGACCTAATGCCCTCCGTTGGTGTGTAGGTGCTGGTTACTTAGATAACGTGTCCTTGGTAACTGCCCGACGTGGTCCTGGAACTCCAGCACGCTGGGTGGAGAAGTGTACGTGTCCTCCAGGCTATGTGGGTCAGCACTGTGGTCAGTGTGCTGTGGGATACAGAAGGAGCAGGCCTGAGTTGGGTCCCTACAGCCCGTGTGAACCCTGTAACT
Source organism: Acestrorhynchus altus (assembly GCA_034509495.1). Taxonomy (NCBI): domain Eukaryota; kingdom Metazoa; phylum Chordata; class Actinopteri; order Characiformes; family Acestrorhynchidae; genus Acestrorhynchus; species Acestrorhynchus altus. Next base: position 9,411,877 of record CM067524.1, on the reverse strand, counting down.
GCAAAGGTCACAGCGATACCTGTGACCCTGACACAGGTCTGTCACCTTCAATTACCTTCAAACATGCTTATCCTTATTTACGTTATGCCTGACTCACATTACAGGATTTAAAAATAATACACAGATATATAATGTTGCATACACATCATGTGAACACACCGTTTTTATATATACATATACTTAACTGACAAAATTATTAGCCCCCTCCCCCCTACAAAATATTTTTATAGTAGACCAAGGATTTTAACATGGCATTTCTGAACATACTACTTTCTTAAGAATTCATAAATTATTTTTATTTGCATACTATAACAGAACAATTTCAAAATACACAAAAATCACCAGGGTCAATATTATTACCCCCCTTAAGAACTGACTTATTTATTGAGCCATAGCACAAACAACTGCAGTGACAATGGAAATCAGTTTAGACTTATATACTCTCTCTCTCTCTCTCTCTCTCTCTCTCTTTATATATATATATATATATATATATATATACACACACTACATTATCACAGCATTTTCAAGTGTCAGGAACTGGAGTGAGCTATATTATCAAGAAATTCAGAGAGAGCCACCCAGCACAGAACTAGGTAGAAAGCACAAGATTTCCAAAACACAGGAAAGAAAACTAGTGAGAGATAAAAGACCCCAGAATAACTGCCAAGACACTAGTGAATGACAGCCAAGTCAGGAATTGTTGTTTCAAAATAGACAATTACTAGAGCCCTGCTCATGAATAAATTACAAGGTTGTAGACCAAGAAAATCTCCACTACTGACAAGGGACAACCTGGAGAAACATTATGCACACTGGAAGCTTGTCCTTTGGTCAGATGAGACAAAACAAAAGCTCGTTGGCCATAGAGACATTGTTCATGTTTAGAGTTTATATTCTAGGTTTATATTCCATGTTGTCTGTACACACTGATGAGTTTGGTTTTTGCTCAGGGCTCATTGGTTGATGGTCTTTCAGGCATGACATCAATGTCACAATTCACACCAGAGAATCGATGTCCACCCCACACTACAGGATACTGAGTCATAAATATTGAATGATTTATATTTCATCATCATTTACTATCACCCTGAAACGAGAAGACTTTAGTGACTGTCAGGAGGACCACATTGGCCCGAATACCCTCTAGTGTGGGCCAGACATTAGTGTGCTATAATGTTTGCTTGATGGTAGACTCAAACCTGTGTACATGTGGCCTTCTGCTACCCAAAGAAACGGAATCAATCACTTAGTATTACATTTTCTTGCCTTTGTAGGAATGTGTCAGAATAATACAACTGGCAAGAACTGTGAAGCGTGTAAGGATGGTTTCTACACCGATACTGATGGTTCATCGTGTGACTGCAAGCCCTGCCCATGTCCTTTAGGAACAAACTGCTTTGCTGTGCCCATAATCAAAGATGTGTTGTGCATCAACTGCCCTCCAGGTAAAGTCAGTTTGACACTTTCTGTTTGTCCATGTACCGATGTCTTATCCCTGAACTGCACAGTGCTGTTAACCAATGCACAATTCTTTATAAAACTCTGGGCACTCGTGTCCAACTATCCTATTTTGTTTGTATTTTGAAGTGAAAATAAAATACAACCCCTACAGAAAACTGAATTGTTAACGAACAGTTCTAGATTTAAAAGCAGTAAGAAACATCATTCATAAAGAACAATTTTGTAACGAGAACTTGATCTGTGATATCTTTTAAAGCCCTTTCCTGCTGTGTAACTACAGTTAACTGCAGTTAAGTCATTTTTCAGAGTCTCAGCCAGCAGATTAAGGAACTGATTTTTGAAGAGTCAGAGTATGAACTGATAATTTCACAAAGTTGTATATAACTTTGAACTTGAAAGCTTGCATGGAAATGCCATTATAGTGAGCAGATGGTACAAATGTGACTCTATTGATTAATATAATCAAACATATCAAGGTCTGGGTTGGTGGCAATGAAGGTGGTATTTGTGTTTAGGTAGTTGCTGGAGGTCTTGAACCTTTCACATTCAGATCAATCACACTATTTGTGTGTTGGTCTTAGGCTTCTGCTGCCCACTGGAAATTCTCTGCCGTCTGCCTTTTGCTAGAAAATAAATAAATAAGTATAATGATTTTGAGTAATTAATGATGTTTTGAATAAATAGTACTGTATATATTATGAAATATATGAAGTATATCAAAGTCTTTACACATAATTTACACAATTTTATTATTTTGATGTTCATATCCACCTTTATATCTGGCATGCCTTGTGTTGTCTGTGTAGGGTTTTGTGAGAGCAATGCAGACAGAGCAAAATGCCTAATTGATTCTAGTGAAGACAATTGTGGTAAAATTATTTATCCTTTTTTATTAAATACCAATTACTATAAAATATTATATCCCTGTTTTCTCTTGTCACTCTCTCAAGGAACACAGGGGTATCAATGCCACCAGGAATAGTAGATTCAGATGTGCTTCAGGCGACCCTGGTTACTGAGGATCTTCAACTCCACCAGCTGATACATTGGGAAGTCCTGGAGTAAACAGCAGCCCACATTACTACATTACACAACTCCATTACTGCAGACTGTGACATACACTGCTCAGCAGTTTGGAATGTCTGTATGTTTAGAACATGATGTAAAAGTAACCCTTCATGTTCATAATTCAATTCCAAAAGGTAAATAGTCATGAAATATTTCAAGACCTTTTTTGTTTTACTGTTGACCACTTTAGCTTATAGCACATGAACATGAGAAATCCTGTATCTGTGATTAAATTACTAATTAATCAAACAGTGTCAACATAAGCTATTTAATGTGCTACAACCTTTCAAAGTTAACACTAATGTAAACCAAGGTTTAAACCATGAGTTGAACAATGGCAGTGACTGAAATGAAGGGCAAGGTTTGTTTATGTGTACAAAACACCAAAGCAAACATAAATATAATACAGGCATGAACATGAACGTGAAACTAAACAAAGCCAAAACAGCCTAAGAAACAATGGACAGTCTAAACGTAAAGATGTGAAACATGTACAACAACAGACAAAGGGAGACTGGAATAAAGAGCCCACATATTCAGAGACATTAAACACAAGGTGGGGCAAAGGCAGAGAAAAGAAGGTAAACACAGTAAAGCCATGTGCCAAGAAGCGCATGGATAAAGAAAGACAGGAGAGCAAGGGAACCAGACAAGTTTCAGGAACTCAATAACCTAATTAAAAATATTGTTATTATTGTTGTAATTATAAATAATTAACAGAGTAAACCAAAACATCAATCACAGGGTAATGGGCAAAACTAATGGCAACCCAACACTGCTTCTCCCAGAAACCTGTTGTAGTTGACGGGGCTTTCATGGGTTTATTACTTTTGGAAAAACACAGAAAACTGGGAAATTCCACACAGAACTCCAGAATGTAAATATATAAACTTGCATTACAATTGGGGTGTCTAGTTTGAGTGTATTGAAATTTCATATTTGATTACCATAACTTGCTTCAAGACATTTATCATGTATTTATTCAACTTGTTTATAAAACAGGAACACCACCTGACCATGAATAAAAGAAATGTTACATTATCAAAAGCCAAAAAATCACAAATTCTACCAGGGTTTGTAAACTTACAAGCACAACTGTATATTATATTATTATGAAACCTGGCAAACCTTCTGGGGCTCAAAGCCCCTTAAGCCACCCCCTCACTCATTTCTAATGAGTAAAATCATTAGAAATGTAAACAATTGAGCCAGCCCTAGTATACATTTTCACTGTAGTCACTGTAGGGGTGTATATTTGGAATAAAGGTTTGTCTTACTAACTGAATTTGGTCCAGATGTTATACTCTGCTGTACTCAATACTCTTACTCCCACTACACACATTATTGTCCCTGCAAATCCCTTGGACCAAGAGCCACACCACTGGGTCGTAACACACTCCAGCAGCACTAATGTGCCTGATCCACACTAGCACTAACATTTAGGGCAGAGGTTCTTAACCTTTTTCACTGTGCAACCCCCTTTTTATGCTCCAGTAAATTTCATGACCCCCCTACCCCTGGGAAAAACGGTATCAATAAAATATTCCAATGACTTTTTATCATATTTTCTCACTTTCTTTGTTTTTTTCTAGTGATGAGACCCTTGAATCTGAAGCTTCAAGGCGTGTCCAAAAAACAATGCGCATTGGTTCGAATCACTGTGCCGATGCTTGATTCGTTCTACATTGATCATGTGACCAATGACATCTGACGCTCCATTTCGGCACACAATCACGTGACTGCTTTAGGGAACAATTCAAAAGCAGAAAAACCTGGCGCACACTTCAAGGGTGGTTAGCGGAGAAATAGAGATACACAGAGAGATAGAGATAGAGAGTGAGACAGAGAGATAGAGAGATACAGAGAGATAGAGAGGTAGTGAGTGAGTCACAGAGGGAGAGAAGACAGACAGAGAGAATGTGAGAGAGAGTAAGAAAGGCAGACAGACAGAGAGACTGACAGATATATATATATATATATATATATATATATATATATATATAGAGAGAGAGAGAGAGAGAGAGAGAGAGAGAGAGAGAGAGAGAGAGAGAGAGAGAGAGAGAGAGAGAGAAAAATAATGGACTAGTGATACAAACCTGCTTGGTGATTTAATAATAGTGAATAATATCTTTTAGAATTTGCATTTATATTAACAGATTCAATAACATGGTGAAGGGAAACACAGCAATGTGCAATTAGAATTATTATAAGTGTAGTTTCTCCAGTGTGATATCAAGATACATTCTGAGTGTATTATATAATAATTCAAATACATTACAGTGTATTATGTCTTTTAATATATTACATGAAATTATCCAGACATCCAAGTGTTCTGCCATTTGTTTATCAGTTTTTTTTATTTAAACTTCAAATGTCATGTTAATGCACTGGAACAGTTTTAAGAGCTGTACTGAAAAACCCTCGTCCACTAAATACACAAACCACTTTCAGGTTTTGGCCACCAGATGCCGCTATTGTCCACTGTGTTATGAAGCTCTGAGTAATGAATCAGATACAGCTGAAAAAGGTCAGTGCTTCAGAAAGACTCGGTTTGCCATCACTATTTTTTTCTGCTCTGATGTTCCTGGACGTGGGCGTTTTGCGTCCCCACTTCCAATACGACCTTCTTAAAAAAATGCTCCATTTTAATCCAGCCGCTTACCCAGGTGCAGGGTGAGGTTGATGGAGTTGGGGTACTGGATGCCCGCCAGCATGGTCTGACTTTGCCACCAGGTGGTCTCCGCCTGGTTGTTGTAGTCGGTGAGGTAGACCGCGCTGTGATGCTGTCTCGGGTCCCTGGCGTTGCAGATGTGGCAGGACTTGGTGACTCCGCTGACCCCGGTCTGCACGCAGTACTCCTCGGGGGGCGAGCCGCAGGTGTTGGTCGCGACCACGGTGACGTTAAACGCAGCGTTGACGAACTCGGGCATGCAGCGCTGAGGCCGCCCGGACTCGTCCGCGCACTCGTCCATGGCTCCGCGGCTGCACGTCGCCCACAGAGTTAGACAGAGTGCGCTCACTACGAGGACCAAACGGGACATGGTGGAGGGCTGATCGCGCTTCTTCACAAATAAAGTCAGTCATTCAGGGTTCAGGCTGGTCAGTCAGTGTGCCGGTCAAAGTTCAAACGGTATTTATCGGATACCATCGACCCTGTGCGCTATCCCTGTCCTATAACCCTGTCCCCTATTCCTGTCCTTTATCCCTGTCCTATAACCCTGTCCCCTATTCCTGTCCTTTATCCCTGTCCCTTACCCTTGTCCCTTATCCTTGTCATATATATTTGTGTGTGTGTGTGTGTGTGTGTGTGTGTGTATGCACACAGTCATATGTTGGTCTCTATTACAGGCACAATTCCCACACCGAGGTCTTCATTTAGTTTGTTAATACACACCTTTGTATCTTGATCCTCTAGAACTGGGGTACTCAATCCTGGTTCTGGACATCTACCGTGCTCCGGTGTTTAGCCCAGCCTTAATCTTACACACCAGAACTTGGTAATGAAGACCTTTAGTATTTTAGTATTACTCTCATGTGTATTTGATGAAAACTGGTATCTCCTCTCTGTAGGTGTCCTGTTAATGGACCACCAAATTTTAACAAGCTACACACATCGAGACCTTTTGAATGAAATATGACCTTAACGTAAGTGAATTGAAGCTCATGCAGTACTGTTTTTCTTCTGCAAACACAGACAGTCTTATTTATATGAACCTAATTCTGTTCATTTGTAAAGAATATTAAATGATTTTATTGTCCTATTGAGCCTTTATTCAGAGACTATGAGAACAGCCTTGGCCATCAGAAGAGCTCTTCTTAACCGATATTAAATAGGATACTACGTCATCACAAGTCATGGCTATTAACTTTAGGCTATACTTTTGAGTTTGATGGATTAGCTGCTCTACAAGCATGCTTGGATGAGCAACACTGCAGCCGTTTGAGCTGGTATACGAGATTAGGAAAATCTGTGGTTGTATGGAGGAGGCCTGCTAATGCTGATCTATTACTGCTTTTAAGAGACTAAAAAATAAAAATAATGGTATATATTCTGCAGGTATAGAGTACATTTTTTACATCCAAATGTCAAGTGTGGGAAATGAAGCAGTGTTTAAATTGAAATCCTTAAAATGCTGGTAGACTGTTTGTTGTAGCTGTTTATCTATAATTATTACTGTGTAATATCTACAATTTCTGTGCAATATCTAGTCAGTGCCTGTTCAGAAAATATGCAATATCTATCTTTTACATGTGTAAACTTGGAATATTGTACAATATTTTATTCATTATTCTGCTAATATGTGTTTATTTGTTGATTTCTACAGCATATCTTATATTTTGTATTTGTGTAATGAGCATCTTTATCTATTTACTGTATATTGTGCTGTAACAACGCAAAGGCTTCTCTTTTCTTATTTTTAGACAAATAAAACAGGAGGGTTAAGTATGACTAATCTGTTGCTACTAGCTTTGAGAGAGCCCTCCTCAGGCAGAAAGCCAGAAACACTTTTTCAGAAATGTTGTTTCTGATATCAGTTTGTAAGCGTTTGTCATTTATTTCTCTAATAAAATGGTAATAATAATAATAACTAATCGCTGATGTTCTGTTTGAAGGAGAGGGGGATTCCTGTTGAAATCCCCTCTGTTGTTGGTGCAGAGAAAGTGAAAGTGAAATGAATGCAGTAAAATCTCTTGTCTGTCAGAAAGTGAAACCATTCATTGGTAAACTGGCTGTGAAAGGTGGCCTTCAGTACCTGCTTCAGTCCATCCTGCACTGAGTGTTTGAGCTCTGCAGCTCTTCTGCAGACCCTCAGCTCACTTGAACATGCAGAAGATCCTCATCTTCACTGTAACACTCTGTTTGGACTTAATCTTACTCTGGGTTCTGGATTTCATGGACACAAACCTGAGGTCTCAGCTAAAGAGTGTAAATGGCAGAGACCCCCTGCTGAGACAATGGCTGGAGTCTGCAGTGCGGTGGTCTCTGCTGTCTGGGGCATCACTCCTCTGGGGGGATCCGAGGGGGCCGGTCTTTAAGCAATGGATTCTGATGCACTGCCTGATTGGTCCAGTTTATGAAACAGGCCGCTTATCTCTGTTCGGGAGCTTTCCACTGGCAAAGTTCCACCTGTGGCTGGTCGGTACCATCACCACTGCACTGGGATGCTTATTCTGGGAGACCCTTCTGCCCAACTCTACCAGACAAAATAATGGAGAAGAGAAGAAGCAGAAGGCTCGAGTCCTCTTCATGAGAGTGATTCGCTTCTACAAGCCGGACTACCTTCTTCTACTTGGGGCTTTTGTGTTTCTTGCCCTGGCGGTCCTCTGTAAGCACACAGGTTAAAGTTGGTTAAACTGGTTGACCAGCATAGTCCTTGACCAGAATAGGGTTTGTTTTTGTTTGATGGTTTTGCTGATTGACCAGCACAACCAGCCCCAGATAGCAGACACATTGGACAAAATCAGGGCTACTTTTGGCACTTATACCTCAGTTATGGGCCACATTTTGTTTTTATCTGGATGACCAGCTTTCAACCAGTTTGACCATCAAAGATCAGTTTAGACTGATTTTGGTCTTGAGCTGTTTTTTTAGCAGTGGTGTGATGCATCCATTCTCAGGTGTTCTTGTGTTAACAGGTGAGATGTTCGTCCCACTGTTACACAGGAAAGCTGATTGATAGTCTACAAGTTGAGCTCCGCTGGTCTGACTTTCATTCAGCAATAATATTCATGGCATTGTTTGCTGTTGGAAGGTCAGTATATCAAGCTATTCATGACCCAGCCTATTTATTAATTGCTTTGGTGTTGAATTTCCAGCCTGTGCATTGACAACAGTTTGATGCTTGTCTTCCAGTTCTTTCAGCGCAGGCTGCCGGGAGAGCCTCTTCATGTGTGCTATTGGGGCTTCATTTGTGAAGTGAAGCGCTTTGCAGCTCTTCAGCTCCCTGGTCAGGCAGAGATTGCTTCTTTGAGACCACGAAGACAGGTACACATTTATCATTTGCAAAAATTAATTCTATATTAGTATAGATATTGATCATTGCTGTGCTTATTTTTAGAAATTAATATAAACTAACAATAAAATGGTGGTCTTTTCTCCTGAACGTTTTAGTTTCCAGTTATTCACGGGTTTGAAGGCAGGGTTGGAAATGATACGGTTTATTCAGAAATGTTCATCTCTGTGTATTAAGGGACTAAAAGTCTAGTAAAGTACAGATACAAGTTCACTGCTGTGACACAGCAAAAAGTCAATGAACTATAATGCCACATTCTCAACTCTCATCTTTATGTCTTCTTCTGCATGCTGTTTCACAATAACACACTCCCTCTTGTGTTGAATAGAGTCCTCATAACATGAGGCTCACTAGCTGTTGGCCATCAACACTCGTAAAAAGAATTTTCATATCTAACTTTGTGGTGTCCCTCTAAAATGTTCCTGCAGGTGACATCACAAGCAGACTGTCCACAGACACCACTCTGATGGCCCGAGCTGTAGCCCTAAATGTGAACGTGCTTCTGCGGACCCTGATTAAAACCCTGGGCATGCTGTGTGATGTTCAGCCTCTCCTGAGCTCACATTACTGCAGTGCTGATGGAGACACCTTGACTGGCCTGTTACAAAACATCACTGACACACATTACCAGGTACTGACCAGTCAGGCAGAGCAGTAAGATGTAGATTCAGCACTTTTCTACTTAAAAACAGGTTTTTCATCTTTATTGGGTCAACATACAGGGTATGCTCTGTTCTACAGTCACAGCTTTTAGATCATTTGTTTCATTTGTAAAATGTATACGCGATCATTTGTTTCTCATTCATCAGGACTATCACTAATCATATTTAGTTGCATGCAAATCATTCTTTTATTCGAGGTATTATCTTGTATTACTAATCTCTTGCTTTTGTTGGCGTGGGGTCTCTGCTGTCCAGCCTTTCTGAGTAATTTTGGAGCTTTGCTGTGAGGATTTGATTTAAATTTGACAAGAGCATTAGTGAGTCAGCATGTTAATCATCACTAGCCTCATTAAAACTCCCAGTTTATCCAAAGCATTGGATAAGGCACCAGTCTATTCTGTTGTAGTAACTCTGAACATGGAAACGTTAAGCTTCAATGAAGTGACCGCCATGATTTCCCCCTTTCATTACCCCCTTTTACCAGCTTTATTAAGACCCAAACTTTTAACTCTTGTGGTCACTACAGTGAACATCTATTGAAAATTTCATCATTTTAAATGTGTTTGTTTTTGTAGAATGTTTTTGGAGACTCACTCAACACTTTGCCACATATTGTTTATTTATTTATTTATTTGTTTGTTTGTTTGATTGTTTGAAAACACTGGACTGTGTTTTCACAGGACAGTAGAGTGTGGTTCATGGTCTTTTCTGAGACCATGGTAAGCATAACATTTGTTCTACACCATTAAAATATCCATTTTATTCTTTTATTTGTAAAATAATTGTTCCACTCATTGGGCCATTAATGCAGTATCACTTGTAGGTGACCACTTCAATGGACACATGAACAACTCTTAAAATAATTACATAACAAATCCACAGACACACAATTCAATAGTTTTATCAGCCTGAAAAAGAATAAAATCCTGATTCATATTGTCATAATTCATGCATGAAAGGGTTAATTTTCATGGCAATGTGAAAATAATAATAATAATAATAATAATAATAATAATATGTAATAAAATATGTAATTCCTTAATAAAATGAAAAATCCAGAAAACTGGCTTTTATGAATTTGCAAATGTTAAACACTCATAATTAGCAGTGAGCTGTTTGATACTTTAGTAACATCAGAACATATCATTACCTTGGTTCAGAGACAATCATCCTTAAACTGCCCTGAGACTCAGCTTATTTGTCTCAGCCATGTGCTCCACTGGGCTTGGGCTAAGCCCCGCCCCTTACCTGAAACCATCTCTCCTCAGCCACAGATGAAGCTAATGGAAGAGGACAGTAGGAACTCTTCTAAGTCTTGGGTTGTGTCTGAAACTTCTGGTAAAAGCAAGCGAGATCAATGCCTGTATTGCCAGGTGCTTCCACGGTGCTGCTTGGGCAGTTTAATGATGGATGTCTCTGTAACTGAATCACAGTGGCAATACTATGTACTTATGTACTTACAAAATATGTAAAAAAATGATTTCTGGGGGGAAATAAATGTTCATATTATACACTGGAGATATTGGCTTCTTCTGAGACTATCTTTGCTTTAGTAGTCATTGGATGCAACTTATCGTGATGTAATATTTGGACATATCTTCATATATATATATATATATATATATATATATATATATATATTCAGGGGAATGCATTGTGTTGGGTTAGTGAGGACCTAGTGATTTCATCGTTCCATGTTTTAAAGGACAGAGAAGAAATAATTTTAGTTACACACTCTCGGTTGATGAAAGCCTGTTGTGCAGTATGCACAATTCTATAGCATGAGAAGAATATTTGACTCTGTCAAACGTTATAAACTGTCTGGCCAAGTGGTGGAAGTATAATGTAGAAGTATAATAAGTTTAGCATTGGGTATTGAGGTATCAATTCTGACACAGCACTCTAAGCGAGGTGTCTCTGGACTGTAGCCTCTACTAACTAGCTACAGGATCTCTTCTGAGTGAACAGCAAAGCACATTTGTAAGTTATTCTGGATAAAAGTGTCTGCCAAATGCTGTAAATGTAAACACATGGAAACAAGGCTGGGTACTTATTTATGCTTTGTAGAACTCTCAAAGAAGTTCAGAGTTCCTGTGGAAGCCAATGATGCTGCGGGAGGGCCTATGTCAGGCATCAGAACAGTGAGCTTTAACTCCGAGCAGAATGAGTTACGCCGTTATAATGATCGGCTGATGGACACCCATAATCTAAAGACTCAACGGGGCACAGTCAGGGCAGTGTACCTACTGGTGAGACGGGTAAGCCACTCCTATTGCCACTGTCACCTCCTGTTTGTTTATTTATATGTTTTCCATTATTATTTATTTAACTTACTCCTTATTTATAATATATTAGCTATTTAATCCCTCTTTCTCCAGCTGATAGAGCTGGGAGTGAAAATTAAGCTATGCTACACTATGCACCAGACTCTTTATACAGTATGGCCAGATGACCACAGGTAGTCTGGTCTCATTCATCCACTGCAGTCAGACCTTGCGAAGAGCATTAGGGTATGTTGACCTTTGGCCTTCTGATAAACTAAACTGTAAGATCTATGATAATCATACTAAACGCTCTTCTTCTTATCCCTCCAGACTTTGGTTACATATTTGGAGACATGCTATGTGAGACGCAGCAGGGAAGATGTTTAGTCGTAGACCATAAACCTGAGGTGCACTGATGGAACTCTGCAGCCAGAGAAGCTGAAAGGACACGTCTGCTTTCAGAAACCATTCTCCTATCCAACACGGCAGGACCGCTGTGCTGAAGATTTACAACTCCTCAGTCACCTGATGTTCACAAGACTTCTTCCTGTCAGTTGTCTCCAGAGTGCAAGAGTCTTTGGTGTAATGAAACTTTATTTTTAAATAAAGCTTTATTTGGAATGTTTATTTTAACTTTTAAGAGATAGTAGAGTTTCTTTGATAGCTGCATTTCCTGATGATTATTATAGCAAAATGTAAATCAATGTTAAAATACTAATCTTGAGAATAAGGTAACAGTGTTTCAGCACTGCTTTCATTCAGATAAAAGATTTGAGCAAACAGCCATTTTGTCAGACATTTGAATTGTTTGCATCAATTTTCAAAGCTTAATTTAATGTCATAACTACAGACCAGCTGTAAGCAGTTAACCAATGACTTGTTCACAAGAAAATTGTAAATTTTGTTCAATTTACAATATTATTCAGTTTAATTATTCCGTGATTCCTGTTTACCTTTGTATCATTTGGGGTCACTGAATGGTATAATTCCAGGTTATTATTGAACTTAAAATTAATATATTAATAAAAATTGGAAAAGTACGGTGTTCTAAAACTTTTGGCCAAGTGTAGATATCATTGCACCATTACAGTCTATAACAAAAGTAATTCTGACTACACTGTACACAAGCTTAGCTGTTATTAGGTGGAAAAATGCCTGTATATAACTATTTCAGGACTTCTCACTGGAACTGGCTTGGGTCAAATGACCGCTCTGGTGAGGTTTCTGGTGGAGGAAGGAGTACTTGTGTGAGTTTACTGCAGAGGTTCTGCCAGCTGAGCATGGATAGATCTTACTGAATGGAAAGCCTTTACAGAATACAGCATAATGCCTGCATAGCAAGGTAGATCATACTGCATCATACAGTATTTATAGAAACAGCATCAGTAGACTTCCTGTGAGAGCTGTGGCTGGTCTGCTCGAATTTATGAACATTTCTCAACATTTTAGGCCATATGGTGCATAACTTTGGTTATGTTCACATGACAAGCCATATTTTTATCTTGGCTGTTCACATTTATAAATGGTACTGATCTGTATCAGCCTTTAATATGAAACAAACACATAACCTTTATATGTTTATGAATGTTACCTTTGCAGAGACATTGTAAATGAGAAAATGTTCACTGGTTGCAGTATGTTCATAGCATTAAACTCCCAACTGTCAACAAGAAATATTGAATCAGCTTGCAGGTTACACTGTGGAGATCTGTGCAAGCCATAAAAATCACATTATTATTATTATTATTACATACGTTTTTGTCATATCAGTCATATAAGACGTTTTTGAAATGGTAATTTGACCTTTCAGTTTCCAGGTTTCTAGTGCCATATAAGGCTATAAGGTCTTTTTCAACAACCACTATTTGCATGTATACAAGCAAAAAGAGCACAAGAAATCTGATCTGACCATTCACATTCATGTCACATGCTATCAAATCAGATACATATCCAGTCTAGGACCACATATGAAAGTGTCTCAAATCCAGATTTGAAAAGATCAGATTTGACATGTCCACACAGCCATAAAATAATCAGATCTGGGTCACATTAAGGGAAAAAATCATCAGATTTGTGTGACTTAAGCCTGGTATTGTGAATGTAGCCTATGGAGAGTGAGCTGTAGTTTGAGAAAAATGCTACAATAACCAGCAAAATCATGTTAAGTGCCCTGCAGCTATTTCAGTAATAATTAAAATATTAATTTTGCTGAAATGTTGTAGAGTGTTCAAAATAGTTGAATAGTTCATTTAAATGCTGATGGCATTCAAAATATATTTAGTATCTATTGGCTTTCATTCACTCTTAACAACTGTTTTTTTTAATGTATTTTGCAGATTGCTGCAGTGGGACAAGAGCCTGTTCTCTTTTCTGGTACAATACATGACAATATTGCCTATGGACTATCAAACTGTTCTCTACAAAGTGTTCAGGAGGCAGCCCGTAAAGCCAATGCCCATGAATTCATCTGCCAGCTTCAGAAAAGTTATGACACAGGTAAAAACACTGGTTTTGGATTGTTAAGCCACATGTGAAAAGTGCAAAAATAACTGTACACAATTATACACATTATCTAATAAAAATCTGCTCATCAGATGTTGGTGAGCAAGGAAACCTTCTTGGAAGTAGTCAGAAGCAGCGCATTGCCATCGCCAGAGCTCTAATCAGACAACCACAAGTTCTTTTACTGGATGAGATCACCAGCTTTCTGGATGCCCAAAGTGAACAAGCGGTAAACGTGAACACAGACACAGTCACATGCAAACATAGGAACACAGTATTCATTCTAATAACAGGATCAGCTCTAACATCAAGAGTCTACATTTTTCACAGGTTCAGGAAGCTTTGGCCAGCTGCTCCAACCAGACCTTACTGGTGATTGCACACAGATTGAAGACCATTGAGAAGGCAGACCAGATCATTGTGATTGATGAGGGGAGCGTACTGGAGCAAGGCCCTCACCAGGAAGTGATGGAGAAGAAGGGACATTACTATAAATTGAAAGAAAGACTCTTTACTGAAAATAATACTCAACTTCAAGTCTAAGGAACTTCAGACACCTCCCCATTTCTCAGCAGTCCAAAATACAGCCATGATAATAAGACACATTATATTCTGTAGTGTGCAAAGGGTTTTAGGCAATCTCACAGTTTGAACAATGAGTGTTTAATTTCTCAATACGTCACTGAAATCACAGTAAATACAAATAATATTTATTAAAGTAAAATGACAGTGTTCTTTAAACATTCTCAAAGTTCTCATGGGAGGTTATCATTACAGTGCAAAGCAAATCCATCCATCAATCTTTCCATCCCAATAAACTCTAAACTATCTGTCTGACCCAAATTTGAATCCACAACCTTGCCCATTCATTTTCATCAGTACATAGCAACCACCTGGAACCACTCAGTAATCACCTGACACACCACGGCAACCTTGACGGCAATTCCAATAACTCATACCATAACAAGACCCTAGCAAACATATTTGCATAATAACCACCAGCACTTTAATAACCATCGCCTATAACATCATACTATAACAACACCTTAGCAACCAATCCATTTGCTTAGTTACAGACTCATTTTTTCCCCAAGTTAAAAATCACCCATCACATTTTTTAATATTCTATTTGCATTTATTTAAATATTTTTATACTACCATAATGTCCTCATCTGTTTCAATAATCTTGACTGTATGCATTTTCTATATTTAAATTCCAGGATTGATCAAAGTTTGTTTTGGCTTGTTTGTTCATTAAACGTATGTTTAACGTATGCTCTTTTGGACTTGGCTCTTTTTGCTTTTTGCAGGAGTGTATATTAATATATGGATAATGTGACTAAGCACCTAGTAATGACTTTTCCTAATCAAGCTCAATGCACAGTACCTGGGTCACACGAGAGTAGTTACTGTCTGTATTTTGGATAGAGGGTTGAGATTGTCTGCTCCCCCCTCATCTTTCCTATCTTTCAAAAATTCCTCTTGAGCTTCCTTCCCTCTCTCCTGTCTGAAAAGTAAAAAAAGAGTAAAACACTGTAACTGGTTAGCCACTAGTCGCGGCAGGAGGAACTGGATTTATTGAGCACATCAACTGGAACAATCCAAGCTCCGAACCTGTTGTATGACTTAATGATTCATGTGTCCATGTATTACAGTTGTGTAAGACATTTGTAAATATATGAAAAATGGCCAAACAATCCTTAATTGAATGCAATTATTTGTAATATAGTTTGAAATGAAACAATATATTTGATTGTGATATATTCACAATCTGGGCAAATGACACATTCTTGGGAATTGATTCCTGACGATGTCTAACAAATAACAGAAAAAAAGCTTTGTGGCTTTTAAACTCATGTGGTGGATAAAGAATGCTTGAGGTTTGTTGGATGCTCCTCAGAAGTTTCATGACAACACAAAAAAGGTGATACATAAAAGTCCCCAAGATCAAATGTAATGTCATAGTACTCATCACCAGTACTCTCAATGACACTGACTCTTTTCAAACACTGGTCAATGCTAAAGTAGTGTTCACAGTTCCCAGTAGAATCTGGTGTGGAGTATATAGGAGAATGTAGAAGCTGGTGCAAAGTATAGAGGTGAATGTAGAAGCTGGTGTGGAGTATAGATGTGAGTGTAGAAGCTGGTGCTGAGTATAGAGGTGAGTTTGGAAGCTGGTGTGGAGTATAGACGTGAGTGTAGAAGCTGGTGTGGAGTATAGATGTAAGTGTAGAAGCTGGTGTGGAGTATAGATGTGAGAGTAGAAGCTGGTGTGGAGTATAGAGGCAAGTGTAGAAGCTGGTGTGGAGTATAGACGTGAGTGTAGAAGCTGGTGTGGAGTATAGACGTGAGTGTAGAAGCTGGTGTGGAGTATAGACGTAAGTGTAGAAGCTGGTGTGGAGTATAGATGTGAGTGTAGAAGCTGGTGTGGAGTATAGAGGTGAGTGTAGAAGCTGGTGTGGAGTATAGAGGCGAGTGTAGAAGCTGGTGTGGAGTATAGAGGCGAGTGTAGAAGCTGGTGTGGAGTATAGAGGTGAGTGTAGAAGCTGTTGTGGAGTATAAAGGTGAGTGTAGAAGCTGGTGTGGAGTATAGAAGTGAGTGTAGAAGCTGGTGCCATCCAAATTGTTCCAGCCTGCAGTAATACCCCACTCATTCGGTGTGATGTGTCCTGCAGTTCTGCCACGTGTCCCAGTAAATTGGATCTTATAACAGCCCTCTGCCATGTTCGGTGTTATGAGACCTCCCAGTCCTTTTCAAACAGTCTCCTCTTTTATAATGTTTCTGGCAATTTCCACGGGTCTCACAGATCAATCAAGCACAGTCGAATGAGAGAATACATATTTTATTAATGATTTAAACTAATAATGCATGTTTATTTGGGGGACACTAAATCTAAAGATCTGGTCATTTTAAAACACAGTTCACAGTTCTTGGATCTCTATCATAGAAAAGGTAAAATATCTAGGTTATTATATGATAGTAGTTTTAAAGTTTATCTCTAAGATGAACCACTGAGACACTTATTTAACTGTTCGTGTTGCTGTCTCAGTTTCTCCAAGCAGAACATAAAGCCACTCAGAGATAGAAAGGAAAGACAACACTTTATTTACAGTTTCAATGAACTCATAATGACGGATGGTTTATGTTTGGTTTAAATATATGTAGATTACTTCAAATTTGTTAGAGAATGAATTACATCCTCTATTTTCTACTGTTTTTTAGGTTCAGGTTAAGGCTGGTGTAGTTACTCACCGATTACAGGATGTGTTCTCGTTCAGTTTATTAAATAGCTTTCTGTTTGAAATCATGAGAAATCTGCATTACTTTCTCCACCAGGGAGAGATATTCACACAATTAGTTTTAGTCACTGGGATGCTAGAGTGGTGACAGTGGATAGTCCCTGACTGGTTTGCTCACCAGTGTTTAAAGTGTGTAATATAAAATTAAAATATATATATATTAGCCCCCCTTATGAAATCAAATAAAACCCCTGTCCTTCCAATGACATGGGCAATAAGTGTTTACTGTTTGAGCTCAAGAACAAAAGACAACATCTGCATCAGGTCAAATGAACATTTTTATTGGTTTAATGAACTGAAACAAGAAAAAAATGATTAGCCCTCTCACAACTAATGGTCAATAATGTAGCCTTTCTGATCAAACACTGTCAACAACCTCTTCTGGTCGTGTCTAACCAAGTTGACACACGTCTTCTAAGGGATTCTGGCCTGTTCTTCCTTGTTCAAGATCATGAACCGGTTTAAGCATGGAACCGAAACTCCATAGATTCTTGAAGGACTGAGATCATGGCTCTGAGAGGGCCAGTCCAGAACCTTGATTTTGGTGTCTTTCAAAAGGTTTTTGACCAACTTTGATGTGTGCTTCGGGTCAGTGTCGTGTTAGAAGTCTTTTTCATGGTTTAATATGGTTGTAAAATGGGGCCGTATCATTGATGAATGATTATATGAAATGTTATTAATATATTGAAAACATTGGGCAGAAGTTTCAAATATTCAAATATGGAATATTCAAAAATGATTCTCACCTTAAAATTACTACATTATGAAAATCCAGGGATGGCTGGCTGCCTGCCCAAGGCTATGGATGCCTGGCTGTGAGATGAGGGCTGGCCAGTGAGCTGGATAGAATATGTCCCTTAGGTTCATCCATTTATTCCTGCATATGTCTTCTAGATAAGAGAACATGAATGGGGTAAGCAAAATGGAACCAGCATAACTGCAGGATCTGTTGCAGACTGGGCCTGTCACTTGGGTGATGCTGGAGGCACCAACGAATCAGATTCTGTAACGAGTAATTAGATTGGAGAGGAGAGAAACACTTCAAACCAGTCTGCAAAGGCCACTATGTAAAATACACCAATATAAACTAATACATTTAGAGAAATCAGACCTGCATTAACAGTTTCTCAGCTTTTACTCTGAATATTCACTGCCAGCAACAAACCTTTTTGTACTCAGTTATGAGCTTAAAAGTATGAACCAGCATCTTTTTTTACACTTGTTTATCTTACCATCGCAATGATGTCCATCTCATCATTAATAGGTTCGTATCCACAAACCAGAGTGAACAGCAGGACTGCCAGTGACCACACCGTGGCAGATTCAGAGCAATACTTCCCTTTTAAAAGGAACTCAGGAGGACAGTATTCATCTGTGCCTGAAGACATCAAAGAAGGGAAGAAATGAGCAGAGCTGAGAACAGACACTAATTTCAGTCATATTTTTAAAGCTGTGTGTGAATTTCATACCCCACCCCAGTGTCCTAGACTCCCAGTTACCTTCAAAGATTTTATAAGCAGTTCTTCACTTTTGAGGAAGCTTTTCGCTCATATCTCACTCTTAGTCATATGAGTCATTCTGATGGTTCTCTGGTTGACAACCCAGCGTGTGACTTTGACAATAAAATGAAAATATAATGTGTTTTACACTTTACATCAACACCAGCAGATGCTGCGTTATTCCTCAAGCCTCCCTCTCCTCCTTCTCCCTCTCCTCTCTCCACTCTTCTCTCTCTCTCCCATTCTCTGTTTCTGCTCCTCCTTCAACTTCACTCTAAGCCACTCTTCCTCCAACCTGTCCTCTACATCCTCTGCCTCTCCTACCAGTGGCACCTGTCCAGCCTTCACTGGCTTTGCTTGACCACACAGAGGGCACTTAATAACTGAGAGCTAGAGCAGGCTGCAACAGGATCAAACAATAGGCTACAACTCAAAATGGATTTGTTATCTGCTAAAGTAAGCAGTATATTATTGGGATCTGTAAAGTATTAACTCCAACTGCAGGGGGTGTGTTTTCAGAAAAGAGGGCTTTTCCTCTGTATAATGGACTTGGCTAGGTTAGGCTAGGCTTAGGTTAATGCAGCTACTAGTGTATAAAGCATGAGTTGGTTTATAATGTTCAAATATATATATATATATATATATATATATATATATATACATTCATTGGTTCAGTCTCCTCAACCTGCATGAGCTTCACATCTGGGGAGGAGGGGACAGGGAAGACAACTCTCTCTGGTGTTTTGAAATTGGACTACTGTATCCATTTCACACGCTCACTCTCATTTTCTAATAATTGTTACTTTAAAGATGCTTCTCTAATTATAATTGAGTGGAAACACACAAATCTGCTGATAGTGCAGATACTGTGATAACCAGTAATTGAAGTGCTCATACATATGAAATGAATATAAAATGTTACATATACTTCCATGAAATAAATTATGAAAATGAAGTTTTCTTATGACTTTATTAATGATGCCTCATTGTTCTTCCATTCCTAAACCGAATCTAAAAGTATCAGTGTAATAAGTACATGTTTCATTAAAGGGAGAGTAATGATTCTACTTCATCTCATTTTCTTTAAGGTTGTCAAACAAAGCATTGTTTTAGAAAAAATATATTTTACATGTATGTTTTAGCAACAACAGTCATGGTTCCACTTCATCCACAGCCTCAGAACTGATTACACTCTTTGTAACAAAACATGCAGTTAGTCAGTGTTCTTTAAGTTCTGCTATCCAGAACATGCTATATAAGTATATTATCACAATATAAAAACACTGTTGTGTTGTCTTTACTATAATCTTTATTGCAATTAAAATCAAGGCATGGCCATCCAAGGCTGTGGCTGACTGGCTGCTGTGGGACAATGCTCTGGCTGGCGGCTGTGGGACAATGCTCTGGCTGGCTGCTTGACTAATTGGCTGATGCTGTGGATGCCAGGCTGGCTAATGAGATGAGGGCTGAGCAGTGAGCTGGATGAATTATGTCCTTTAGGTTCATCCATTTTTTCCTGCATATGTCTTCTAGATAAGAGAACATGATCGGGGTAAGCAAAATGGAACCTGGACTAGTTTTTAAAATGTGTAAATTCTATTTATCATCATTAATTAAACACTGACATGCTGATTTGCAGCATCGGATTCTAATTGAAGACATTTTAAGTAGTAATGAATGTATCCTGACATTTTCCTTTATATTTCTATTAGATCTATCAGTTTTATATGTTTAGTTATATTTTACCCCAATCTGTGAATACTGTTCCAATGATTAAAAAGCCCGTGTTTTGTTAGTGTTCATTTGTCCTTCTGCTTGACTAACCTGACTCTATGATGGGTTGTGGAGTCGTATCCAACCATGCTGCAGGATCTGTTGCAGACTGGGCCTGTCACTTGGGTGATGCTGCAGACACCAGCGAATCAGATTACGGCATTCTATAAAGAGAGATTAGATTGGAGAGGAGAGAAACACTTAACCACAAAACCAGTCTGTAAAGGTATCTATTTAAAATACACCAATATAAACTAATTCATTTAGAGAAATCAGACCTGCATTAGCAGCTTCTCAGATTTACTCTGAATATTCCCTTCCAGCTACAAATCTTTTGTACTCAGTTATGAGGTTGAAAATATGAACCAGCATCTTTTCTTGTTCATCTTACCATCGCTCAGTCCATCTTTGAAGTACAGGTGTCCGTCAATAATGTCCCGATCCTCATCAAAAGGATGGTATCCACAAACGAGAGTGAACATCAGGACTCCCAGTGACCACACCGTGGCAGATTCAGCACAATACTTCCCTTTTAAAAGAAACTCAGGAGGACAGTATTCATCTGTGCCTGAAGACATCAAAGAAGGGAAGAAATGAGCAGAGCTGAGAACAGACACTAATTTCAGTCATATTTTTAAAGCTGTGTGTGAATTTCACACACCACCCCAGTGTCCTAGACTCCCAGTTACCTTCAAAGATTTTATAGCCAGATTTCTTAATCCAGTCTCCACAGCCAAAGTCAATCAACTTAATTTCCAGAGTTTCTGGGTTGACCAGGAAGTTCTCCAGCTTTATGTCCCTGTGGAAGACTTTTCGCACGTGGCACTGGTACGCTGCCATCACCGTTTGGAGCATTATACCTCGCGCTGTGTCTTCTGTGCAGCAGTTCCCACACTGTGTAAGGAAACTCTGCAAGTCCTTACAAGGGTCAGGGCGCTCTAGGACCAGGATGTAACGATCAGCCTCATCGAACCACTCAATCAGATGGATGATATTTTTGGAGAAGGGTGGCTTGTTCATGGCCAGCAGCAGAGCCACCTCAACAGGTATGGCTTTTGGTTCATCAAGCTGCAGAGGAAAAGTTAATGAGAGCAGTTTGGCACCATTATGTTTCAGCACAAGCATTTTTTTTATTTGTTTATTGAATTTTACCACCATTTTCTTTCAGTTTGGTAGCACAAATCAAACCACCCCTTTCTAGCTTCCCCCAGCACCTGAAATGCTCCCAGGGTAAGGACTAGCACTGCTCATGGCAAGACTATTTGCTTGAGATTTGAACTCATGACCCCTGTGCCATAGTGGCCGCGCATATGGCAATGATTTCAGGACTTGTAGATGTACTTACATATCGGACATATCGGTCATCACACTGCTTTTGGACAAATTTAATGGCCACCTACACACAGAAACAAACGTTATTAAGATTTCATATATTATAATGACTATAAAGTGAAATATGGGGTGTGAACGTGTGCAGAACCTGCAGGCCATCGGATATGCGTTCTCCGCTGAAGACGAGTCCAAAGCTACCTTGTCCAAGTCTTTCTTTTATGGTGTAATGAGTGCAGAAGGTGTCTGTGGAAGACGGAGTTACAGATCAATCAGCTATATTTACATACTGTATGAGAGAAGTGGAATCAAATTTCTGAATCACACAATGTGATATTAGGTGGTTTGGGTAATGAACTGACCAGGCTTGATTTTTCTCTTCTGATGACGAGTCTGAATTCTGCTTGGCTGGTATGATGCCACTTTTCTCTTTTTCCTTGATGGAAGTTCAGCCACTCCCTGTGGGACACTCAGGCTGCAACTCTCCTCTGTCCTCTTTCGTTTTCTGAATTGGGTTTCTGAATACGACATTATGATGTGAATATTTAATTTACTGTTTCTTACTTTGTTATAACATCTAAAGAGGCACAAGTCTGGCATTTCTCCAATTTTAAAAAACACTTTTATGTCAATTTTTGAGGTGTGGTGTGGACTCCCAATGTTGCTGTTGAAAATGAACCACTGTTTGTTGTTGAGGACTGTGAATCACATTTCTTCATAAATGTTATCCATCCATCCATTTTCTGTACTGCTTATTCTTGAATAGGGTCACGGGGGAGCCGGTGCCCAGTCGGCAACTCTGAGCGCAACTCTTGTTCATACTTTACTTCCAGTCATGTTACTTTAGTTTAAAAATAAACACAACTATAGTTTACATTTCTAATGATTCTACTCATTAGAAATGAGCAAGGGGGTGGCTTAAATTAAGATCTTTTAGCTGGTTGCTGTTGCTGGAATACTGAGAAACACTAGACCTGGCAACCCTGTCAGTCTTTTACTTCATTAGCACCACTGCTTGCTTAAGTTGGCTATGGTGAAGACTGACAGGGTGTATTTGTGTGTAGTTGTGTTTATTTTTAAACTAAAGTAACATGACTGGAAGAAAAGTGTAAACAAGTCAGATGGACAGTTTGGAGATGCTTTTGACGAACCGTGTCTCGTTTGCCTGCTGCATAAATGGCAAGAGTAAATGAAAATGTTCCAATACTTTTGTCCATATAGCTAGTGTAATTCTATCATGAAACCGTGTGACGTCTCCTCTGTCCTCCTGGTTTTCTCAGTTAGGTTTCTGATTACGACATAATGATGTGATTATTTAATTTACATAAAATGTAAAAGTAAGAGACACCTAAAAGTAACATCTTTGTTACAGTTACTGTGCTGATACAAAGATCCAGCCCTGCCCTTCAAATAGCCTCAGTCCTCCACTGTGTGGTGAAATCTTAATGAGCTTGTGCTGCTAATTCTAGTTTTAACAGAGAACTGACAAAGTGTTCAAATATAAAGTGGAGGTTAAATAGACTCACCTTCAGGTGCAGAATTCATCACCAGCTGTTTGAATTCCCTCTTCATTTTGCTGTGAATTGTCAGGTAATCAGAGACAGACTGCTGTGTGTGACCTTCCATCAACCGAACCAGAGGAGTTTGAAGGAGTTCAGTCATGACCTCATTTATAACCTCTGTGATGTCATGGAATTGTGTGTCGTCATGGTGATGAGCAGGTGTGGTGCCAGACATTTCATTATTTAATATGGGTTTATATGTGACGTCATGGACTTATGTGTCGTCATGGTGATGAGCAGGGGCAGAGCCAAACATTTCAAGCTTTTATATGGACTGTGACTTCTACATATCTTCTCATGTATGTGTTGTCATGGTAATGAGGAGAAGACAAAACATTCATAACTGAAGGACAAATTACCATTTCAGAAATCATATTTTATAGCACTAATAAAGTTTTGCAGCCAGCATTTGACTCCAATATGTCTGGAGTGTTTCTATACTATTTGTTGTACTGGAGCACACACACAATTTCCAAGACCCAGCTATATATTAAATCTAGCTTTACATTTTTGTATATTGTCATCCCCCTACTAGCTATGTTTATATATATATATATATATATATACGTGTGTGTGTGTCTGTGTGTGTGTATTTTCATTATAAATATAAAAACACTTTAAATTTAATAAATTCAGTGAATATTAAATATAAATATTAAAAGTACCATTTTTATGTGTACATTACAGTAATATTACAGTATTTACTGTTAGGGTAACTATTGTCATTTCACAAGAACTATTATACTACACCAAAATTCTTAACCACGAAACCAGTCTGCAAAGGTATCTATGTAAAATACACCCATATCAAGTAATATTTAGAGAAATCAGAGCTGCATTGGCAGTTCTTCATCTTTTACTCTGAATATTCACTTCCAGTATTTGGAACTTAGTTATCAGGTTAAAAGTATGAACTAGTCTCTGTCGGGGACTCATTTATCTTATCATGGCTTAAGCCCTCTCTAAATTCTAGGCATCTGTCAATGATGTTCTGTTTGCAGGGAAAGGGAAGGTACCCACAGACAAAAATCAACCTAGTGACTCCCAGTGACCACACCGTTTCAGCTTCGACATGGTAACGCTTTTGTAGAAGAAACTCTGGAGTAGTGTCTGTGTCTGAGAACATCAAAGAAGGAAAGAAATGAACAGATCTGAGAACAGTTTAGTCTGAATTTACCACACTAACCCAATGTCCTAGACACCCATTTACCTTCAAACTTTCTGTAACCAGATTCTTTAAGCCAGTCTCCACATCCAAAGTCTCTCAGTTTGACCTCCAGCGTCTCTAGGTTCATCAGCAAGTTCTCCAACTTTATATCCCTGTGGAAGACACCTGTGATATAGCACTGGGATGCGGCATATCAAAGAATTTCTGTTGTTTGGAAGCGGCAGGTACACTTACACATTTGACATATCTGACATAAATTTTGATGGCCACCTACACACAGAAACAAAGATGTTAAGAATACAGGGGTGGGTCAGGGGCAGAGTTTGTTCCACTGGGGTAACTGTGGCCTTAGCTTTAACAGTAAGTGAATGAACAGAAAGTAATACAGTTTGATTACAAAGCAGCATTGACACCTTAGCAGTTACAATTTTCATATATACAGAGACTGTAAAATATGCCTCAGACGTCATAAGTCTGTAAAGCTGTGAACTATAATGCTTCACTAAATGGGTTTTAATAAAGTGTAACATTCTCCACATCATTCCCGCACTAGGACAGAAAAACTAGATATTAAAACTGAAATTTGTTCACAGAAATGCCTTTTGTTTGGTTTTAGCTCCAGACCGCTGAATTGAAAATAAAAGAATTGGCTTCTCGCTCTCTTAAAGATTGATTTGACACAGACAGAAGCTGAAACCTGGTTGAAGTAGTTCTGCTCATAAATGACGGATATAAACAGATAAATACAGTAATAATCAGAATATCCGAACAGGTTCAGAGTGACCGTTGAAAAAAAGAATCAAACAGAGTTTAAACGGAGCTCCGGCTTCACTCGACTCACCGAGTCCTGAACCGATTCTTTTGAGAACAGGTTAATACAGAACAGCCGGCAGGCTGCTCGGTTCATCAACCGGATCAGTTGTGTATCCGAACTGACTCCTTAAAAGGTTCCGCTTGTTCTCTTGTGTTAAAACAGGCAAGAGCACCTCAGAGACTTTAAACGACGAACAAAGTTCACGTTTTACATAACTTTTTATACAAAACCAAGAACTTAATATATGTCTGTTTGTGGAATTTCAGTGTCCACCAGATCTGTCATTGAAACATTACAAATTCCTGTGCAAATCCCACCCCACCCCAAATTAAGTAACTAAATAAAGTGTGTGTGTGTGTGTGTGTGTGAGAACATTTTTAGTTGGATTGAGAAAAAAGTTGTTTTTTTTTTCACAAAAGGGTTTGTTCCATGATGAAATACTACAATTAAGTTGTCCAGTTCTTTTGAAGGCAGTGAAAGAAACATGAATTGATCTTGATTTTGTTATCTATTCTGTATCTGGTAAAGAACGTTGTCCTAAGATGCGCATAGTGGAAGCGCAGATAGTACCAAACCAACCTCTCTCTCTCTCTCTCTCTCTCTCTCTCTCTCTCTCTCTCTCTCTCTCTCTCTCAGTGGTGTCACAAAACTCATTCAGACACAGACAAAGCTGTATATTCAGTCTTCTGATCTGTAATTTCCCCAAAAGCACATCAGAAGGCTTTAAAACCCACTGAAAAAACTCAATCAGTCATCCAGGAGCAAATGAAAGCCATCAGCGCAACACGACTCATATTCTTCCTGATGCTCCAGAATGTGCTTCAACAGGTCCTCGCGGATCTCTGTTCTAAGAAATTACTGATCTTCAGTTTTAGGTGCAGGCAAATGTCTTCCAGTAGTTGTGTGAGATGTGGAGAAGAAGGCAGCTAGGCAATTGAGGTGGACAACAAAGATCCTGCTTTCTTTCAGCTTTGAGAGCCTTGAGTCAGTCCTACATTCAGCACAGCAGTGTATGAAAAAGACCACAGGGGTCCTCTCTTCACAAGACTGCTCCTCAACTTCATCCAGACATTCATCTTCCTCCAAGAGGAGCAGTGTCATCAGTGATCTTCTGAAGCTCCTGTTGGATCTCCTCTCTCATCACTTCATCCATAGTATTAATCACATTGTTCAGTTTCCTCCCTGAAGTAGAACAGCTCCATACAGTTCTCCTTTTGTGGATCCAGCGCTTAATTCAAGCTGGTCTTCAGCCTGGTGGAGCTCCGTTTCTCTGCGCTGCTTCGTTTGTTGTAGAAAAAAATAAAAAATATATAGTACAAGAACTACTAGATGTTTCATTTTCAGTGATACAAATCCTATTACTCTCCAAAAATGAAATGAACATCCAGGACAGGTCATGAGACACTACTTTTATTTGAATTTCAGTCAAGTCGCTCTATTCTCTCCCATGCATTGAGGTCTTCCTCGCTGGCGCCCTCTGGCGTTCAGCAGGTGTTACTTTATATATGGAGGGAAATGGAAGTGACCAGACTGCATAAGCTGGCTCCTTATTATCAATAGAAAACTAAATATTAATTCACTATGAGCATCAATTAACCCAACATACTCTTGTGTTTGATTGCCTTCAGTTAACTAACAAAGTCATTGCCGTTGTCCAGTGATGGTGCGTGTGTGTGTGTGTGTGTGTGTGTGTGTGTGTGTGTGTGGAGACAATTTTAAATGACATTGTTGGTGGATAAAATAAAACTAAGGTGAATTTGAGTAAATGTAATTTAAAATTGCCTCAATGCTTCGTTACCTTTATGCTTCATCAATCGGCACATTGTAAAGAGGGACATTAGTAAATTTGTTCAATAGTATATTACATGGTAAAACCTGATCAACAACGTGTTTTATGTACACAGTTGTGAAATGATAAAACAAAGGAAGTTAAAATATTCAATTGATCATGTTATTATAGGAGGTGACTTTAATGCAGTTTAGGACAGTTTAGTTGATGCTTTTTGCTCACAAGAGTAGAATCACCCTGTTAATGATGTTTTCAATAATAGTCTTAGTTTAATCTGTCAGATTGCTGCAGGGCTAGAAAGTCCTTTAACTTATCACAGTTCAGTTATTTTTGCCTCTCTATCAATAAATAATGGTGTAAATTTAATAATAAGACACTAGAAATAAGGCTTGATAAACAGGTTTCTAAACTAATGAGGGCCAAACAATCAAAACCTGTTATTAATATTAGTATTTTATGTGCCATCCATTGCTATCATCTAAGGATTGAGGACAGCTTGAAAATCTCAGATTTACTATTGTTTTGTTTATGGTTCCTCTGTGAGATTTTCTATGTATTATTGTATTGTTTATGGTTCCTCTGTAAGGTTTACTGCTTTTTATTGATTTGTTTATGGTTCCTCTGTGAATTTTTCTATTTATTATGTCTATTTCTATTTATTATTGTATTGTTTAATTATCAGTTATAGAAGCTGTAGCGGAAATGACGTAGTCATCGCGCACGCGCATGTCCGTTGCTCTGACGACGTTGCACCCTGCTTCTGCACCGCAGTTCTGGGGTCACAGCTCTTCTTCTCGTTCTTTTGTATTTTAATCATCAGCTGTGTGTTGTGTCAGCTTTCCTGACGAGGTAGGTCCTGCACGCATTTTCAGTTTTTCTGCTGTTTCACATCAAAACCCTTCTCTCGCTCGTATTTCGTCGTTAGCTTTAGCATTTTAGCAGGCATGCACAGTAACCAGTTCACTGACAGAGCAATTTATACACCAGCCTTCATTTTCTTTATACAGCAGACAGAGTGAGTGAGAGTGAGAGAGACAGCATGACAGAGAGAGAGAGACAGACAGAGAGAGAGAGAGAGAGAGAGAGAGGCAGACAAATAGGAGGGAGATGGAGTGGAGTCACTGCTTGAACACACCTCTCCATCTCTGAACGGGTTTGTTAAATACTTGGTTAGTTTTGGGGAACATATCAGCGATCACTAGCTAGGTAGCAAGATAATGTACAGCACTCAGATAAGCAGACTAACTTTGTGCTCATTATTGATCATCACTGTGTTTATTTCCAGGTGGGTCTCCACAATGGCAGACATTAAAAACTTCCTGTATGCATGGTGTGGAAAGAAGAAATTAACACCTAATTATGACATTAGAGCAGCTGGAAATAAAAACAGACAGAAGTTCATGTGTGAGGTAAGTAGCCTTGCTTTGTCTTCCCCTTGATTACTCTATGAAGTATGATTTTGATTTTCTGGGAGTCCCAAACCTATCCACATTTATTGGTCATTCCTTGTGCAAGTAAACACATATGAATCCAGCACTGAACACCACGCAATAACCGGTACATGTACATGGCACTTACTGTGTTTCTCTCGTTAAAGTGCTTTAAAATCTTTTCCCTTAGGTCCGTGTTGATGGTTTCAATTACACTGGAATGGGAAACTCCACCAACAAGAAGGATGCCCAGTCCAATGCTGCCAGGGACTTTGTCAATTATCTTGTCCGAATGGGTGAGATGAGCGCTTCTGAAGTACCTGCTTTAGGGGTAAGTATCACAGGCAGGTGTCTTTATTAGAGATGCGTTTTGTCTTTGGCATCATGCTTATTGACTGACAAACTTTAAATAGGCTTTAATTTAATCATATTCTAACTTCCACAAAGTGTCAACACTTGAGGAGGTAAATGATTCACTGTTGATTTGATAAGGGATTATGACTATGTAGGATAATTTCAGTTGTCATCTCATTTACTAAAGTACAGTTCAGTTACTGATATTTGCTTAAAGACTCAGTAATGATTTCACTCTTTTTGTCTTCTTTCGTTATCCCCTGTAACTGTTACAGTTCTGTCAAGCTGGTTCATAATAATGCTGTCCCTTTTTCTTTTTTATTCTTAAATGAATGTGTATTATCAACATAAACTTGGATGGAAATCTATGCGTAGAATGTCACAGATTGGTATGAGCCTGTAATTCCCATATGTGGGGCATCCCTAATAATATAACTGAGTGTCCAGAAAGGTGCTTAATAAATGAAATGCATTATTATTATGATTATTATTATTATTATTATTATTATTATTAACTGCTGTCATGCAAAAATGTTCTCTGCTTTTGCTGTTTGTGACTTAGTGACATAATATATGAATCTGGTAGCTGTTCTTTCTCTACCTGTTCTTTATGTTCTCTACCATTATTATCTTATCTCTTGTTATACATTGTACCATCATTATCTCTTTATTGCCAGGCCAGCGTCCCGGATGTGCCTGTTGGCGGTAGTACAGAAGGTGGTGGTTTTGGAAGTCTCCCCCCGAATGGTCCCCTTCCGCCACATTTGGTTGTGAAGAACGAATCTGGTATGATGACAAAATTTCAGTTGTTTTTTTTTTTTTTTTTTTTTGCCTCTAAATTTCAACATGTTGCTTGAATAGACTAATTAGCAGTCATTTATTTCTTATTTATTCTTATTTATTTATTTATTTCTAATGTAAATGGCTGTTCCTATTTGTCAGACTGTATAGAACATCATTAAGTCTGGAGTTCCTGTTGACAGTGGTGTGATGAAGGCGTTTCTGGGAATGCATTGTGACCCATGGTTCTGAATGTTTCTCTTTCAGGGGGTGAACAGGGCTCTGCTCCAGTTCCTGGTATAACTGGACTGGGCTATTCAGGCTTTAGTAACTCACAATGGGAGCGAGGGGCCAATCTGCAGGACTACTATTCCAGGAAAGAGGAACAGGATGCAAAAGCTGTAGGATTTCATTAATACTTGAATTTATTCAAATGGATAGCCAGATAAGAGAGAGTTATCTCTTCATTTAAGTTTTTTTAATGCAGTATATGCCTATTGATAGTGTTAAACCAGGATTTCAAAATACCACAGTGTATTTTACGTCTTTGTTTCTTGTGGCAGTACTTATGATCTCAATGACTGTCGATTTTTTCAGTCTCTATTCCAAATCTGAACACTGCTGAACCAACTGAATAGAAATTAAACACTAATCAGTTTTGAATGAGCTTAATATGTGGATCATGCAGGAATTCTCATACGTTCTGTACACAATGCTGAATCATGACTGCTAACTTCAATGTAATAATGACTTGAAAATGTACGTTTTTCCTCCAGACCCTGGAGTCGGAGGAGGTAGATTTAAATGCTGGCCTTCATGGCAATTGGACGCTCGAAAATGCCAAGGCTCGACTGAACCAGTTTTTCCAAAAGGAGAAAATCCAAACAGACTACAAATACAGCCAAGTGGGGCCTGACCACAACAGGTTTGGATATTGGGAAAAAAAGAAATTCCAAAAACTGCATACCACTACTTGAACCGGCTCCATCCTTGTATATTTTGAGTGTATGTTTTTCTGCTGGACTGTAATGAGCAATATGAGAATTTCTTGTGGTACATGTAACCCCAAGGAAATCTCGACAAAAGTATTTTGAGCTGCTTTGCAATATGTTTTTTTTTTAGGTATTTCCCAATTTGGACTCTGTCTGGACCCCGTCCAGATTCAGTCTGATGTAAAATTTAATAAAAACTAAAGTTGGGTCAAAAATGTAGAAAGAAACAAAAGCGAGGAGGAAAATGCTGAAGCCAGAAATCACATCCTTACATATGACAAACATGTGGTGTTGCTTAGGCCGCACTAAGTAACCATATGTTGAAGTCTGTAATTGGATGAGTGCTGGAGTGCTTGGGCTGCAGTGATGTATGGTTGTGATTTCTGGTGTCACTCCTCCGTCAGGAATGGAGGCCTCCATGGCTGAGATGGAAGTGTTCTGATTCGTGGTTGGAAGTCTGGCAGAAAAACATACCTGCTCAAGATGGAGTGGTCACATGTGGGCACTCTTATTCATGAAATGAGGCTCAACTTTTAGAGAATTGAAGGTAGAGGTCAGTTCCTTGATACCACTATGTATGTGTGCTGCTCCCCTTTCAATATGTTGATTTAGTACATATGTATGAATATGGCTTACAATTTATTGCAGGAGTATGTTTTTCATGGAGAAAATATGACCATACGGGAGCATGCCTTTGGCTTTTCTGGTATGTTTGTACTATTTATGCTTATCTAGTTATTCAATATGTCAAATGTGTTCCGGCTTTAGGAGCTTCATTGCAGAAATGACCATCTTCGTGAGACAGTTGGGAAGAAGTAAGTACCTGTTTACTGTAGTATTATACTAGTATTTTCTAATCGTTACCCATTCATTTCTTTTGCCCCTTCTCAATGCATAGAGATCTTCGCTCGAGAACATGGCTCCAATAAGAAGCTAGCAGCACAGTCATGTGCTCTCTCCCTGGTTCGACAGCTGTACCACCTGAATGTCATTGAGCCTTTTACAGGGCAGACAAAAAAGAAAGAAGGGGAGACTGTGAGTTCTTTGACACAAATTAACTGGACGTTTACAGGGGCAGTGTGTTTTATAGCCCACTTTGGTAAAGACTGTCTTCTCTCTCCCTCTAGGTGGAAGAGTATGAGGTGAATGTAAGTGAGGACCTGAAACACCAACTACAGAGCTTTGTACAGGAACTTGGCGTCCACATTCCTCCACCTGTATGTGTTCAGTTTCTTCTCATTATTTATTTATGAAAACTGTTGTCAGATTGTGTTTAAAATCCATTTCTCTGTCCTTTCACTACCTCAGGATCCTAGTGGTCCCGTGTCTCTTGTCCAGGCAAAGATGGCCCATTTTGAACCATCGCAAAGGCAAAGCTTGGCAGGTGTGGTTCCCTGGTCTCCTCCTCAAGTTAACTGGAACCCCTGGACTAGCTGCAATATTGACGAGGGTCCACTGGCATTTGTAAGTTTCATAATGTGTGTCATAATCTGGTCAGCCGGGGCTTTGTTGTGGTCTCTCTCCTCTGAGGAATGGAGAAGAGGTCATTGTTGGAAGAACATTCTCTGCACATTTTTGCACACACAGTTTAGCTTTTTACCTGTAATTGTGAAATTCTTGAAGTTGTATTTGCATGGTAGGTTGTATTACAGAATAACTAATAGGGTGTGGTGTACATAGACTTCAATCCAAACTCTGATGTGGACTTGGAGTGATCCTGGAGTGCCAGACTCCTTGCATGATTTTGTGCCCCTTCTTCTCAAGCACATATCATTCAACTTGCCTGTTAATTTCCAGGTTTAGTAGGTCTGTTAGTGCAGGTTAAACGGTAGGAATCTGGTAGTCCAGGACCAGGGTTACCTATTCCTGATCTACAACAATAACTAATGTTACAACATAATCCAGCATGCACCTCCAGCCTACCATGATTAATTTAAATCTGAACAGCATCTCAGTATGTTCAGTGTGTTCGTTCCAAAAGGCATGTTTTTCACGCTTCTTGTGTATTCCTTGACAGTGCACCCCAGAGCAGATCAGTTCAGACCTACAGCAAGAACTCAACTATCAGCTGGAGCATGACATGGAGCTACAGAGGGTGAGATAAAGTGCATGACACTCCACCATCTCTGCTTTACTCACATTAGTATTATGTTGTCAATTGATATTATGGTACTGTTACTAAAAAGTCGGTGTTTTCTCAGATCAGATCTATCTGTATTGACAATGCATACATACAAAAATACAAATCCTTTCCTTTCGGGATTTGCTGAGAGTCTCTGTTTCCTGTGTCTGTGGCAGATGGTGCAGGAGCGAGAGCAGCTACCAGTGAATAAGTTTAAGGAAGAAATCATGAATGCCATTCACAGGAATCCAGTGGTGATCATCCGTGGAGCCACAGGTTGTGGCAAGACCACCCAAGTGCCACAGTATATTCTGGATGAGTACATCCATGGAGGCAGGGCATCAGAATGCAACATTGTTGTCACTCAAGTGAGTCAGATGCAGGGGACCCTGTTTCAATTTGTGTGCACAAATAAGATATCTCCCAGTCTCCAGACTGCTTGTTTGTTAGATTGTGTAATACAGTGCCTTCTACAAACATTTAGCATATTATCCTCATATTACATTTAGATATTATCGCCAGTTTGCCCCTTCTGACAAATGTGGGATTTGGTAGTGTGAGGAGAAACAAAATGATTCCTCTGATATTTTCTATTATGTTTGAGTGACTTCATTTGGAATGATAAGTTGTGAGTGTTGTTACTGCAGAATACACATTGATTTCTGGTGTTTGTGATCTCTCTAGCCTCGGCGAATCAGTGCTGTGTCAGTGGCTGAGCGAGTGGCATATGAGAGAGGCGAGGAAGTGGGGAAAAGCTGCGGCTACAGCGTGCGTTTTGAGTCCATCCTTCCCAGGCCGCATGCAAGTGTCCTCTTCTGCACTGTTGGTGGGTAAACATTAGAATCAGCCCAGTAATCAGAACATTAGCCCAGTCTAGTTTATTGAAGAGGAACAGAGAGAGAGAACAGTTCCCTGTGGGGCTCCAGTGTTGGTAACCACTCTGTCTGACTCTGTCTACTTGCACCTCTGTCAACTTGTCACCCAAGAGAGCAGGCCAAATGCTTTTAAATGCACTCACAGCGCTGGTGAGGTTGAGCAGGTAGATGATGGCATTCTCAACTCCCATGGGTGAACTGGAGGGGGGGCAGGCTATTTGGAGGGAGAGGGAGTGTGAGTGGCCAGCAGCAGAGGAGTCGGGATGGGGGAGGACAGATTCTGCAGTGTTAAATCTGATAAAGAACAGATTAAGTTTGTTATCCCTGTCCACACTGCCCTCTACGTCTGTTGTTGCTGGACCTGAAGCTGGTGATGGTCCTTATTCCACTCCAAACGTCCCGTGTGCTGTTCAAGCTTAATTCGTCCTTTGCCTCCCTGATAATGTCTTTAGCTCCCTCTGGATCGTTCTCTCCTCCTCCCTGTCTCCAGTTCTGAAGGCCCTCTTGTTTTTATTAAGGAGAGCTTTAATGTTCTTTGTTACCCACAACTTGTTTGGGTAGCCTTTATTAGTCTTGGTTGGGACAGTGGAGTCCACACAGAAATTGATGTCCATTATGCATTCTGTGAGTCCATCAATGTCCTCTCCGTGCAGCTCACAGAGCACCAGCCAGTCTGTAGCCTCAAATCAGTCCTGCAGTGCTTCGTAATACTCCTACGACTATCTCCTCACCATCAGGTCTCAGGCTAGTTCTTCACCAGCGTCACATACCTGGGACTGAGTTATGTCAAGCTGTGGTCAGACCTACCCAGAGGAGGAAGAAGCTGTATGTTTCCTTAACATTAGCATACAGCAGGTCCAGTGTTCTTAACTCTCTGTCAGTCCACATATTGAGTAAAGTTGAGAATACAAAATTTGATAACATTTAACTTTTTCAGATCATTGAGAAAAAGAAAAGTTACCCAAATCAAATAGACTCTGTTTACATGAGTGTCTACAATGCTCAGGTCAGGATTTGTACAGCTCGTAACAACATGTTCATCTTGCTGTATTAACAGTGCTTGCACAATTTACAGTTTTAAACTTATAGACAATTTGCCTGATTTCGTCTGGTTGGATTGCTTCTCAAGGTGTGCTTCTGAGGAAGCTGGAAGCTGGCATTCGAGGAATCAGTCATGTTATAGTGGATGAAATCCATGAGCGAGACCTTAATGTAAGTTTGAAATCTACTTCATTTTATTTGTAATTTGAAACATTTGTAGTCAGGAGTTTTATGCATGAATCTGTTTCCACTCCGTAACAAAAGTAAGCAAAGTGCATGTGTCTTCAGACCGACTTCCTGATGGTGGTATTGAGGGATGTGGTCCAGGCCTTTCCGGATGTTCGCATTGTTCTAATGTCTGCCACTATCGACACCACCATGTTCAGAGAATACTTCTTCAGCTGCCCTGTCATAGAAGTTTTTGGACGCACATACCCTGTGCAAGGTCAGTGAATTTTTTTTATTTATTTTTTTAGCTGACAAGTTGTAAAAATGTATCCCGTACCACGCAGGAAAGATTACCACGATTAGCACAATAGAGAATACAAATATTCTTCCGGTTAATGAATTTATGATCTCTTTGAACACATCAATGCGGTTTATGCCAATTTATGGTCTCATAATATGAATGTTTTGTTCTGGACACATTTCCTTTTATGTTTTCTGTGGTTAATCTCTGGGCAGTCTGGTCATTTTGGCTATCGTTTGTAATCTAGTATGTTTGAACCAGTGTCCTTTTCCATTACAGAATATTTTCTGGAGGACTGCATTCAGATGACACAGTTTGTGTCTCCTCCAATGGACAGGAAGAAAAAAGACAAGGATGAAGAAGGTGGTGAAGAGGAGGTAGGCTCAGTATAATCACTTCCCCAGTAGACACCCAGGTGTCTTGTATATTTGCTGTTATGCTGCACTTTTATATTGTTAATTTAACACACCTAAATCCATCCATAAAAACCAAAAACCATCATGCGTTTATTAGCAACAGCCACTTAAATGTTCTAATTCATTTCTTTGAATAGCTTATCCACTCAAATGGATGTTGAGACTTGTTTTATACTACACTAAATGAAGGCTCCTTAAATAGTGGTGCAATATTCGTAACATAATTTCATGTACTGATGACGAGGTCTGAAGACAGTCCCAAGTTCATTTCATTTAATCCTTATTTGAATGAAATCAGGTGAGCTGCTGATGTCATTAAACAGAACAATACAGAGCCAGCAGTGTACAGTAAAATCTACATACCACTAATTTATCTTCATGTTTTTGGAGATGCTTGATTGAATTTTTATAAAAGAACCGTTATTATAAATAATTTGTTCTAGTTTATGTATTTGTCACGCTTT
The DNA here is from genome assembly GCA_034509495.1 of Acestrorhynchus altus. Taxonomy (NCBI): domain Eukaryota; kingdom Metazoa; phylum Chordata; class Actinopteri; order Characiformes; family Acestrorhynchidae; genus Acestrorhynchus; species Acestrorhynchus altus. Next base: position 9,375,726 of record CM067524.1, on the reverse strand, counting down.
CACAGGTGGGTTGACATTAAGTGATCTCTATATCTGTCTTTGTGTCCTCTTCTATAGGTGAACTGCAATTTGGTGTGTGGGCCAGAGTATGGTCCAGAGACCAAGCGGTCAATGGCCCAGTTAAATGAGAAGGAAACATCATTTGAGCTTATGGAGGCCCTGCTGAAGTATATTGAGACGCTGCAGGTGGCTGGAGCAGTGCTGGTGTTTTTGCCTGGGTGGAATCTGATCTACTCTATGCAGAAACACCTGGAGATGAATCCACACTTCGGTGAGTTGCACTTACTATTAACTGCTGAAGACATTCTGTGCTAATGCTGCTTTTGATTTATATGTGGGCAGGTCTTTCATGCCCTATATCGAGCAATTGGCTGAGCTGGTTAAACCTTGAAGTAAATGATAATTAATTATTGGTACAACCCGTTATTGAAGATTTTACTAACCAGTCCATTACTATGTATCCCTTTTTCACTTCTCATGAAATAAATTTATGGCTATTATCAACAGCACTGGATTTGTAAGATAGCTGCTGCTTAGGGATAACCATTTTTTTTTTTGTGCATCAGGAAGCCAGCGTTACAGGATCTTGCCCCTCCACTCTCAGATCCCCAGAGAGGAGCAGAGGAGGGTGTTTGAGCCTGTACCTGATGGAGTGACTAAGGTCTGTTTTTATTACTCACCTATTCACTTTGGGCTTTTCCGGAAGGTTCCTTGGTATCACTGGTTTCACTGGTTTACGAGACTAGTTTATAAGCTCATACTTTGGGATTTGCATTAATGATTACTAACCAGGCACACTTAATGATGATGCACATCATAACGAACTAAAAGACCTCTCATCATTGTGTGTTCAATTTTCAGCGAGTAATCCGGCTCAGAAAACAGCTAAAATTTACTGATGTCCAACTGAATTTAAATGCCAAAGGAGCCTTCCAGTGCCTGTTTACTGCTCTGTCCAGTTGTACATGCTCAACCTGCATGCAAACTCTGATAGATCAGTGAGAGTGGGTGGGGCTCATTTTGACATCACTGATCCAAATTGTGGGTTATAAAGGAAAACAAGAAAGGAGAGACTGTTTGCCCTCCATGCTCAGTGTTCAAATTTCAGAATAACAGTCCTGAGAAGAGATAATACTGATGCATACATAAATAACTAAAGTTGGACTTTGCACTTTCAGCTCAAATATTCTCTGGATTATCAATTTCCTAGAAGATAAAATCCTTGAAAGCAAAAGAATTGCCAAAAATTATAGGTGCAAGTAAAATATTTATCAAGCATGGTCAGATTCATACATACAGTGCAGTCAGAAAGTATTCACAATGCTTCACTTTTTGCACATTTGATGTTACAGCTTTGTTCAAAAATGGATTAAATGACTTTTTCCCACCAAATTTTTCACACAATACCCCAAACTGACGGTGAGAAGTTTGTTTGAAATTTTTGCAAATGCATTAAAAATAAAAACACAGAAATATAAAAACTATTCACAGCCTTTTCCATGATACGCAAAATTGATCTCTGGTGGGTTTCCACTGATCACCCTTCAGATGTTTCTACACCTTGGTTTGACACCTGTGGTAAATTCAGTGGGCTATTGTGTGTAGAATTGACTGTAACACAACAAAATGGGCAAAAAGTGAAGCACTGTGAACACTTCCCTGGTGCACTGTTTATCTAAAATCTGTAAATATTTGCATCTCAAATAAGACAAATTTGAGAAGCCTGAAAATAAAATACCTGGCATGTGTGTCACGGTCACTGATAAGTATTGTTCTTACAGGTGATTTTGTCAACAAATATTGCAGAGACCAGTCTTACCATCAATGATGTGGTGTACGTAATTGACTCCTGCAAGTAAGTACAATTTTTAAAAATCGTCCAGCTTTATATTCACTTTATATTCACTATATTCACAACCATGATCTGATGTGTATCTATTCACTCAGACAAAAAGTGAAGCTGTTTACTTCCCACAACAATATGACTAACTACGCCACAGTGTGGGCTTCCAAGACCAACCTGGAACAGAGGAAGGGGCGAGCTGGTCGTGTTAGACCAGGCTTCTGTTTCCACCTTTGCAGTCGAGCACGTTTTGACAAGTAAGCAAACGTCTGGTATCTAAATTCTGATTTACATCCAGTTATTTTGTGGACACTTGAGTCCTACACTAATTTATTTAAATTGCAGCTCACATTTGATTTTAAGCATGTGTTCTTGGTTCAATGATAAATAGTAGTGTATGGTAAGGGATGGTGAGAGCTTTCTGTGGTGACTGTTTTACAGATTGGAGACCCACATGACTCCAGAGATCTTCCGTACACCACTGCATGAAGTAGCTCTGAGTATTAAATTGCTCAGGCTGGGGGGTATTGGCCACTTTCTTTCCAAAGCTATTGAGCCCCCGCCCCTGGATGCTGTCATTGAAGCTGAACACACCCTCAGAGGTACATTATATGTCCTCCATGGAATTATTTGTTTGTTTTATTGCCTTTAAATGTGTGTTAAAGTTGAATTTATGGATTGTGATTTGAGTATTAAAGTTTGATTTGACCACAAGATATAATAGCACAGGTACGTTTTTACCTATAAAATTGCAATAAAGTGTGCACAGACCAGCCATAGCATTAATACCACTGATGGGTTAAGTGAAAAACACTGATTATCTTAATCTACTGTGGTATCTGTTTGATATATTAGCAGGGAAACAGTCAGTCCTTGAAGCTGTGTTAATGCAGGAAAATGCTCCAGTATAAGAACCAGTAACAGGAGCCCCACTATGGAGGCCCCAGCTCACAACTTAGAGGAGCTTGTTGCCAGATAACACAGGACATCTTTAGTGGTCTTGTGAAGTCTATGGATTGTTTGGTCAGATCTGTATACCAAGTCAGTATCAATACATACTTGGTATAATACAGGTGGTGTTAATGTGATGGTTGATGCCTTATTTTATGCCTAAAATAAGGCTAACCAGTCTGCTTTGGTAATATATTGGTAGTGTCACAGAAATGATCTGTGATCTTTCTATATTGAACTGTATAATTTCACAGACATGTGTAAAAATTCATTAGTGAGATTTGCTGTGAAGCAGCTGGCTAGCATCCACATATTGGAGGGCATTTACTCCAGGATACATAAGTTAAACATCAGCAGGCAATTATTCCTCTTAATACTGCAGTGTGGTCACACATGGCCATTACTGTATTTTTGCTGCCCTGTTATACTAACAGATAAATCGTTTGCTTTGCCCAGAGCTGGATGCCTTGGACAGTAATGATGAGCTGACCCCATTGGGACGGATCCTGGCCAAACTGCCGATTGAGCCTCGCTTGGGGAAGATGATGATCATGGGCTGCATCTTAAAGTAATTGGGTTTGAAGTTTATACTTTACAATTAATATAAAACATCAGAAACATACTTCTTACAAATATATCCTCAGCGAAGGTGGATGTCCACAGTCACACTGTGGGCTTAATCAAATCCATTCTCAGTGAAGACCTGGGTGTGGATGGAGAAGTTTAGTAAAATGAATAAACTTAATCAAATTAAGTTTAATAACTTAATTGCTCAGAACTTAACTGTATATGTTCCATTTGTTTGTCTTTCCCCTTCTAGTGTGGGAGATGCCGTTTGCACCATTTCTGCAGCTTCTTGTTTTCCTGAGCCCTTTATCACTGAGGGCAAACGTCTGGGCTATGTCCACCGAAATTTTGCAGGCACAAGATTCTCCGACCATGTGGCTTTACTTTCTGTGTTTCAGGCCTGGGATGAAGTCAGGTAAGATTTCCCCTTCTCTGAACACCCTAAATGCGCCTATCTGTCCTGATAGCAGAGTGAGGCTCTCATTTGTTTTAAGAACCTTTTAAAATTGGGGAGAAAGTGCCATACAAAAATGGCCATAATTGTAAATTGTCTGTTTCTTTTAGGATGGGTGGAGAAGAAGCAGAAACCAGGTTCTGTGAGCACAAGCGTTTGCACATGTCAACTTTGAGGATGACCTGGGAGGCTAAGGTCCAGCTGAAAGAAATCCTCATCAACGCAGGCTTCCCTGAAGGTCAGTGAACATTATCTGCTTTTTAAATCCCAGACAGAAATAGATTAACCCACAACCTCATTAGACTTTGTTCTGTCTATAAATTATGAACAGATCTGTGTTGAGCTTTTTGTTCTTTTTTGCAGAGTGCCTGATGAACCAGATGTTCAACAATGTGGGGCCAGACAATAACCTTGATGTGGTAATCACCCTCTTGACCTTTGGCTCCTACCCAAATGTCTGTTACCACAAAGAAAAGAGGAAGATCCTGACTACAGAAGGAAGAAATGCCCTCATCCACAAGTCATCTGTTAACTGTCCTTTCAGTAGTCAGGACATGACATACCCATCACCTTTCTTTGTTTTTGGGGAGAAGGTTGGTTTGGCATTCACTAGAGCAAAATTGTTCGAAAATGATTAATATTGTCAGTCATTTAAGTATTAAATGTATTTGCATTTTTATTGTTTATTTTACAGATTCGAACTCGAGCCATTTCAGCCAAAGGAATGACAATGGTCAGCCCTCTTCAGCTGATTCTGTTTGCCTCAAAGAAAATCACTTCATCTGGGGATGTTGTTGAGCTTGATGACTGGTGAGCTTAAACCACATTAGACCTTGTTTACAGGGTTGTGAACAACAGCTACTCTTGGTGCATTTTAAGCTTGTATTACTAGTCATTAACAATCTTTCCCCCCACCACAGGATCAAACTCCGAATTCCACATCAAGTGGCTGGAGGTGTGGCTGCACTAAGGGCTGCGATGGAAGCACTTGTGGTGGAGGTGACAAAAGATCCAGAGTACGTTCGGAATATCGATCCCACCAACGAACGACTCCTCAATGTCATACGGCTTTTGTCCAGACCGTCATCTGCTGGACTCAACCTCATGACCAGCAATCCACGGTAAGAATCAGTCACACAACGAGTTTGCTGTGGTGCCATTTGATGCTTTATTGTGACTCACTTCAGAGTTGTGTCTTGGCTTTTCTTTCATTCTATTCAATTTCAATTTCATTTTATTGAAACTACCAGAAGGCTCATCAACTTATCCCCTCCTCTTTTATAGCTTTGGAGATGGCCCACGGCCACCAAAGATGTCCCGGATGGATGGAGATGGAGGATTTCGAGGGCGTGGAGGGTACCACGGTGGTAGAGGTTTCAGGGGTGGAGATGGAGGAGGATATGGAGGAGGAGGTAGAGGCGGTGGATACAGAGGAGGTGGTGGATACGGTGGTGGTGGATACCGTGGAGGATATAGGGGATCAGGGGGGTATGGAGGGGGAGGATACCGGGGTTCTGGTGGATACAGAGGTGGAGGTGGATACGGAGGGGGTCGAGGATTTAACAGAGGTGGATATGGAGGGTTTTAGGGAGACTTCTGAGTACATGTCCACAGATAAATGTTTTTATTGGACTGTCCTTGTCCCCCTCTTTTTGAGTTCAGTTATGTGTAGCAGTTATTTAAATGTAAATATTTCTGTTGGGTAGCCGTGTGGTTTACACTCAAATCTGTTTAGTATGTAACTTCAGGTTAAATGATGGTCAATTGTTGATTGGCATTTATAAGCTTTGTTTTGACCTGGCTTGTCCAGAGAATAATGATACAATAATCATTTCAAATTTGTATGTACAGATATGTAGTTAGAGCAGAGAAAATTTAGATTGTATTATCGAAAACAATTATGGAACCTTCAGCCCTTTATTTTTTTGTGAGATGCACACCGAACTGGTGCACGGTAACAATTTTCTGTAATTATGTATGTTCAAGTAACTTCAGGTAACTTGTTTATTTTCTTTGAGTGTATTGCTGTTGACCTGTTGACCTTTTATATGCACACTGTACAACTGTAAAACATTCCTTAATTTGATGCACAAGATGTCAAGCATCATTTGTTAAACTGTCGTGATTTGAAATCAATAATTGAATCCCTTTTTCTATATAAATAGTGAGCAGCTGAAATTAAAAATAGGTCCTGATTTCAGTGTACTGAACTGTCAGAATATTTATGAATTTAGAATGTCAACTTGTACCACAACTTGACAAACTTGAAATAAAATGTAACAGCTGTGAATCTGTGATTTGTTCATGATTTGTTTATGTATTTGTTTCATCTAAAATCTCACCCAGGCTGTTTAACTCCATATTATTGGGTTTCCAGTCCGACTGCAGGCTTGGCCTTTTGTAATTAAAAAACATAATATTGTGATACGTCCATATATCGATAGTTACAGCCCTGATTCTGATGATTAAGCAATGCTGAGCAAAAATACCTTTACTGTCTCAAATACTAATGCATGGGCAGTTTACACCTTTTATACAGTGTGCCATCAAGCAGAAAGGGTAATTAGTTCACCAACCTTAAATATATGCACACACACACACACACACACACACACACACACACACACACACACGCACTGCTCTGCCCCTCTGCCCCTGTCAATCTCAGTAAGGATTAGCTTCACAGGACACTATATAAAGATGACAGAATGCATTCTAAGATCACATTTCAGAACTTTATTAAAAGCTGACCTCTCCACTTTCAATTTGGAAATCAATCTCTTGCACACCAGTAACACATCCTGTTATGGTCTGCTGACAAAGCATGAAAAATATGAGGTGGGAAAATCATTTTAGAGGCTTTTGTGCTGGTGGAACATGGGCACTGATTCTGCATCCATAGCATGTCAACCAACTGAGGTTTAGTGGCATAAAGAAAAAAAAATCATACACATGAAAATTCTGAATATAATCTAATTTTCAGCCCAAACAGTTGGAAAACAGGGAAGTCTGAGCGACGATAGCTGCTTCTTCAAATGAGCCAAAGCTGTGGAGGAGTTCAAACCTCATTGCATTAACTTTAAAATATATTAGGATAAAATTCTAGACACATAATATATAACATATATAATAATGAGAAGAAAAGATAAAGGCCTTATGAACCATGCCACATCATCTGTCAAACATGGTGGAGGCGCTGTTATAGCATGGCCATTCTTGACAGCCACTAGAACTGGGTTGATGAAGTCACTGCTCACAGTAACAGGATGAATTCTGAAGTGTATAGAACTCTACTTTCCACTCAGAAATGGTATGATTACCGTATTTTCCGGACTATAATATGTTATTTTCCAGGTTTTTCTAAAAACTTTGCAGGTGCGGCTTATATTCCGGTGCGGCTTATAGTCTGGAAAATACAGTAATTACATGAACTCAACCTGACTAAGCAGACTTTCAGTCACTGAAGACAAACCTGGAGCTGAAAGACCAACAAACAGGCAGAACCAGGCAGCTGCACAAAAGACCTCGGATCTTAGTATTTGGTCACCTCATTCCCAACCCCCCAGCTCATCCCAAAAGTATTGCATGGAGTACCATCATTCCAGACAACATACTGCTCCATAGCTCAATGCCAGACCTGGCATTAGATATAGTGCCAATATGTTCATGTTTATTAAGTCCTATTCTATTGGCAATGCTTCTTTACAGGAATTATAAAAGGGGTGTGTGTGCATTTGCACCTCTATCATGGGTACAATTTCACATACTTTTTCACACTTTTGTTTTACTGCAAATTCAATTAAAAGTAATGTACACTCATTGTCAAAAAATAAAAAAATAGCACCCACATGGAATTAACCATTTTTAATGCACAACTGCAATGTTGTACAAGACTGTCATGGAGTCACTCAGAATTGCAGCGGGTCATCTTCAGTGATCTTGACAGAGGCACAGTGGTCAGTGCCAAGATTTGGGGTCAATGTTGTCTTCATTAGAGAAACCTTGACAGCCCAACATTACATTCATGAGGTCCTACATTCAGTGGCCCTACCTTTTCTGAACACACACTACAGCCAACACTCATCCACACATACTGCTGCCGTCTCAAGAGCTCACCTTGAAGACACAGATATTATTCCGTGGTCAGTTGCATCTCCAGACCTATCCCTGATTGAAAATGTGGGATACTCATGGATGTGCTATCAACCAACCCTACTGCACAATCTGCAGGAACTGAGTGAGAATATTCAAGCTGCATGGGCTGGATTATCACACTTTTAGGACCCTCTACAACTCCATACCAAGACATCTGGCAGTTTCTGTTTGTGTGGCTCAATAAATGTTGCCCATATCAGTCAAAATTTTAATCATTTATTTTTGGTCACCTTTTCCCAAATATCATTGCAATCACACACTTCCTTCTAGATGCTGTTATTTTTTGGCAATAAATCTAATTTTGCAGACAAAAATGCTTTCAGACTGGCTTTAAAAAAGGAGGAATGAAATAAGGATAGAAATCTATTTGATATTATATAATAAATTGGTAATTAAAGCAGGTGGCCATACACATCTTTGAAGCATGCGAGTTGCATCTCCATCTTGCCCCAAGTGATCAAAAGCTACATTCTAGCACTGTGTCATTCAGTGGACCAAGTCCAGGCTCCCACATTACACTCCCATTTCCCCTACCCAAGCATGCCCCTCACTATGTCACAGCATACACACATATACACACACACACACACACACACACACACCTAAATCTACCTCACAGCTTGTGCCAGTGTGCGAGGGCTTCAGGAGGGGGCACAGGGCCTGGTCTTGCTCTGTTCTGGGTGGCAGAGGCCTATAATTATTTATTCATCTGTTTAATTCGTTTTATCTTAATTATTATTCATGTTAAACATCTGACAATGAAGTGGAAACTGATCATCCTGGTGTTCCTGGTGTCTTTTGAACAGCTGTCATGGGGTCATGAGGCCATGATCATTCCTGAGTATGACGGAAAGGATCGCGTTCATGTCCTTACTATGAAGAATTATAAGTCTGTATTGAGGAAGTATGATTTAATGGTAGTGTACTACCACGAACATGTTGGATCCAGCAAAGTCGCCCAGAAACAGTTTGAGATTGAGGAACTGGCTCTGGAGGTGAGTAAACTGAGGGATTGTTACTGTAGGAGAGGGGGAAGATGCATTTATTTCAAGATGCACTTGAATAAACGTAACATTTTGACATACAATGTGACATTATATTAGTATTATCAAGAGACACTACTTTACAGTGGACTTAGTACTGCTGTGAACAGGGTGCAAAATACCCTGCAGTGATCAATATGCTCTAATGTTCTCTTAAAGTGCATGAGCAGCTCTTCACCAGGCAAAAATGGCTCCAACTTTTACAGTGTCAGAAACAATACTGCTACCAAGTATGATATGATTTTCAGCTGCTGAAACAACTGTAACAGGATAAAGATCTTACAGGATAAAGTCTTATAGCCCACCCCCAAGGTTGCTCACTGTGCACCTTTAACACTCACTGGACAAGCTTTTAAACGTTGTTTTGATTCCCACCCAGATGCCCTGCTTCAATAGTGTAGGCAGGTGTGTTTTTTTGGGAAAGCAAATATCTCAGTGTTTTGCATGGACAGTGGACAGTGGACAGTGCATCCTAGGAAGTGTGGCTTTTACGTATGGGCAGGACCTCATAACCAACCACCAATCACAGAAATACAAATGAACATGACTGAAACTTTAGATTTATACACAAACGTGCCTGCAGTAGTGATGTCATTTGTGCATAATGTAAATACAGCAAGTATAATGTTCGGTTTGACTAATTGAGTTCATTTCTGGTATCTGTTGTGTATACATCTGACTACTGACACTGCATTTATTATTTGGACCACATGTTCAATACTAATACTAGCACGTTTCTGAGAGTGTTGTGTCTTTGACACAATGGTAGTATAGGAGTAGACTTCAATACCAACAATGCATACTCAGAACTGGTCAGTTTTGGAAAGGGAGGAACTACTCATGTTTAGAAAAATTGGAAAATAAATGGTGGGACAAGTGCAGAGTGTCCTGTTTCACCTGATTTGTGTCAAGAATGCAGGCAAAATAGTCTGGGCAAGCTTACGCTGTTTGGGTAGCCATCATCTTGGCAATACAAACAAAATGTATTTTGTGTCCCAGTTAGGACTCTTCCCCATCACATGCAATGCTCCCAAAACTACAAGGTTGAGGACGAAACACCAGGAGGGTGAAAACCTCATATTGGCAGGCATGATATTTCTGTTTCAACTGCTTCCATTGCATCTTTGATGGGCAGCTGGGCAGCCAGCAATGATACAATGGCAGTCAGTGCACCCATCCCCAGCTCCAACACAATGGGCTAAGAGACACCTGTCCCAGCCAGCAATGAACTGGTTGTAATATGGAGTAAGCCCATCCATCTGTACTCACTTAGACTCCAGCTGGTGGCACGCAGCATAACCCAGGAGTCAAACCTGAAATCCTTGGATCATAGTGCTAGAACCATTTCTTAAATTTACTCATTTTACTTCATGTTTCCAGGGATGAGCTGTTGACCTGGTATTCCTGGTCTGGGTCTGCTAGTGTTAACAACAAACAGCTACCAGCATTTCAAGGACTTCCACTTACAAACTCCTAATTTTCCATATGCACATGATATACTGTATGGATGTAATAAAGGGAGTGTATACCTGCAAAATACATACAGGGTCAAACAGGGTCAAATGCATCATATAACAGAGGCAATGCTACTTTACTAATCCAAACAAAAAGTTTGTGTTACTTTAAAAATACTTAATATGAAATATAGGACGTTACCCTTTTCAATAAAATTGAAAACAGAAATAAACATCATGGTATTATAATTACCTGAGATGCACTAGTAGTCTGTACTTCAAAGTATTAGCATGTAGTATGCATTTGGCATGCATTCTAAATCTCCTCAGGGTCTGTGCTCACATTGTAGTTCAATCATGAAAAAGTCCCAAATTCGGTATCCCAGAAAATTAGAATATATTGAAGACCTGGTGCCTCACTCTAATCAGCTAATTAACTCAAAACACATGCAAAGGCCGTTAAATGGCCTCTCAGTCTAGTTCTGTAGGTTACATAATCATGGGGAAGCCTGCTGACTTGACAAATGTCCAAAAGATGACCATTGACACCTTGCACAAGGAGGGCAAGATGCAAAAGGTCATTGCTAAAGAGGCTGGCTGCTCACCGAGCTCTGTGTCCAAGCACATTAATAGAGAGGTGAAAGGAAGGAAAAGATGTGGTTGAAAAAACGTGTACAACAAATAGGGAATCCACGTTGCTTGAGGTCCAATGTAAAGTTTCCACAGTCAGTGATGGTTTGGGGTGCTATGTCATCTGCTGGTGTTGGTCCATTGTGGTTTCTGAGGTCCAAGGTCAATGCAGCCGTCTACCAGGAAATTTTCCACCACTTCATGCTTCCTGCTGCTGACCAACTTTATGGCGATGCAGATTTCATTTTCCAACAGGACTTGGCACCTGCACACAGTGCCAAAGCTACCAGTACCTGGTTTAAGGACCATGGTATCCCTGTTTTTTATTTGGCCAGCAAAATCTCCTGACCTTAACCCCAAAGAAAATCTAAGAGGTATTGTGAAGAGGAAGAATCTTTTTTTTTATTGGTCTTAAGAAGTATTCTAAATTTCTGGGATCCTGAAATTAGTTGTCAGTTATAAGCATAAAAAATAAACATTTCCATTCATAATTCAACAGTTTCACTTTTTCAAGATATTAAGATTTTGACCAGCACCTGCCTGTATATATATATATATATATATATATATATATATGTATGTGTGTGTGTGTGTATGAAAAGTGTTCACTGATTGGATACAGAATGAGAACAGTAAAAGCTTGTTTCATTGTTATCTTAGGACTGCAGATCTTAGGCCTCAGAGAAAGGACTGGTTCAGCATTCTGTTTGAATGCTTTGTTGATGTACAGTAATGATTCAAGTTTAGTTTCTAATAAACTTTACCTCAGGCACACTGGACTTCATTTGACCACAGTCTCCATGTCCAGCTCATCCCGAGACTGAGATGAGCGATTCAAAACAAAGTCGAGTCCGAGATGAATCCGAGACCACTCGTTTATGGTCTTGAGTACTACAACACTAATGATGACTAACGACTAATGATTAGTCGATGGAATATTTCGTTGAAAGATGGAATATTGCCATTTTGCAGGTAAAACAGCCTATTATAAAAGTGTGTCAGTTACATTATTCCAAATTTGTATTTAATGGATGAATGTATTTCTGTGTTAAACACCTTGTTTCAACACCTTATTTCTTGTATTTAGTTCTATTCTGTATGATTTTGTCGCTTTGCAGCGGAGCTGTTGATAATCCTTGAGGTTTCAAATTTATAGTAAGAGTACTTACAGTTCACCAAGCCACAGGGATACATTACTGGTTGGAACAGTTGGGCCAGTGCCCATGACTGCCAGAGGCACCAGTTACAGGGAGGTTCGTGCTCAGATCACATGCCCCAAAGCAACTTGAAGACTTGGACAGTCCAGGAGATAAATGAATGAAGATAAAATGATCACCTCGTTCCTCATACTGTAAATTTTACTTTAACTTCTGGAGTAATTGAACAACAACTCCCGTACATGTATTTCACATACAGAACGTTTTGGTTGTTTTGCCACAATGGTCATTGGAATAATGGTAAGCATTCAAGGTCCAAGAATATTGTACGAATGGTTAAGCAAAATGACTATAATAATGAAATAATGAATAATGAAAACACACATCAACAGAGGCTGTGGAATGCAGGCTAACTTACCAAAAATGGCCTTAAAGTCTCATCAAAATATGTGGACTGTGTTTTAAAGTAAGGTCTGTGCCATGAAACCAACAAATTTAACTGAAATCTACCCTGACGAGGGTCAAATATCCAACCACTGTTCTTCCAGAAGCTTGTTGGTGCTTACCAAAAGCATCAGAAGAACAGCTTGCTATGCGATAATTATGGGATATTATGGAATATTAGATTTGCCATATGCCTTTTTTTATCCTGTATGTATATATTTTGACCAATGTCATGTTTTGTGTCCTTGTTAATAATGTAAGTTCTCATTCTGCCCCAGAAAAAAAGACCAATTCAAAGAAATAAGTGAAAGCCCAATATTGCCATGACATTCATGTCCATGATGAGTGTATGTAAACTTCTGTTCACAACTGTCATAATGATTTGAGCTTGTCGCCAGACAAGAGAATCAATTCTGCTCTGCCTCATTTCACAGCTTGCTGCTCAGGTTCTAGAGCACCTTGATGATGAAGATGTTGGAGTTGCCTTACTTGATTCAAAGAAAGAGAGAGCTGTTGCCAAGAAACTAGGTATTAAATTACTCACATGGGCACACCTTTGGCTTCCAAATACACAATTTACTTGCAGTTTTTTTCATCCAAAAATCTAAGACTAATATAGACAGACATGATCCATACATACAATCTCACATAAATGCATACAATATTATGCAAAAGTCTGACAACCTTTATTAAATTAAAATTCAAATCAAAATGGTCATTAAGCACAAACCGCCCAGCAGAGAATGTTATAAGAACATTCGGTAATGTTTACCAAAGGAGGATTAACCTGTAAAATTACAGAAATAATGCTCCAGGAATGTTCTGCAAACATGTGACATAACAATGGCTTGCAATCGGTTCAACCAGCCCATGTCCCCCCAACCCTCTCCCTCACTGCAGCCATCTCTCCTTCTTCCCTCAACATAACCTCCCCCAGTTACCGCAGCCCATATATCATACATGCCATCATACATCACTGCAGACCAGGTCAGAGGTCAACTAAGGGAGCTTCACCCCAGGAAATTAGCAGGCCTGGACAAAGTGTCTCCCTGACTACTGAAAATCTGCACTGCTGAACTAGGGAACCACTCCAACACATCATCAACCTCAGCCCCCACCCTCTGGAAGACATCATGCATAGTTTCAGTTCCCAAAAAGAACTGGTCCATCAAGCTGAATGACTTCCAACCAGTGGCACTCAGTTCACATCTGATGACATTGGAGAGGCTCTTCCTCGTTCTCCTCAGACCCCAGGTGCAACATGCCCAGGTTGTTCTGCGGTTTGTGTACCGGGCAGCTGTTGGTGTGGAAGATGCCATCTCTATCGGCAACACTGAGCCCACTTGCACATGGATAAAGGTGCACAGTTAGGATCCTGTTCTTGGACTTCTCAAGTGCCTTCAACACTATCTTGCCCCTTATGCTTTAGGACAAACTGAACGGGAAGTGAGTGGACTCCTGCCTGGTCACCTGGATCTCCAGCTACCTCACTGACAGTGTCAGGCTGAAGGACATCACGTCTGACACTGTGATCAGCACTGTTGTGTGCCGGGGGGCAACATATCCAAGAAAGACACATCCAGGCTGGACAAACTGGTCAGGCGGGCCGGCTCTGTAGTTGACATGAAGTTGGACTCTCTGGTGATCGTGGCAGAGAAGAGGACTATGAGCAAACTACTGGACATTAAGGACAATGCCAGTCACCCTCTGCACACCGTCATCAGCCACCAGAGGAGCCTTTTCAGTGACAGGTCTTATGGGAACATCCAGATAACTGGACAGTATTCTATTCTTGAGTATTCTAAGAACCCAAATCATAATGTTCAGAACATTCAGAAGAAGAAAGCTTTCTTTTTTATATTTTTATATGAATTTTATATGAAACCACATTGAATTAATGTATGTTCCTATTTTAGAAAGGCTTTACAGTTGATTTTGGAACATTGCTGTGAGGATTTGACCATCATTAGCCAGCTTTTAACAGTGGTGCAACGTCATGAAGATGTTTACAGTCCACGGCACTGTAGCTAACCTCCCTGGATGTGAACATTACAGGCTTGTTTTCTCAGTTTGTTTGTGTTTTACAATGTAAACAAAGTAAATAAACTGAATACCAAGAGATTTTTACTGCAACAGTATTCTGAGAGACGTGGTGGATTTTCTGAAAGAATTCCAGGGGTGTCAGTATGTTTTGCCACAACTGTATATTGTGCTCCTCTGTTATTCACAACAGGTCTGAAAGAGGCGGACAGCATCTACGTCTTCATTGAGGACGAAGTAATTGAATATGATGGGGAACTTACGGCAGACACACTGGTGGAGTTCCTCTATGATGTGTGTGAAAATAAGTCCTTAAATATTAATGGTGTTTTTCCACTGCCTGGATTTGATTAAAATCCCTCTATTAAAAATTGTGCATTAAATCTAAATGTTTCTTTCCATTTAGAATCATCACATTCTAAACTAAATGTACTCTACATTCTGCCCAACACCTCTATCATGTTTGATTTCCAGGTGCTAGATAATCCAGTCGAAATCATTGATAATACCCCTGAGCTGAAGGGCTTCTATAGTCTGGAAGAGGACATTAAACTATTTGGGTACTTTAGGCATGCAAAGTCTAAACGTACGTACCTGTACTGCCAAAGCCATATTCTATGTTGCTAAGCAACAAATGTGAGTAAAGATAATATTTCTATTGGTTCTTGTTTTAGATTTCCTGGTGTTTAAGGACGCTGCAGAAGAGTTTCATCCTCATGTCAAGTTCTTTGCCACATTTAACCCAAAGGTAACTGTAATAAACTACTGCGACCAGGTGAATGAAAGCTGATGGACAAATGTACCACATGCAGTCCTGTCCCGTGCAAAAGTCAGAGATCACTTTCTGTGTAATTCATTTCCAGTCAAAACAGAGATAACAAGATGCACACACACACACACACACACACACACACACACACACACACACACACACACTATCGACGCTTGTGTGACGATACTGCTTTTAAATTGCAAATCACAGTCCTTACAATATGTACACCATCTATGAAATGTCTTTGATACAGGTTGCTAAGAGTCTACATCTGAGCATAAATGAAGTGGATTTCTATGAGCCCTTCATACGCAATCCTTTAAATATCCCAGGAAAACCGTACACTGAAGAGGACCTGGTTAACTTCATTGAGGAGAATAACAGGTGCTCCTTTTACAGCTGAAACTGTTGAGTTCACTGAAATGTTGAGATGTTTCATCATATAGAGCAGGTGTGAACCATTCCAAAATGGGTGGACCATCTTCTGTTTAGTCTATTTTGAGAATCAGCTCACCATAAATAATAATATAAAAACGTTTGGGCACTCCTGGTCTATATTATTAGTAATGTCAGTAATATAACTTCTTTTCAGGCCAACCCTGCGGAAGCTGAAGCCTCACAACATGTATGAGATATGGGTAAGCTACTGTTTATGCATTAAAGCCTCTTTGGCGTAGCACCAAATGATATCAGCAGCAATAGCCCTGTTTTGGTTGAAAAAAAATAACAGAGAAGGAAATGTTTATTTCTGTATGTTATCTCAGGATGATGATTTGGATGGAGAGCATATCATTGCTTTTGCTGAAGAAGATGATCCAGGTATGAACTTCAGGAAACTGTTTTGGGTTGAAGTAGAATGAACTTCGGTAATTTCCCTACATTTCCACAAATCATAGCAGTAATTCACTGGAATTACTGAAATTCACACAAGACTGTGACAACATTTTGAGTATTTCCCACTAATTAAGATATATTGATTATTATATTATTATTTTAAATAAAAACTGTTGATGACAGTTTCTTTTCATCTCAGTGTTGATCAGTTCCTTAACTCAGTGTTTCTGAGCTCTACTAAAGCATGAGTAGACTGATAAATCACTGTACGGATCAGGAAAACATTATAGGTATGCTGACAAAGCAAAATACTACAATAGAACTCTCAAGATTCATATTCTTTCAACATTTCAGCCCTTCAACAAATGTGAAGGTTAATTCAACAATTAAAAAATATATTTTCATAAAAAGCAAAGCATAAACCCACTTTCATTTATTTGACTTGTGTCCATCATGTCTACTCTACACCACCTTCAGATGGATTTGAGTTCTTGGAGATCCTAAAGGAAGTAGCTGAGGAAAATACACACAATCCAGACCTCAGCATTATCTGGATTGACCCTGATAATTTCCCTCTGGTGAGATTTCAGGCAGCATAAATTACTTGATTCCCCAGTGCATTATCTAGCCTAATGTTAACTTCTTATGATAAATAATTTGACAAAACATTGACAAAATTGTTATTGTCTTCTGTAGCTTGTCCCCTATTGGGAGAAGACCTTTGATATTGACCTGTCGTCACCTAAAATTGGTGTTGTGGATGTTGTTGATGTGAGTATAATGATGGATATTTGTATAATCAGGGATGGGAGTATAAAATGTAAGTTTTTCAAGGTGCAGCAAAAACTATTAAGCCATTTTCTCACCTTTATCACAGCCTTTTTAATATAGACCCTCCATTTTAATTGCCTCAAAAACAACTGAAAAAAAAAAATATATATATAAACATATAAAGTATTTTTAATACTTTAATAATATTTTAAATACTTGAATATAAACAATCTACATTCTGGAACTCTCACCCTGAGATATTGTACATAGTCTTAACTACAGCCACTTGGAGCCTGTAGCTGTATGAATCAAAACCTAGTAAGGGTTCAGCACTCCACTGTCAAAAGCCTCCCATGTTGTAACACAAAAAGCTCTTTCAGATCAGTAATTTTTTCACTTTACATTCACATATATTTAATATACACTATATTTATACATATACCTTAACACTTTCAGTGTTACCTACATTATGTTAACGATTGAAAATAGATAGTGTGATTAAAATTTCAAGCACCACTTGTACACCCAAGAACTCTTATTGATGTAACACAGCATGGTTGCCTAGACTGGGAAATGAACCCCAGTCTCCCACATTGTGTGGTGGCTCACTGGTGCTTTCTCTTGCACCACACCAACCACATTTATGACAATTGAAATTTACAACAATTAATATGTTATGCATCCTTATCCAGAGTGACTTGGATTTGCAGGTTTGCCTATGTAGTGTGTTGTAATTGTAGGGCTGCAGAACCAAACACTTGTCTACCACAGGAGAGGTGGTGCTGTTACTCACTTCACAACACCAACCCTCATCCTTTTGGAACTATATGGTTCTATCTGACAATTATTTGAAATATCTAAATTGAGTTATTTACATTTTCTTATTCCAGGACAACTTCTTAATGTTATGTGAGGTGTGTTTTTAAGTTGTAAGCACTTTACTCTTTAAAACAGTACATTTCAATGCCCATATATCAAGGTTCAATGTCTCAAAACTGCTCAGAACGCAGATAGAACCTTAGCACTCCAAGGGGATGACCTTTCAGTAAAGTGTTAATAAAAACATTGCAAACATAATTCATGATAATAATAAAAATACATGTTCATTATTATTATCTGATTTACATACTGTACATAACTGATGTCAGTGTTGAACCTACTAGTCAGTTATGGAACTGCTAATGTTAACCCACGTATGTTTTCATTATTTACTTAATATTTAAACATCAAAACTTCTTTTACTGTATTAATTAATTAAATGTTTAATTGGTTGGGTTTGTTAATGTTTATTACTGCAATTAATGTTTTTGGAGACCTTAACATAAAGCATTAATGGAATTAAGTTACGTTATACTAGGTAGTGATCTGTCCTCTCAGGGCAGCTGAACTGCATCAACTGGGCAGAGTTAGCTGCCTTGCCCCACAGCCCAACCGAGAGAATCCAGTTAGTCCTTGGATTACAACTTTTCATTGTATCTCCTGATTTAGGCTGATAGTATTTGGCTGAAGATGGATGACCATGATGATATGCCAACACCTAGTAAGTTGGAGCATTGGCTGATGGATGTTCTGGAGGGTGAAATTGACCCTGATGAGGATGACAAAGTAGTAAAAGAAGAGAAAGAACCAGAGGATAATGAACATGACATTGAAGATAAGGATGGAGATAACAATGACAACAGCAATGATGATGGCAATGATAACGATGATGATGATGATGATGACGATGATGATGATGATGATGATGATGATGATGATGATGATGACGATGACGATGACGATGATGATGATGATGACGACGATGATGACTACGACGACGACGACGACGATGACGACGATGACGACGACGACGATGAAGACAATGACGACGACGACGACGACGACGACGATGACGACGACGACGATGACGACGACGATGACGACGACGACGACGACGACGACGATGATTAAAGTGTTTCTACTTTCCAATGTTGGTCAAAATGTTTAATTACTGGTGTATTATTGAAAAAAACTCTGTTTTTGGTGAAATATCTGAAATATCATCAGGTTTACTGAGTACACAAAACATTTCACTTACTGAACTTTAACTAGCATTGCACAACAACCACAGTAGCCTCCTTACACCTTTTTAACATTCATCAATAGACTGGCTCACTATTGTAAGCTTCATATCATTAATAATAATAGGGTCCATTGGAACTATAAGGTTCTATCTGTATTGCATTGACATATATTTTCTAGAAAAAAACTTTCTAAAAAAAACCAATGTTAAGAAGTTGTCACAAAAAATATGTAAGTAACTAAATTTTAAGAAGCAAATGAGAAGAACCTTATAGTTCCAATTTTGACAAATAATTATATTGGAAAGAAAATATTTTATAAATATTTTATAACAATCAAATATAAGGTCAACCTCAGATGTTCAACAGTATCAGAAATTAATGTGATTAATAAATTAAACTGATATGTCTAATACGGCATTTGTGACAACAAAGTAGCACAGCAAACATCAGCTCCATGAAACTGAAATTATTAGCATTTTAATAATTAAATATATTTAAATATTTTATTTATATGACCTCTATACAGTGGTATGCAAAAGTTTGAACCCATCTGGACTATTACTGGGAATGGTTCAGTGAGTAATAGATGGTCTAATTTCCAATATTTTAAGCAAGACCACCTTCCATTTTCATTCTATTACAGTAACAATGGCCTAAAGAAAATGTTTTGTCAGTTGTTGTGTCAGTCCTTTCTGCAAGTATCACAGCTTGTAAATGGTTTTGGAACAGCTTAGAGTCTTTAAGGTCTAGTTTTCAGTTTTCTTGGTTTTCCTTGTTTGTGTCTGTGCTGTTTTCTCATTATTAAATGAGACAGAATGTTTCTTTATAGACATTTCATATTCTACACACTTAAATATTCACAGGAACAGAAATTTGTACCAGGGGTTTTGCATGCCACTATATTTAATTTTTGATGAACCATGGGAAGGTTTGGATTTATTGTTTTCTTTGGGTGGTTAAGTTGTAACATTGCCTTAAACTAACCCTTAAACCATTGTACCAACTGGTCCTATAATTAAATTGAACTAACAAACAACTATAGCAAGATCAGTTTGCGTTATTTTCTGTGTAATGATCAGCCCTAAGGAAGCATTAAACGTGATAGTTGAAGAGGTCTCAGGCTACATGTGCATGTGACCCTGGTCTAATTCTTTTTTATGGTCCCTAAAAACCTTTAATAATGCCCTGACACATTCATGAAACATTAAAAAGGAATGACCAAAATCACTCTGGATAACATGGATAACAGCCCTACCAAATAATACCAGCATATACCAGCATAGCTGATCACCAGCAAAAATGTCCAAGAAAGTCCAGAAAGGCCATGAGTTATTTGTATTTTGTCTGTATGATTTTTTTGTGATCACACATTTTGTTTGTTTGATTTCGAGAAAACATTTCTTATCCTGAATCAAAAAATCACTTGAAAACAACTTTTCAAGAAAAGTACACTGTGATCACAAGAACAATTCACTGTGATCATGAGATTATAGACACAGAAAAAATATAATTACCTTGTGGCCTTTCTGGACTTTGTGAAAACCAGCGTATTGTGGGGTTTACCATTATGTAGTAGGTGTCCAGTGGTAAGACTGCAATTATGAGGAACTCTGGGTGGCAGAGAGTGGAGTTTCTAATGGTTTTCTCATTAATGTGTTTGTACTGCACTTTTGTTCTGTAAATGTGCGTAGCCTGTGAAACTGTTTTAGGTGCTATTTTTGCACATATTTTTTACATTTACCATCCACAGGAGGCTGGTTATGGTTAGCGACTTGGCCATATTTGTGTATGTGTTGAATCAAGGTCTGTGATTGTTTGTTGTACTAATTCACTTGACACTGCTATCTGTTTCAATACAAAAGCTTTCTCACCAAGAATGGCTGGGTAGTGTTCTTCTTTGCTAATGTTACAAAAGGTTGTGTTTGGAAAGGTGGTTTAGCGATAAGCCACTGAAGTTGTGCATCATTCGGTAGTCAGTCTGAGTTTGATTTTCAATGGTTGATAAACTGGTCTTCCAGGTAACAACATACTCTTTGCTGGTAAACTAGTGGATCTGTATATTTCTTTGAGTTTCTTCTGGTCTATCAGCAAGAGCAATTTGACCAAGCTGGTCAATGGTCAACAACTCAAACTCAAACTGAACTTATTAATAATTGACTATCATAATGGAAAAGCAGGCTGGTTTGTGTGCTTTTAGGTGGAAATACATTTTTGCAATCTTTTTTTATATCTCCACTAATTTCTCCTGTTGAGAAGTCTTTTCAGACCTGGAATTCCAAATATGAGTAAAACCTAGAGTGAGCACAGATCCTCTTTTTCCTGGAAAAGTGAAAAATGCATCCAGCAGGGATTCCAAAATTGTGTAAACTCTCCTGAATTTGGTATTGTTTTCACACCAGCATTTGTTTCTGCAGTGCTGATTTTTTAACATGTCTGTTTAAGCCTCACTTTCTCACCAGAAACCCTTTTTATCTTTTCTGGTTTCATGACCAGACCTGACTAGACTATGGCAAATATTTGCATCTTTATTCTGGATGTTATATAAAGCAAATTTGAACTTTATTTTTAAAGTGTTTGCTACTTAAAATATAGGAAGTAACCCTTTAAAGTGTATCATGCTTTAAACCTCTGCTATTTTAAATAAATATCTAAAATATTTATTAAATAATATCGAAATAATAACACATGTAATAAAAATTAATAAAATATATCATAAATTAAATTAATAATAATTAGATATAAGAAACTAAAACCATGATTAATGTATCCTGCCCCCTGGTGGATTTTCGATGCACTGCGTGCACTAGAAAGGTACATAAATATGTATATATAAATATGTAAATATGTATAAATATAAACAATTTAGTATTTTATGTTTTAATTTAATTTAAATTTAGTTTTGAGACGGCTTGATGACGACAAAGGTTAATCCTGATTGGTTAGAAGTTGTGCGGAAACTTCTGAGCTTTGCTTTAACTCTTCTGGGTTTTGTTTTCAAAACCTCTGGCCTTTGTTTCCTCGTTACCCGTTTAAATTCTCTGAATTGCCTTCATAATTTTCTAGACTAGCTTTTTTTTTAAGAGTACTACTTTTTTCTCTCTGTAAACTTTATAAATGTTGTTTATAATGCTGAAAAAAATAAAGATTATTATTATTATTATTATTATTATTACTATTATTATTATTATTATTATCTCATAACAGCTGGGCTTGTAACAATGATCCGTATTTAATTTAACCTGCAGCTTCTTTTTTATCATATTCAACATCACCCCATAACAGAGGGACTTTTATTTTTATCCACACCTGTCATACTTCCCACGGCCTGCAGGGGGCGACTGTCCTGCTGCGCTTCATGATAAATATTTCTGTTTTGATCGGATTGTATAACAACAGTATTGCCACCTTGAGGTTTGTGTGAAACACATCCTGACACTTTAATGAATGAAGGTGTACTGAAACGGAATGAATGAACCCTCTTTGAGTGACATTTGTCACTCATGTGTAGGGCGTCAGCAGAAACGCCCCCTGCCGTCCCCGCTGGGGGGCATGTGTCGGCCTGCGGTCTAGGGAGACTGATCCAGGCTGCTTTGTTGAGGTCCTCCTCCTGGTTCTCGGGCTGAGCGGAGAATGGCTGATTCTGTGTCCAGATTTCAGGCGGAGGTGGCTGCTATTATGGAGCTGCTGCTGAAGGTGGCAGTGATGGAAATAGGCAAAGTTTTCGAGAAACGCTTGCTTGAGTCTCGGGACTGCGCCGCCGGTGGAGGGTCTGAGCTCCGGGAGGACCAGCGGTGTTTACCTGATCTCAGGGCTTTTGGGGAGTCAGCATCCAGAAGCCCTGCAGAAGCTGCTTGCAGCGTCGGTGTTCAAGTGGGAGAACCATGTCCCCCGGCCGCACCTCCTGGTGAACATTGTTGTTTTGGTGTTTATTAACAATATATATATAAAATAAACGAAGGGCTGCTCAGATGCCTTCATGCAATCGCATCCCACTTGCTCTCTGGTTACAAAGCAAACCCAAGAATCTGGCTTTATTCTCAAATGAAGTTCATTTGTAAAATTTTGCAACTTAGTTTCGCAACTTTCCGGTCCACCTTAAATGCTGCAGCACTTGCTTTGGTGGTCGCGCTTCCTGGGCCGCAGCTGCAGGAGGATTTAAGGTGGACCGGGGAATTCCAAAAGGCAACTTTCTACACTGTAGTGTTTCAGTGCAACTCGTGAAAATGATCTGTAAACCTCTAAATCTCTTTGATTTGTTTATTATTTATAATATTGTAATTATTATTCTGTAAACACTTTAAAACAGTCAAACTATTTATTGCATGAAGTGCCTTTCTGTCCCTTTGCTGCTGTAATAATGTGAATTCCCCACTGCAGGACTAATAAAGGGCTATCTTATCTTATAAACTATTTCTTCACAGCTGAAAGCAACAGACTGTGTGTGGAAGACCCCCAAATGGGGGAAGGGCTGATCCTCACAGAAAATCCCTCCTTGGACCTGGTAGAGACCATTGATGTGCAGTGCACTGTTGACCTTCCGTGCAACATCTTTAAAGAAAAGGTCAGCGGTGAACGCATGAACTGGTTTTATTTATCTACTAACTGCCGTGGCATTCAGCCGCCAGATCCTACTGTGCAGCCGGTCAGAGGTCGTATCAGTGCAGACACGAATTAAGAAAATGCAGTGTTCTTATTACAGCATGAGTCAGTGGTCAGCTTGGCAGTCAGACAAAGTGATTCAGGCAGTCAGTGTGGTATGGTGACACATTTCATTAATTGTTCATGCAACGATATCGCACTTTTTCACTGTTAAGAAACAATTGAAACATGCAAGAAGGTCTAGGCGTATAAAATACGCAGCATTTGGACAGTGTGTGCATTCCGAGTTACTTCT
Source organism: Acestrorhynchus altus (assembly GCA_034509495.1). NCBI lineage: Eukaryota > Metazoa > Chordata > Actinopteri > Characiformes > Acestrorhynchidae > Acestrorhynchus > Acestrorhynchus altus. The sequence goes on along the minus strand of CM067524.1, from coordinate 9,351,654 downwards.
GTTTGGCGTTTTACAGTTTATACCATAGTTTTTCCTTCTATGCTACACCAGTTACATACAGGCTGTTCTACAGTGTGAACACCGTCACGTCAGTATGCATTTAATTAAATATGGCATAAAGGGCTGAATTGGTAATGGGTAAGAATCAGGAGTAAAGAGTGAAATACATGAATGAATGAACCGATTAATAGACCCTTAGTTCTCGACAGTTTCTTCATCCTTTAGGTAGAGTGTTGTGGGATCATCTGGGAAACTACTTTTGCGCATCCTTGTGTATAAAACAAGTCCTCTGTACCCATATTTGAAATATTTATATGAGTGGATCTTTACAATTTCATGTGTTTTAATGAGTTTTTTCTGAGACCTCCAGTGAGGAATGCTGCCAGTCTGAGGTATTGATAACATTTAGGGTTTTAATGTGGACAGTACACTTTAGCTCCTGTTATAGTACCTAAAACTATTCAGATTGTTAATAAAGAATTTAGTGAAACTGGTTAAGGTTTAGGTTTTGGGTTGCAGTTAAATGTTGGGTTAGAGTGAGGTCTGGGGTTTGGGGGAAATTAAACTGATTTTAATATATCTTTGGTTCTCAACCATGATCCTGCAGGACTGAAAACGTGGCCTTTTCTATGCGTTTTGGCCCTCTGCCACATAACTGACATTTTGCAATACGCCTTCCACGGTGAAGATATTCAGAAACGTCATTGTCAGTATTGTGTGCATGAGAAGAATGAGGATTTATGAAAATGCTGTTGCCACAACATTTACATGTTTATTGCTGAAGTCATGAAAACTACAGCATCTACATGCAGAGAGCACAAGATTTTAGATTTCCACATATTAATAAATGTAATATACAGTGCTCTGTTTAGATGTACAATCCCTAATTTCCTGACTTGCGTGGTACACAACATAGGGAATAGTATTTGGGCTTAAACTTCTGCAGTTTCTTCCTTCTTGAGGTGTTTTGATGCCACTCTTTATGAGGTACTGTCGCGCAGTACAGAGTTAGCATTTTCCTCTGTGGATGAAAATATTTTCCAAAACAAAAATATAAAATGTATATTATAAATATAAAAGCATTATATAAAAAGTTTATTAAAAAACCTGTATGTGTTTGCACATCGCCTTAGCCTTCTTTTGTTAGTTCAGAATAAGGGCAGCTTGTTTTTCTGGTCTGCAAATGTCAGTAGGAGTTGGGTGTGTTTTAGATAACAGCTCCTGTCCTTGAAGACCAAACAAGACTGATAGTAGAAGGAAAGTAACACAGTTCTATGTACAAATGATGCTCAATATTCATTAGTTTTATTATATTTATTATTACTTATTCTTATCTATTCAGCCAGTAGCATGAATTTGAAATGGTTTAAAAACTCCTGTATGTTTGGCCTGGACGTTGATCCATCATAATGTGATTTCAGTCCTTTTTCAATTGAAAGGACTCATTTAACATCTAATTTGTCCCATTAGCGGAGCTTGAGAATACTAAAAGAGTGATTTTTATTTATTTATTTATCTCTTTGATCAGATTAATATCAATTTCAATATTATAATACAATATAATGTAAAAAGCAATAAAACCTGTGATTTGTGTTAAATTTGAGGTCTTTTGTTCCTTTTGTGTGTTAATTCACAAGTGCAGTGATTGTGGTTCCACAGGTTGCTCAAGGGGAAATCAAGGAGGACTTGGCTGATGAAACTGTGTGGTTTGGCAACCCGCAAGCAGAGTTGTCCACTGAACAGGATGGTATGTACAGCATGTTATCTTTTGCCTGTTCAGCAATTTGTTACCAAATAATACAATGTTTGCATATTTTAATAATATAGAGTAAGAGTGTATTTGATTGTGTGAATAAAAATTAACTATTTTTGTTTCTGTATTTTTTTAGGCTTTGAAAGCCATAAATATTTTAGCACAAACTAGAATAAATATAATAGGTAGAAATTACAGTTTGATTTGCACCCTGGTTTAGATGTCATGGTTTGGTCTTTTTATGTACTTTGAGCAGGCACTCGTGCAAGTTACAGTACGTTCCATTGAGTGTCATGTAGTCCTCCTGAGCAGGGCAATATTTAGGGGGAAATCTTTTCTACAGTAATATTCTGCAATATATACTGTGATATTAAAAGATCCAGGAATTTTAACCTGGTTTAGGGCCCTGTGATTTCCATTATGGAGTGTATAGTTTCCTTTAAGGAATAAATAGTTACCGTATTTTCTGGACTATAAGCCGCTACTTTTTCTACGCTTTAAACCATGCAGTTTATAATGAGGTGCAGCTTTATCTTCTTATATATTGTGGGTGTAGCTTATAGTCCGGAAAATACGGTAATTAAAAAACACCTACAGTGCCCTCCATAATTATTGGCACCCCTGGTTAAGATGTGTTCTTTAGCTTCTAATAAATTGAGTTTTTTTCTAAATAATACAGAACCACGATGGAAAAAAGAGTCAAATCCAACCTTTAACTCGTGAATTTATTCAGTAGGAAAAAAATAATTAAGAAATAATTGTTTAACATCAAATCATGTGCCACAATTATTAGCACCCCTGATGTTAATACTTTGTACAACCCCCTTTTGCCAACAAAACAGCACCTAATCTTCTCCTATAATGTTCTACAAGATGGGAGAATACAGAAAGAGGGATCTTCGACCATTCCTCTTTGCACAGTCTCTCTAAATCATCCAGCGAGCTGGGTCCTCTCATCTGCACTCTCCTCTTCAGCTCACCCCACAGGTTTTCAATGGGGTTGAGGTCTGGGGACTGAGAAGGCCGTGGGAGGAGCTTCATTCTGTGTGTGGTGAACCATTTCTATGTTTAGGGTCATTATCTTGCTGAAAGACCCAGTGATGACCCATCTTCAGCTTTCGGGCAAAACCCACCAGATTTTGTTTTAGAATGTCCTGGTATTTCAAAGCATTCATGATGCCATGCACCCTAACAAGGTTCTCAGGGCCTTTGGAAGAGAAACAGACCCACAGCATCACTGATCCTCCCCCATATTTCACAGTGGGCATGAGGGGTTTTTCTGCATACTCGCCTCTTGTGTTACGCCAGACACACTTACAGCATTTGTTTCCAAAAAGCTCTATCTTTGTTTCATCTGACCAAAGCACATGGTCCCGGTTGAAGTTCCAGTTCTGCTTAGCAAACTCCAAACGTGTGCGTTTATGATTGTGAGTGAGAAGTTTTTTTCTGTGCATGCCTCCCAAAGAGCTTGTTGGGATGTAGATAGCACCTCATGGCTGTTTTGGAGACTTTGTGACCCCATTTGTTGTAATTCTGTAACAGTGAGCTTTGGAGAACTTTTTATTTCTCTTATCATCCTCCTCACTGTGTGTGGTAGCAAAATAAACTTCCTCGTCCAGGCTTGTTTACCACAGTTCCAGTTGTTTTAAACTTCTTAATAATTCCTCTGACAGTAGATATGGACAGGTGTAGGCGAGTGGCTATTTTATTGTAGCCATTGCCTGACTTGTGAAGGTCAATAAACATCTGCCTTACTTGAATGGTATGTTCCTTTGTCTTTCTCATGTTAAAGAGAAATGGCCTCTGTGTCACGTCATATTCATACCCCAGGGAAACAAGTAGTTGTGAATTACTAATTAAATGTTCCTACATACTCTGATCAACTTCGTCAACTACTGTAGAACTGACAGAAATACTTTAATTACATTTATTTCCTAAGAATTGTTAAGGGGTGCCAATAATTGTGGAACAGGTGACTTTATGAAGAATAGGGATTTTTCCCCCCTTAAAATTCACTTGAGTTAAAGGTTGGATTTTACTCTTTTTTCCATTGTGGTTCTATATTATTAGACAAAAACTCAATTTATTAGGAGCTAAAGAACACATCTTAACCTGGGGTGCCAATAATTATGGAGGGCACTGTAAATCCTGTAAATGGTGGTGTGAGTAAAAAAACTGAAGTTGAGAAAAAATAAAACTGATAATGGAATTTGGGGAGATGGATTTAATAGAGTTATGTAGGTTGTGTCACAGAGTCTCATGATATTAATAATGCACTATATGTAACACAGATTAGAGTTAAATAAACGATATTGGCAGATAGAAGCTGCGTCTGGAAGATATGTCAGAAAATTACAACAGCAGCAAATTTCCTTTTGCATCAAATATTTTTTTATTTATCTTTTATTTTGTGTTGCATGTCCTCCATATGTGCACATTGCAATAATGATGTTGAAAGCATATATAGTGCAAATTATCATTTAATTATCGCTTATTATTATTTGTCTGTCTATCTGTTTTTAACATGAGTTTTCTAACGTCTATTCTAAAGTCTATTCAATTCATCAACAGACAACATTCCCAGCACAGATGTTTTCACAAACAGTTTGGACCAATCAGATGTCATAAAGGAAACTGATTTTGTCCAGTCTGTGAAAGAGGTGGTCAAAGTGGAGCCTCATGAGAGCACAGGAGAACATAGTCAAGCTGTAGATTCTGGGTCGCTTGCAGTCACAAATCTCAGTCCCTCAGATTCCTCCTGTGAAGACACAAAGATAATGTCTCACCTTAGCCAAACACCTTGTGACTACAAACTCCTGCGGCCATGTTCCGTGCAGCTTGTGAACCTGCTTCTGGTCTCTCATGCCAAAAAGCGAATGACTGATGTCTCTGGCGGAAAAGGACTTAACTTGCCCAAAGATCTTCGGACCCACCAGAATGTCCATAATGGCCATCGTCTGTGCTGCTTCACGGAGTGCGGTGACGGTGTGTGGTGCCTGCAGCGCTCACTCTGCTGCAAGATATGCGGCAAAAAGTTCAAGCGCAGGAAGATCCTCCGGAGGCACGAACGGTTCCACACGGGAGACAAGCCGTACTCGTGCCCTAAATGCTCTAAGACCTTTGCTCTGCGCAAAAGCCTGAGGAGACATGAGAGGTTTCATACGGGAGAGAGACCTTACAACTGCCCTAAGTGCAGCAAATGCTTTCGACTCAGGGAAAATCTGAAGGCCCACCTACGCTTTCACACCGGAGAAAAGCCATATACCTGCACCCTGTGCCCCAAAGGATTTAGGATCCAGAGGAATCTAAGCAAGCATGCGTCGCTGCACTCTGTGCCTGTCAAATAACCCAACAGTGTAATCTGGGGCACAACCGAACACACTTGAGAAAGGTTAACTCATTTCTGTTACACGTGACTACGGCAGCTTTTTTTTTTTTTTTTTTTTTTTTTTTCCTCATCAACTCATTATGAATAGCTCTGCTCATAGTGGAGTGAGGGCAGAGGTACCCAAGACCCCAGAGGTGGAGCTAACTTAAACCTAATTACATAAACATAGAGTACACTGATGCAAATAAAGGATTACTAGTATAATAATAATAATAATAGAATAATAATAATAATAATAATAATAATAGTAGAAGAAAAATACTATTGGAAATATTATTTACATTGGAATATTCTTATAGGAATATTCTTATTTACATGAAATGCTAAGTCATATAGACTCATTCATTTAAGAGACCAATGTTTGATATTAAACCTGAACCTGCTTAATTCACATGAAGGAATAAATGGTCAATTGTTTGCGAGGATTAGCACACATCACCATGGAACTTTGTTCAGAAGTTGAGAAATCGTGGAGACAGATATGACAGGTCTGACATCAAGCATTTCACAGAAAAACAGCTGTGCTGCTCATTTACTTTCCCCACAAGGGCCTAAAACTAATGTTTCACCAGTACACCGCTCTGGACTTTTTTGGGCTACTGTCAGTATTTGTTATTTTTCCTCATACATCTGCAAATCCAAACTTTGGGCCATTTCATCAAACGATTTGTCTTTTGTTTGTAAAGTTTGTAAACCACACAGGAGTTAATAACACCCCCTCTGGTTGAAATCATCCCTTTGGAGAAAAAGCATAAAATCTCAGTTCTTGTAGATGATATTTTTCAGATTCTTCTCTGCATCTACTTTTCAGTGCCTTCTCAGACATTCACATCCAGACTTTTGTGGAATCCATTCTTCCCTCCACCCCTGCAGTATCTCCAATGCCACTGGAGACAACACTACTCCAAAACATGATTAGTCCACCCCCATGTTTCACATATCTTTTCTGATGAAGTCTGTTTTGACTTCATCAGCCCACAAAACGTCTTTCCACAACTTGTCCAACTTACATGTTGAATTGTCTGCTTCTAAGAGTTCCTTTTATAACTCTTCCTCTTGTTATACACTGGATAAACTGGGACTCATTCTTTGTTTCATTCAAGTTTATCCTGCTTTGGTTGGAGTAAGTGTCTCTACTGTGCAGGGAAGGCTTTGTACTATTTTTTGTACAATTGCTGCAATGATTTGATTGCATTCAGTTACAAAAGCATTCGTGCTGTCAGGCTGTTGTCGGAGCACGACACGTTGCAAAAGTGTTGGATGGAGCGCCATCATTCCAGAGAACGTTTTCACTGCTCCTCAGCTCGGTGTGTGGGGTATTTAGCTCACACCTGACATTGGCCAGATGTTCAATAGGTTCATGTTTATCTGCTTGAGAGTTCTGTTCTATTGATACTACTTTTTTTTTTTTACAGGGAATAGATGAGTTGTGTGTGTTCAGTTGCTTTTTTTGGAGCATATAGTGAAATAAAATGAAAAAATCTTTATCTTTTATCTCGACAGAATAGGTTGATTTTAGATTTCCCAACCATTTCTTTTTTTTCTTTACCTTTTTGTTCAAAGATGCCGTGTGGAGGCATATATTACGTATTATAATATTGTATATACACTATTGACTCCATAGCAGCCTTTGTTCCTCTTGGTTACTGTATTTGGACATTTTTTATTTTGACACTGGAAAAGTTAAGCTTCTTTGTGCAGATAAAAAATGCGACATTTTATACAAATACATTGTGTGATTTTACAAGTTTTTGAATATTAAAGATGTCAAATGTTTTGTCATAAGCCTTTTTTATATACTAGTGGGTCTCCGTAAAAATATTGCTATGGAACAAAAAATTTGTTTACAACACCAATTCTAGTGAAGTTGGGACATACAAACAGAATACGATGATACTTTTCAAC